>JAAAWM010012239.1:0-317018 GCA_036873465.1 Thinopyrum obtusiflorum
TAACCCCTCTTTCTCCGTGCTTGGTCCAACAATTATAGTGGGGCATGAAACCGGACTTAAGCAGGTGGAAGTGAAGGGTTTTCGAGGAAGAGTAATCCTTCGTATTCTCACAAACAACACATGGACAATACATAAAACTATTCAGACTGTTTGCCTTAGCCACATCGATAAAATTATGCAGGCCCGTATTGTACTCAAAAGTGCGTCGGTCATCGTACATCCATTGCCGGTTCATCTGCATTATATAATTAAGTATATCATCACATTACAGAACATCATGAATAGAGAAATGACCAAATTAATAAAGTTCATCATCACATTAAAACCAAACTACAGTAGTGATAAATGTTATTACTGCAAAAATAAATACATAAAGTTCATACATAGTTCTCATACAACAACATACAACTATCTAGAGCATCTAATTAAAACATACATTGAAACTAACATACAACTATGTAAAACATTTAAATGCAACAACAAATGTGATCAAAATGGCAACTAAGGTAACAATTGATCCAATAGCATAATGATACCAAGCCTCTTTATCAATGGCATATTTTATAATCTTTCTAATCTTCAAGCGCATTGCATCCATCTGGATCTTGTGTAGATCGCGACATCGGCAACATGCAACTCCAGTTTCATCTTCTCTTCTTAAACTCTTTTCAAGTTATCTTTCAAATAATTGTTTTCTTTTTCAAATAAATTTAACCTCTCGACAAGAGGGTCGGTTGGAATTTCTGGTTCATATACCTCCTAGATAAAAACATCTATGTCAAGTTGGTCGGCATAATTGTCATAAATACTAAATGAAACAAATAGCTATAAAAGATAATATACCACATACGAATCATAGACCGGATGAGAGCTGATGGGGGCGGATACCAAAACCATGGCACTATATAATAACAAACAATAATACAAGTAAGAAAATTATACAAGTAGCTATCTAAATCATACAAGTAAGAATTTTCTCTTTAAAAAAAGATAAGAATAAGAGGCTCACCACGGTGGTGCCGGCGACAAGATCGGCGCGGGCGATCGACGGCGGTGAGGACGGGGATGTGGATGGGCTTGGAGAAGAACATAGGAGAAGAAAGAGGAGAAAGCTTAAATGTGGCTCGGGCACCTCATATCATGTTTGTTTTGTGTGAACTCAATTGGCATCATGCTCTCAGGCATTTCATCTAAAACCTCATGTGCATAGGAAGGGAGAACAAAGTAGCACACACCTCCCTCCTTCCGTGAGGAAAACACAGAGGAGAGGGCGGGCAGGGGCGGGGGTATATATAGGCAAATTTGTAATCCTTGTTGGTGTCTAAAACCGGGACTGAAGACAGACCTTTAGTCCCGGTTGGAGCTACCAACCGGGACTAAAGGGTGTCGCTCCTGGCGCAACCCCTTTAGTCCCGGTTGGTGTCTCCAACCGGGACTAAAGATCTCATTCAAACTGGGACTGATGCCTGCCGAGTCCAGGCTGGTGTCCTAGCCGCTCGAACCGGGACTGATGCTCACATTAGTCCCGGTTCGTAACACGACTGGGACTATTGCTCCCATTCGGCTAGAACCAAAACCCTATTTTCTACTAGTGTTTATTGGTCCCCTTCGCATTCTGTGCCAGATTTTGACCTTAGATTTAACTAATTAAATGTTAATGCATGTAACAAAAAATAATATCACTATACAAGAAATTTGACCTAGGACAAAATTAGAGCATTAAGTAATTTAGAATGGAGGCAGTGTTTTGTGAATATTGAGAATTAATTTATAGTGAATTCAACTTACTAGCTTAGATATAATCACTTTTGAAATTGCATGTGGCACTTACCCTATGTTGCCGAGCTGCCACTGTCTTTTGCAGTTGTTCACTACTTTTAGCATCCGGTTTGGGAGGAAGAAGATAATCACTTGTCATCACAATTTGCAAAAATAGTTGGTCAATCTAAAAGAATTTGATATAGGACAAAGTTAGAACTTTAAGTAATTTAGAACCGACGGATTACTTGTCATGATATGTAGCATTCACAAGTAATTTATAATTAAATTCAACCTAACTAGTCCCTCCGATCCATAATAAGTGTTGTGGTTTTAGTTCAGACTTGAACTAAAACCATGGCACTTATTGTGTATTGGAGGGGGCAACTTACATATCATCAGTTTTGGAATTGCAACAGGAACATATCCTATGGATGCCAGCTACCACCGACTTCCGTAATTCTTCACCATTTTTGGCATTTAGGTCGGGAAGAAGAAGATAGTTACTTCCCCGCACAATTTGCAACAATAGTTTGCAGTTAAATGACTACGCCCATCAATCACTGACGCTGACGACTACCTTTTCTAAAGAAAATTAAGTATGTATTTATTTATTTTTCTACATGATGCACATAATCATATATTTGGACCGGATTTGGCAAGAGTACTTGCCTTTTTTTTAAAAGGAAGAGCACTTGTTATAAATGGATGGTTTCCCCCGGTAGGTCTTTTGCTGTGAAGAAAACACAATACAAAAATAGCGTGTGATTGGACCTGAGTGTAACAATCTACTTTAGAATAGTTTCACAGTTCAATATGTAGTTGCCGCACCGGTTAATATTACCCCCTCTGGCACATTGCATTCTCATTTTTCATGATAACATTTTGATCATTATTTTAGTAATAATATCCTTACAATTACTAAGCTCCTTAGGAATAGAGGTCTAGGAGAGCCCCAATGTTTTTTCCTTGAAATGGACCCCGCCTGTAAGGGTCTGATTGGATCATGGTTCTAACACTACGTAGCCAACAGGGTTGCGACCCATGTAGTGCTATGTGCATATTGTCTTGTCATTTTTTTCTCCGTCGGTTTATCAACTGCCTTTTTATTTTGCTCGGTTTTCCATCTAGAATACTTCGAGCCTATTTAAAAAATTATGATTTCGAGCAAGCGCGCAGGTCCCGCCCATGTAGCGTTACGCGCGTTTGCATTGATAATTTTTTTCCTTTTACTTTTTGGCCTATTTTTTATTTGTTCTAATATATTCAGGAACTTTTTTGCAAATTTCTAAAAATGTTTACAAATTTGAAGAAATGTTTGTGAATTTACATTTTATTCCCCAAACCAGAAGGATCGCTCTACATCTTAGGCCCAATAACGCCGTTGCATTCCATGTTTGCTCGACCGCCTTTGTTGTATGCGTGAAATATGAATTGCTATAATAACCAATGGAGAAAAAAAGAATTAATTCTACAACTAAAACAGTGTGGCAAAACGCGCATTACATCTAGTAGTAGTTATATGTCTTAAAATTTTAAGGTGGTTCTTAATAGAAAATTTTCATGAATGCATCGCCTTTTAATCAAAGCGCTTTAGCTAACATAAACAATATCTTGAAAAATAGGCGCCGTTCACATGGCCAACATCTTGGCAAAAATCTTGGCGAAACTATGAACCAAGATGATTGGGCAGAACTGCTCCATCTTCACCGCCCCGTCCTTATTTGGCAACAAAACAATGTTCACCGAGTTTAGGAGGCCCAAACAAGAACTGTTAAGGTTCACCACTTGATCAATGGGGGCGCGGAGATCGTCCTTGATAATGTCCCAACATACACGGAAAAACAATCCAATAGATCCATCAGGGTCGTCGCCTTGTAAATAGGCATAGAGAAAATCGCCACCTTAATCTCATCCTCATCAAAGTGGCCTCCAAAGCTGACAGGTAGCAGGTTCTTACTGCTCAGGGGTTTGGCCAACATTTTTGAAATTGGATTTGCTCTCTTTTCACCTCTGAAAGGATCAAGAAGAGGGGTCTAGAGGGGGGTGATTAGACCCTTAACAAGTAAAAGTGGCAGTTTTAGTTTCTTCAAGTTAAGGTTGAGTTTAGCATAAGTTAATGGCACACAATACATTCAACACAAGCATAGCAAGAGTATGAGCAGCGGAAAGAGTAAATCAGGCAAGTGCAAGAATGTAAAGGGATGGGATTGGAGTGTGCAAACGCAATGGAGACGCGGAGAATTTTTGGCGTGGTTCCGATAGGTGGTCCTATCGTACATCCACGTTGATGGAGACTTCAACCCACGAAGAGTAATGGTTGCGTGACTCCACGGAGGGCTCCACCCACGAAGGGTCCACGAAGAAGCAACCTTGTCTATCCCACCATGGCCATCGCCCACGTAGGACTTGCCTCACGCTAGTAGATCTTCACGAAGTAGGCGATCTCCTTGCCCTCACAAACTTCTTGGTTCAACTCCACATCACGACGGAGGCACCCAAGTGACACCTAACCAATCTAGGAGACACCACTCTCCAAAAGGTAATAGACGGTGTGTTGATGATGAACTCCTTGCTCTTGTGCTTCAAATGATAGTCTCGCCAATACTCAACTCTCTCTCATAGATTTGCCTATGGTGGAAGAAGGATTTGAGTGGAAAGCAACTTGGGGAAGGCTAGAAATCAAGGTTCAAATGATTGGAATGGAATCTCTTGATCTCAACACATGAGTAGGTGGTTCTCTCTCAAAAAATGAATGGTGGAAGTGTAGGCACGTTCTCATGGCTCTC
This sequence comes from Thinopyrum obtusiflorum, assembly GCA_036873465.1. NCBI lineage: Eukaryota > Viridiplantae > Streptophyta > Magnoliopsida > Poales > Poaceae > Thinopyrum > Thinopyrum obtusiflorum. Next base: position 4,548 of record JAAAWM010012239.1, read on the forward strand.
TTCAATGAGGAAGAAGGGGTGGAGGGGTATATATAGCCTCCACAGAAATCCAACCGTTACACACTTTTGACCCATCTCAGTGGCACCGATTAGTAAACTCGGTAGCACTGATCAGTACAAAAATATGAATGTTAGGAATCTCAGTGGGACCGACGGGAACAACTCGGTGGGACAGATGTGCTAGGACTTAGGGCAAACCTCGTCTCGGTGGCACCGATTGCATCAACTCGGCGAGACCGAAGTGAAGCAATAAGACAACAGAGAGTTGGCAAGCCATCTCGGTGAGACTGATTGGAATTCTCGGTGAGACCAAAATAATTGCAACAAGTAACAAAGAGTTGGAAAGGTCATCTCAGTGAGACCGAGATTGATATCGGTGTGACCGAGCTGTTCGAGTTTTGGCAGTGGCTATGTCAAGATGAACTCGGTGGCTCCGGATAGGAAATATCAGTGGGGCCGAATTGGAGTTTTAGGTTTTGGACATATTTGAATAGAGAAAGTGGCTGAGGGTTTTGGAGAATATCACTAAGCACTTGAGCAACAAGATCATTAAGCAGCATCTCATCCCCTTTTAATAGTATTGGCTTTCCTATGGACTCAATGTGATCTTGGACCACTTAAACAAAAATGTAGAGTCTTGAGCTTTTGCCAATCCTAGTCCTTAGCATTTTGAAGGGTCCACATCTCTAGTCCTTGCCACTCCACTGTTGAATTTATCTGAAATATACTAGATAAAAACATTAGTCCAATAAGAGATATGTTGACGTTAATTACCAAAATCACCCAGGGAGCACTTGTGCTTTCAATCCCCCCCTTTTTGGTAATTGATGACAACATACATCAAAGCTTCAAGTGAAAGATATGAAGAGTAGTAAGTGGAGCTTTGAGAAAACATGTAACTTGCATGAGCTCCCCCCTACATGTGTGCACTCATGAAGTAATAGAGTTTAAAGGCATGTGAATGCATAGTATGACAGAGTAAGAGATGAGTTACATGTATCTTGGCCATATGCATTAGAGCAAAAAGTGAAGTGAGATGTACCTTCATGTTTATGAATCCCTCTTGCAAACAATATGTGCAAAGATCATCATGCACATGAGTGTGATGCATAAGCTTACCTTGCGGTTCTTGAGCAGATTCTTGAAGAAGTAGATTTGAGAAAACATGGTTAAACAACACAAGAATACTCCAGACAAGAAGGATTTCAATATCCACAAGAATACCAAGACTGGGATGACATGTAATAGATGAGTATCACAGATTGAGTACTTCATTTGAATGTAGACATGTCCCCAAAGTTTTAAGGATTTGCAATAAATTCGAAGGATTTTTCTCCCCTTAAGCATGGACTCTTTCTCCCCCTGAATCTGATATTGGATAATGGGAGAAGGTAGGGTAAGATAAAATCAGAGAAGAAATGAATAAAAATCAATCAAGAGCAGAATAGTTCAAAGCAAATAAAAGCTCAAGGAAAATTACTGATTGACATGTCTTTCCCCTCTTAAAGACATGTGACTTCTCTCCTCTTATGACAGTGCATCTCTCTTCCTTTCTCAGAAGAGTTTTGTGAGAATAAGCTTTGATGATCTCTCTCTCCCCCTTTGACATCAATTTCCAAGAAGGGTATGAGTAAAGTGAGTGTGATCCTTGGGAGACACAAGTAAGCAGAATGCAGCTCAAGATGCAAATATAGGAAAAAGAATCATTGAGTGGAGCTGAAAGAAATAGGCAATATAAGATGGCAAAAAGTTTTCTCAGCAGTGAAATCAGTGGCGCTGATTCATTTCAATCGGTGACTCCGAGAGTGCAGTGCCACTGAAGGTGCTCATTGGTGAGACCAAGTTAGTCCGTTTTGGTAGAACCGATGAACTGTGTGCAAGTAGACCTTGTGTCTCAGTCTGCCCGATAGGCTTGGATCGGTGGAACCGAGTTCAATGCAGAGAGAAGATTTTGTCAACTCAGCTCACTTGCAAATGAATTTTTCACAAAGATTTGCAAGGAATTTGATAGAATTTGCAATGAATTTACTTGAAGGTACAAAATAGAAAAGAAAGAGAATCTAGATGAAGGTTTTTTCTTGTTAGAAGGGAAACACAATAGTAAGAGAAATGCAAATGGAATGCAATGAACAAAAAGAACACTATAGAACTTCATCTAGAGGTGGTCGGCGACATAGTCACCTATATTAGAGTATATTGACTTAGGAGTCAAGTGAGATTACTTGATCATAGGTCATACTCATCGTTAAGCTCAAAAATGGGGTTGCCATTTTTCATTTAAGCATCTTGATGTATTCTCATCTTGTTGAGTTGCTTTAGCTCATGACTTAGAGAAAAGCTTCTCTAAGATGGAATTACATACCTTGAGTTGTGATGTTGAACTTGATCATGTAGTTGAACTTGTGATGGATCTCCAATGTTGATGTTGTCCATCAAGAGTTGGGGACATCCTTTGGATTTTTAAAGCTCTTCTTCCTACATGGGTTAGTTTTGCAAGGAATAGCACTTGTGTATCCAAATTGACAAGAGTGAAATTTAGCTTATAGATATTGTCAAAGGATGTGTTGAATAATTTCATGCTTCCTTGATCTCAACAACCAAAGCATAGATACTTGGTGATGTAGAAATTGCTCAAGATGTTAGTTATTTGCAATCTCATAGATTTAGGCTTGTACAAGTACCTACAAGGATTAGATAACATGCAAGGGTGCAAATATATCCAAGATAAATGATCATCATCATAAGAGAAATATCAAGGATTAGTCATATAGGCTCATGCCTTGCATGTATTCAAGGAGTCTCTACTCCAAATTTGAGGCATCAGTGATGTTCAATTCACCTCTCAAACGACAAAATAACTTTTCATCAAGCGGTTTAGTGAAGATATCCGCTAATTGCTTGTCTGTACGAACATGCTTAAGATTGATATCTCCTTTAGCAACATGATCACGAATGAAATGATGACGAACTTCAATATGCTTAGTTCGAGAATGTTGCATGGGATTGTGTGCAATCTTAATAGCACTTTCATTGTCGCAAAGCAATGGGACATGTCTCACATGTATCCCATAATCTTTAAGAGTTTGGGTCATCCAAAGTAATTGAGCACAACATGATCCCGCGGCAATGTATTCTGCTTCGGCGATGGATAAGGATACCGATTTTTGTTTCTTGGAGGACCAAGAGACAAGGGATCTACCAAGAAATTGACATGTACCCATAGTGGACTTTCTATTAACCTTATCACCGGCATAGTCCGAGTCGGAATAGCCAACAAGATCAAAAGATGACCTCTTAGGGTACCAGATGCAAAAATTTGGTGTATGAATCAAATATCTCACTATCCTTTTTACGACCTTAAGATGACATTCTTTAGGAGCCGCTTGATATCATGCACACATGCACACACTTAGCATAATATCGGGGCGGGAGGCACAAAGATATAATAATGATCCAATCATTGATCGGTAAACCTTTTGGTCAATCGGGTTGCCATCCTTCGTCAAGTCAAGATGTCCACTAGTAGGCATGGGTGTTTTCATACCTTTGCTTTCTTGCAGGGGGGGGGGGGGGGGGGGGGGGGGGGGGGGGGGGGGGGGGGGGGGGGGGGGGGGGGGGGGTGTAGACATGGTAAGTGTGAGAGTTTGAGCCATAACCGAGTAGAAAACCTTCATGAGATTTAGGAGCAAATTTTAAATTTGAGTTCACTCATCATAGACATCTCAAACTTTTCCAACATTAGCCTTCCAAACTTTTCACTAAAATGAGGGTTAGTAGAACCAAATATGATATCATCCACATAAATTTGGCACACAAATAATTCTCCATTAACCCTTTTAGTAAAAAGAGTAGAATCAATTTTCCCAATTTCAAAACCTTTTTCAATAAGAAACTTAGTCAAGCATTTATACCAAGCTCTAGGGGCTTGTTTAAGACCATAAATAGCTTTGTGAAGTTTGTAGAAATGATTAGGTTTCTTGGGATTAACAAAGCCAGGAGGTTGTTTAACATAAACTTGCTCCTCAATTTCACCATTTAGAAAAGCACTTTTAATGTCCCTTTGGTATAAGGTGATATCATGGTGATTGGCATAAGCAAGTAAGATGCGAATGGACTCAAGTCTGGCAACAAGGGCGTATGTCTCACCATAGTCCATACCTTCGACTTGAGTGTAGCCTTGAGCAACGAGATGGGCCTTGTTGCATACAACTTATCCATCCTCATCTTGCTTATTCTGAAACACCCACTTCGTTCCAATGACATTTTGATCGTCGTTGGGATTTTCAACCAATGTCCATACTTGATTCCTCTCGAAGTTGTGTAGCTCTTCATGCATAGCATTTATCCAATCTGGATCCTCAAGGGCTTCTTCTACCTTCATAGGTTCAATACTAGAAATGAATGAGTAATGTTCACAAAAGTTAGCCAAACGAGTTTTAGAGCGAGTGATTCTCCCGGTGTTGATCTCGTCAAAGATTTGTTCAACAGGATGATCCTTTGAGACTCTTGCTCTAACTCGTGAGAGCTTTTACTTGGGTTGTGGTGGAACATCCTCATCATCATCATCATCATCATCATCGTCATCATCATCATCATCATCATCATCTTCTTCATTGTTGTTGGCATTGTCGTCCGCTTGTGGAGGTGGAGAAGGAAGTTGAGGTGGGTCATCTTGTTGTACTTCCTCATTTCCTTTTGACGTGTTCCACTTGTGGATGCCTCCATGTCAACTTGTGGTTCACCTTGGTGTGAAGTTGAGGCCTCCACTTGAATGGACGAAGTGCTCTCCTTCACCTCCGTTGGACGAATTTTGCCAATAGACAAATCTTGAATTGCTTTCGAGGGATCTTTGTCTCCTACATCAATTGGCAATTGCTCTACTTGTGAGCCGTTAGATTTATCAAACTTCACATCTACCGTCTCTTCAACCTTCCGGATGACATTGTTGTAGACATGGTAAGTGTGAGAGTTTGAGCCATAACCGAGTAGAAAACCTTCATGAGATTTAGGAGCAAATTTTGAACGACGATGCTTATCAAGAATGTAGCACTTTGAGCCAAATACTCAAAAGTATCCAACTTTGGGTTTGTTAGTGGTGAGTAGCTCGTATGCCGTTTTGCCGGGAAGCTTGTGAACATATAGTCGATTCGCAGCATGGCAAGCTGTCTCAACCGCCTCCGCCCAAAAGTGTCTTGGTGTCTTGTATTCATCAAGCATCATTCTCACCATCTCAATAAGGGTCCGGTTCTTCCTCTCAACAACTCCATTTTGTTGAGGTGTGTACGTAGCTGAGAACTCATGTGAAATCCCTTCTTCGTCAAGAAAGGTATCCACATTGGCGTTCTTGAACTCCGTTCCATTATCACTTTGAACCTTCTTGATCTTTGCTTCAAATTGATTTTGGGCCTTCTTAGCGAAGTTCTTGAAGATCTTTTGGACCTGCGATTTGTCATCAAGAAAGAACACCCACGTAAATTTTGAAAAATCATCAACAATGACCAAACCCAAAGAGTTACCACCAAGGCTCTTATAAGCATTGGGACCGAAGAGATCCATGTGAAATAGCTCAAGTGGTCTTCTCGTGGTCATGATGTTCTTCACGGGATGACTTCCTCCGACTTGTTTTCCTGCTTGGCAAGCGCTACAATGTCTATCCTTGTCAAATATAACATCTTTAACAGCAAGGATATGATCACCTTTAATAAGCTTGTGAAGATTACGCATGCCAACATGACCTAACCTTCTATGCCATAACCATCATTTAGAAGATTTAGCAATTAAACAAGTACGAGGTTGGGCTCTTTTAGGGAAATAAAAAATGTATAGATCACCTCCTCGAATGCCGGTAAAGACCATATTATGATTATCCCTATGAAACACTTGGCAATATACTTCGGTAAACAAGACATTGAAACCAAAATCAGCTAGTCTAGATATGGAAAGAAGATTGTAACCAAGAGATTCAACGAGCATAACATTTTGAATAGAGCTATCATTGGATATGGCCACCTTACCAACGCCAAGTACCTTACCCTTGGAGTTGTCTCCAAAAGTCACATACTTCTGTGGACCATCATTTTTGGCAAGCTCACGGAACTTGTCTTTATCTCCGGTCATGTGATCGGTACATCCACTATCAAGAATCCACTCCTTTCCTCCAGATATGTAATTTCGAAGATTCGCCATGAGACTAAGATTCCTCATAGTCTCCTCATAATCAATATCACTTTCTTAATCTTCATCATAATAGCCATGCTCAATATCATCATCTTGTGCGTATGATCATCACCTATTTCAAGTGACTCGTTAGATTTATGATCATGACAATGTTCAAGTTTATGAGTTCTAATTGTCTCCGAGATGATGCTACTAATGATTCCAACATCACCCTTGGCATGCATAAGATCACGGATCTCAAATAAGCATTCATCAAACTTGGGATCACTAGGCTTCATCTTATGAAAAGCAATGGATTTTTGAAGAATCTCATCTAGATTTTTCAAGGAATAATTTGGAAAGCATTCCTCAAGATAATTCTATATAGTATATGCGCATTCAAAGGTTGGCAAGCAAACAATAAAATTTCTAGGCAATCCTCTAATGATAAGATCAATAGTCCTAAGATTGTGAACCATGTCAAGATATTCATCAGGGGTAGGATGCAAAGGATCAATGGAAGGCACATAAGGGCTAAGAATATCCTTGTTCAAATTATATACAAGTTAATGGCACACAATACATTCAACACAAGCATAGCAAGAGTATGAGCAGCGGAAAGAGTAAATCATGCAAGTGCAAGAATGTAAAGGGATGGGATTGGAGCGTGCAAACGCAATGGAGACGCGGAGAATTTTTGGCGTGGTTCCCATAGATGGTGCTATCGTACATCCACATTGATGGAGACTTCAACCCCCCAAGGGTAACGGTTGCGCGAGTCCACAGAGGGCTCCACCCACGAATGGTCCATGAAGAAGCAACCTTGTCTATCCCATCATGGCCATCGCCCACGAAGGACTTGCCTCACTCAGGTAGATCTTCACGAAGTAGGCGATCTCCTTGCCCTTAAAAACTTCTTGGTTCAACTCCACATCACGACGGAGGCTCCCAAGTGACATCTAACCAATCAAGGAGACACCACTCTCCAAAAGGTAGTAGACGGTGTGTTGATGATGAACTCCTTGCTCTTGTGCTTCAAACGATAGTCTCCCCAACACTCAACTCTCTCTCATAGATTTGGCTATGGTGGAAGAAGGATTTTAGTGGAAAGCAACTTGGGAAAGGCTAGAAATCAAGGTTCAAATGGTTGGAATGGAATCTCTTGATCTCAACACATGAGTAGGTGGTTCTCTCTCAGAAAATGAATGGTGGAAGTGTAGGCACGTTCTGATGGCTCTCTTCAATGAGGAAGAAAGGATGGAGGGGGTATATATTGCCTCCACACAAAATCGAACCGTTACACACTTTTGACCCATCTCAGTGGCACCGATTAGTAAACTCGGTAGCACCAATCAGTACAAAAATATGAATGTTAGGAATCTCGATGGGACCGACGGGAACAACTCAGTGGGACTGATGTGCTAGGGCTTAGGGCAAACCTTGTCTTGGTGGCACCGATTGTATCAACTCGGCGAGACCGAAGTGCAGCAATAAGGCAACAGAGAGTTGGGAAGCCATCTCAGTGAGACCGATTGCAATTCTCGGTGAGACCAAAATAATTGCAACAAGTAACAGAGAGTTGGCAAGGCCATCTCGGTGAGACCGAGATCCATATCGATGTGACCGCACTGTTAGGGTTTTGGCAGTGGCTATGTCAAGATGAACTCGGTGGCTCCGGATAGGAAATATCGGTGGGGCCGAATTGGAGTTTTAGGTTTTGGACATATTTGGATAGAGAAAGTGACTGAGGGTTTTGGAGCAATATCACTAAGAACTTGAGCCACAAGATCATTGAGCAACACCTCATCCCCTTTTAATAGTATTGGCTTTCCTATGGACTCAATGTGATCTTGGATCACTTAAACAAAAATGTAGAGACTTGAGCTTTTGCCAATCCTTGTCCTTAGCATTTTGAAGGGTCCACATCTCTAGTCCTTGCCACTCCACTGTTGAACTTATCTGAAATATACTAGATAAAAACATTAGTCCAACAAGAGATATGTTGACATTAATTACCAAAATCACCCAGGGAGCACTTGTGCTTTCAGCCTCGTCTACCTCCAAGGTGCTCCTCAATGGGCGTCCGAGCTAGCAGTTTGGCCATGGTCGTGGCCTCCATCAGAGGGACCCTCTCTCCCTCATGTTATTCATCTTGGCAATTGACCCGCTAAAAAACCCCTTCATGCGTGCAGTCGAGGAGGGGATTCTCAAGCCAATGCTAAGAATTGATTCTATAGGTCCTCCCTATATGCAGATGATGATGTTATCTTTTCCAACCCTATACGTGGAGGAGAAGCATGTAATTGCTCGGATCTTAAGTTGCTTTACTGATGCAAGTGGGCTGATCGCCAACCTTGACAAGACTCAAACCCTCCCGATTAGATGCCAAGCGGTTGCTTTGCAATATTACTTCCTTCACCCCTCAGCCAAGGTAGGCTCTTTCCCTTGGACTTCCACTTCACATAAGAAAGCTCATAAGGGTTGACTTACAACTTCTCATTGACAAGGCAAGATCGAGGCTACGTGCTTGGAAAGATAGATTTTTAACTTGAAAGGGGCGGAATATTCTCGTCAAGTCGGTTCTTTGTACCATGGGCATATTCCATTTGTTTGTTTTTAGCTCCCCAAATGGGTGCAAAAAAAGATTGATAACATATGTCGTGCTTTCATTTGGAAAGCGCAATGATGGGGAGCATGCGTGTGGGGGTCACTCCCTCGTGAACTGGGACATGGTTTGTCGTCCTTAAGATCTTGGTGGTCTGGGAGTGCTTGGTTTGGAGAAAATTGGGACGCCTCTTCGCCTTTTTTGACCTTGGATCCAATGGACCACCCCAGAGAGGCCATGGGTAGGCTCACTGTGACGCCTCGACTTAATCATGCACTAATCATACACACAAATACGGACAATCAAGATCAGAGACTCACAGGAAGATATCACAACACAACTCTAGACACAAATAAAATAATACAAGCTTTATATTACAAGCCAAGGGCCTCGAGGGCTCGAACACATAAGCTCGAGTTACACAAGAGTCAGTGGAAGCAACAATATCTGAGGACAGACATAAGGTACACAAGTCTGCCTTAAGAAGGCTAGCAAAACATCGATAACTGGATCAAAAAGGCGCATGCCTCCTACCTTGGAGCCTCCTAACTACTCCTGGTCTTCGGCGGTCTCCACGTATTAGTAGGCTCCATCGGGGTAGTAGTAGTCATCGGCGGGATCAGCTGGCTCTTGGGCTCCGTCATCTGATCGCAGCAATAGGGTAAAGGGGAAAAATGGGTAGCAAAGCAACCGTGAGTAGTCATCCAAAGTACTCGCAAGACTTACATCATATCTATACTAAGTATGCATCGGTATCAAAGGAAAGGGGGCTTTATCTTTGGACTGAACTGCAGAAATGCAAGAATAGAAGGGAAGGCCTAGCCTATCAAAGACTAGCATCTTGCAACAACAGAAGAGAGTAGAGTAACATAACATAAGTAATAAGTATGTTGTAGTATCAACGCCCCGAGATCCTTCCTCGACTCCCTGCGAGAAAGCAATCCCAGAGCCATCATATCAATTTAGTGTCTCCAGTATCCAGTTCTAGTTGTATAAATCGGGATACCACTCCGAGCGTCTGTTACCGTGGACACGACTATTCGAATAGATATGCTTCCCTGCAGGGGTGCACCAACTTACCCAACACGCTCGATTAACTCCGGCCGGACACACTTTTCCGGGTCATGCCCGGCCTCGGCTGATCAATACGCCGTAGTCCTACCTAGGCTCAATAGAGAGGCCAGCATGTCGGTCTACATCCTAAGTGCTCAGGGGTCTTGGGCCCGTCACCCTTAGCACTCCTGCACGTTGCGTACGCGGCCTGGAGCAGACCCACCCCCCAATACAAACACAAGTGGTTCCCGTCCAACCGGGCGCACGCCGCTCAATCGCTGACGTCCGAAGAGCTTTCGGAGAATCGTAAGACGTTGAGTGCCCATACTTATTCCTGCACGATGGTGAGTGCGAAAAGGCCAGAGGCCTACTCGGATCACATATCCAAACCCGTAGTGTCTTGGGAGCGTGTGGAGACGATCAACGATCCACGATCTGTGGTCCTGTCGCCCCGTCTCGCGGACTTACGACAAGGGCTAAGAATGCTTGGCTTTGCCGCGTAATTATCTCGCGGGTACCCTCACAGTCAACCCGACTCCACATCTCTCGTAGGTACCCCTCGGGGCCGACCCGACTTCAACAAGGTTCTGAGGTAAGGTCAAGGTAACCGTGCGTCCGTAACATCAAGGGGGAAACCCGAGGAATCACCCTCGGTGGATTCCCACTCAATGTAACGGTCAAGGTGACCTTGGAGGAATCACTCTTGAAGGATTCACACTTGATGTGCTGCACGACAGAGTCGTCATCGGGAGTGGTGAAAGAGAAATCAGCCTCCATAAACCACGGCCGATTAGCTACACTATAGAGATATCATCAGGAGTGCATTGCGAGGTATCACCGTCGGCACTTGATGGAAGCTCTGCAGAGTCGTACAACTAAGGGGGGTGTGTGCGGTGATGTGTCGGTCTCTGCACATCGATCATGTTGATCGAGTCATCAGTGATGAAGCGGGGGCAACAGGGACAAGGTGAGGGGTCTCTGGTGGATCACTAATTAACCTATACTAAGCATATAGGATAACAGGTAAAGTAACAGTAGTAGGTTACAAAAGCAGGCTATGCATCATATTAGGAGCAATCAAATACAGTAGCAAAATCTAATGCAAGCATGAGAGAGAAAGAATGGGCGATATAGGAATGATCAAGGGGGGTTTGCTTGCCTCAAAGCTCTGCTGCAAGTGGCTGGACGTCAGAGGTGTAGTCATACCCGGGAGCTGCGTCGGTCTTGGGGTTTACCTGAGAGAAGAGGGGGAAGAAACAATAAATTTTGAAAGTGCTAGTTATCAACTAGAGGGGGGTGAATAGGCGATTTTTATGAAAGTCTTCAAAACAGTCAATGTCTTCGAAGACAGACAACCAAATAACACCTACACAGTATGCAGCGGAAGATAAAATACACTAGCCATGCCATAGTCAAGGAAATAGTACAGAGTAAGCACGAAGACAAATAGCAGCTAGGTATAGTGGATCAGAATGGGAAGACAGTAAGAAGCCAAATATGCAATCAGAGAGAATGTCTTCACATAGTGAAGTCAAACAGAGCAGGCAAGCAATGACTTCATGAGGATAAACTGTAAGTAAGGGGATTAAGTGATAGAACCAGTTGCTTGATGAAGACAAGGATTTGGTAGACCAGTTCAAGTTGCTGTGACAACTATACGTCTGGTTAGAGAGGCTGGGGGGGGGGGGGGGGGGGGGGGGGGGGGGGGGGGGGGGGGGGGGGGGGGGGGGGGGGGGGGGGGGGGGGGGGGGGGGGGGGGGGGGGGGGGGGGGGGGGGGGGGGGGGGGGGGGGGGGGGGGGGGGGGGGGGGGGGGGGGGGGGGGGGGGGGGGGGGGGGGGGGGGGGGGGGGGGGGGGGGGGGGGGGGGGGGGGGGGGGGGGGGGGGGGGGGGGGGGGGGGGGGGGGGGGGGGGGGGGGGGGGGGGGGGGGGGGGGGGGGGGGGGGGGGGGGGGGGGGGGGGGGGGGGGGGGGGGGGGGGGGGGGGGGGGGGGGGGGGGGGGGGGGGGGGGGGGGGGGGGGGGGGGGGGGGGGGGGGGGGGGGGGGGGGGGGGGGGGGGGGGGGGGGGGGGGGGGGGGGGGGGGGGGGGGGGGGGGGGGGGGGGGGGGGGGGGGGGGGGGGGGGGGGGGGGGGGGGGGGGGGGGGGGGGGGGGGGGGGGGGGGGGGGGGGGGGGGGGGGGGGGGGGGGGGGGGGGGGGGGGGGGGGGGGGGGGGGGGGGGGGGGGGGGGGGGGGGGGGGGGGGGGGGGGGGGGGGGGGGGGGGGGGGGGGGGGGGGGGGGGGGGGGGGGGGGGGGGGGGGGGGGGGGGGGGGGGGGGGGGGGGGGGGGGGGGGGGGGGGGGGGGGGGGGGGGGGGGGGGGGGGGGGGGGGGGGGGGGGGGGGGGGGGGGGGGGGGGGGGGGGGGGGGGGGGGGGGGGGGGGGGGGGGGGGGGGGGGGGGGGGGGGGGGGGGGGGGGGGGGGGGGGGGGGGGGGGGGGGGGGGGGGGGGGGGGGGGGGGGGGGGGGGGGGGGGGGGGGGGGGGGGGGGGGGGGGGGGGGGGGGGGGGGGGGGGGGGGGGGGGGGGGGGGGGGGGGGGGGGGGGGGGGGGGGGGGGGGGGGGGGGGGGGGGGGGGGGGGGGGGGGGGGGGGGGGGGGGGGGGGGGGGGGGGGGGGGGGGGGGGGGGGGGGGGGGGGGGGGGGGGGGGGGGGGGGGGGGGGGGGGGGGGGGGGGGGGGGGGCATAAGATAGAAATTCAACCACACAATCAAAACAGCAGAAAATGTAGCAGACGTCCCATCTGGACAGTGTTACAACTCAAAAACCAATAGTTCACTAACGAGAGTTGCAAGACTTAACAAAATAAATCACCCAATCCATATAGACTCACTTGAAGACTATCAACCCATATGCTTCTCCCCCTTCTGTCATCGAATGACCAAAAAGGAATGAAGACATAGGGTGTCTAAGCGTTCCCCGGAGGTGTTGATGAAGATGTTGGGGCAGCCGAGTCGACGATGGAGTTGGGCGGTGCAGAAGGGCCTGATGCAGCATCGTGATGCAGTGAAGCCATAGCAGGTGAAGTCGCGTCGTCCTCCTCATCAATGACTCATGCAACAACAGTTGGAGCAGATGATGAGTAGTCAGAATCTTCAATTGATGGTGCAGGATGCCAATTAGCTGATTGCGGAGGCTTGGAGTCAAACTTGAATTGTTCTGTGAAGCCATCTGCAATGTGATCATCTTTAGAACAGAGCAGTGTGAGGCTCTTCCAAGCACGCTGGCAGGATTCATGAGCAACAAATGAGTTTTTGGTGAAGAGGTTGCGAATCCGATTGACATCCACAAGAAGACTTTGCATCTGACGCTTCATCCAATCATGATGCCTATCATGCTTCTGATGAAGAGAAACTAGAAGTTCTCTGTCATTGAGTACGCGAGCATGCTTCTGAGCCCTCTGAGGAACTGTGCTGGCGGTCGCATCAGTGTTGGCACGATGCGGCAGACGAAGCTGACCGACAAGTGGACCAGCAGCAACAGGACTTGGCACATGGGCGGCTTCAAGAGGAGCAGAGAAGCTGTAACACCCCGGTAGTTAAGCTACAGTAACCACACACTAATGGTGCCATGCCATCGCAATTAATTTTCTAAAACCTCACTTTGATCCAAACCGATTCAAATTCAAATTCAAAATCAAGCAAACAATAAAAGTTTTCAAATATTAAAACTAAAATGTTCGGAGTGAACCAAATAATGCATAGGTAATTATGGTGGAGAAACCACACTTTATGAAATGTTTAAAAACTCTAAAATGAATAAAACATTAGTGAAAACAATTATTTAAATGCTTTTAAATAATAAACAAATACTAAACTATTTTATTTAGGTGTTAGAATTAATGTGGCAGTGGTATATTTAACTAGACTGATTTAGGAACTACTTTTGAATTTTATTTAATCTAAAATAATGTCAGGCTAAAAGAAAACAGTAAAGTAGAACTAAAAAGAAAAAAACAAGAAAACCCCCCGGGGGGGGGGGGGGGGGGGGGGGGACCCTAAAAAACTAGCACGATCCCCACTCCTCCCCCCCTCTCGTTCCCTCTCCCCCCCGATCTGGATCGGGGGCAACGACCCCGAAGCCCAGCGCTCGCCGCCGCCCGGGACCACCTCGCCGGACGCCATCGCCGCCGTCCTCTCCGTCGCCAACCCGCCCCCGACCTCGTCGCCTCGTCCCCGTCGTCGCTCGCCGTCGTCCCCGTCCTCCTCCCCGCGCCCACTGCCATTTCCCCTACGGCCCCGCGGTGAGGCCCCCGGCCTCTCCTCCTTCCCCTGTCCTCGTGCGCACGCACGCGCACCTCGCCTCGCCACGCAGCTGCTGCTACTGCTCCTCCACCACCGCGCTCGCCGCGCACCGTGACCCGCTCGCCCCTGGGCGCCCACCTGCGTGCGGCCGCACCCGCGCCCGCGCCCACGCCCGCGCAGACCTCCTCCCGCCGCGGCCCGTGCATCACTGGCCACGCACGACCGCGCCCGGCATTGCTAGTCGCCCCCGACCGCGACCATTGCCGCCCACGCGCACGCCTCCACGGCCACACCCCTCCCCTGCCATGGCCCTGCGGCCTCCCCCCCCACAAGCGACCACGGCCGCCGCCGTTGAGGCCGGCCAGCCCCGCCGCGACCCGCCGCTCCTGCTGGCCCGGCCGCCGCACGCCGTGCGTGTGTGCGTGCTGTGTGTTTGGTGTGTGCACTGTAGCGCGTGCTAGCTTTTGCAAATCTACACTGGATGCCAATTTGTACAACAACAAAACTTTTCCCAACGTGTGTAAAAATTATATGGATATGTAGTACACTTGACAAGGTTCAAAACATTTCATTGGACCAAATTCAAAAGGTGTGAGGTTTAAATGCTATGAAAATGACAAAAGTCTAAGTTCTGTTAAGTGAAAGACTGAAAACAACTTTATTTTCATGGCTACTTTAGAGCTGTTGATGATCAAGCTAATGAGCTCTAATATGGATAAAAGTGATACTAACATGTAGATCGCAGAAAAATGCTCACAATTGGTATAAGGCACAAAATCATAGGATGTACAGATCAATAGCAATAGCCTTCGGAAAATGGCTAAGTGGTGTTTAAAACTGAGGGCTTCTCAGGCTTAGCAGAATTTCGGAGATTTTCAGAAAACTTCGAAAATTCATAGGAATTCAACCGTAGCCCGGATCAAAAAACTTTCTACATGAAAGTTGCTCAGAACGACGAGACGAATCCGAATATGCAGTCCGTTAGTCTGCCACACGTCCCTAGCATAGCGATCATGCAACCGTCCCCCTCCGGTTCGGCTGTCCGAAAATGTCAAACACCGGGAATACTTTCCCGGATGTTTTCCCCCTTCGCCGGTCTCACCTATCCCCGCGTTAGATCACCCCTGGCACCACGTATTGCCTTGTTATATTTTGTGATGCTTTGTTTGCTCCGTATTTGCTATTTCTTCCCCCTCTTCTTCTCCGGTAGACCCCGAGACCGGCGCTGATGCCACTGAGTACGACTACGTCACCGACGACCCCTCCTCCTTGCCAGAGCAACCAGGCAAGCCCCCCCTTGAGCATCCCGATATCACCCATTCAATTCTCTCCTGCTTGCATTAGATTTTGCTACTATTACTGTTTGCTCCTATTCTGATGCATAGCCTTTTTTGTAACTTGCTTATTGTTACCTTACCTGCCTTTTTCAACTGCTTAGTATAGGTTGGTAATGAACCATCAGTGACCCCCATCACTTTACCCTTGTTGCCTCTGTCTCATCATCGACTACTGGATCAACGTGATCAACGACCAGAGATCGACACCTCACCTCACCACTTCCTTAGTTGTACGACTCTACATAGTTACTATCGAGTGCCGAGGGCGATACCTCGTAACGCACTCCTGATGAATACTCTGCAGTGTAGCTGTTCGGTCATGGTCATCGAGGGTGATTCCTCCTTCACCACTTCCGATACGACTCTGTCGTGTAACCCCCTCAAGTATGAACCTCGAGGGTGATTCCTCCGAGTTCACCTTGACGGTTACATCGAGTAGGAATCCAATGAGGGTGATACCTCGGACTCCCTTGATGTTATGGACACACAGATACTTGGACTTTACACTGTTACTTGTAAGGCGGGTCGACCCTGAGGGGTACCCGCGAGTGATATGGAGATGGGTTGACCTAGAGGGTGCCTGAGATATGAATACGAGGCATGGCTGGGCATTCTTAGCCCTTGCCGCAAGTCCTCAAGACGGGGCGACGGGGTCACATCGATCGTGAGTCTCTGCTCGTTACCGCACCATCGATACACTAATGATTTGGATATGTGATCTGAGTGGGCCTCTGGCCCGATAGCACTAACCATCACGTGGGAATAGTTATGGGCACTCTGCATCGTATGCATCAGCCGAAAGCTCTGTCAGACATCCAGTTCAGCATGGCGGCCGGGTCGGATCGTGCCGTTGGCGCTGGTATCCACCCTGCTCGCAACGACCCAGAGTGCACAGGGCGACGGCCCAAGACCCCTGAGCGCTTAGGATGTAGACCCGCGGGGACCTCTCTCCTGAGCTTCAGGTAGGGTTGCGGTATGTCGTTTTGGCCGAGGCCGGGCATGACCCAGAAAAGTGTGTCCGGTCAGAGTTAATCGAGCGTGGTGGGTAAGTTGGTGCACCCCTGCAGGGAAGAACTAATCTATGCATAGCCGGATCCTCGGTAGTGGACGCTCGGAGTTGTATCCCGATCGATACAACTAGAACTGATTACTTGTGATGAGATATGGACAATATGGCTCTGGGATTGCTTTCTCGCCGGGAGTCGAGAAAGGATCTCTGGCCGAGGTTGATACTAATTACTGCTACTACTTTATACTGTACTAATCTACACTCTTCTAATGCTGCAAGACCGATGAAGATGCTAGTCTTCGATAGGACTAGGCCTTCTCTCTAATCTGGCATTTCTGCAGCCCAGTCCACATATACAGCCTTCCTTTGATAATGTTTCATATGTAGTGTAGATCCTTGCTTGCTGAGTACTTCGGATGAGTACTCACGGTTGCTTTGCTTTCTTTTTCCTCATATCCTTTTGATGTAACCAGATGACGGAGCCCCTGAGAGAGCTGCCCCCGTCGATGATCCCTACTACTACCCCGAGGGTGGATACTACTACGAGTTGGCCGACCACCAGGAGTAGGTTCGGAGGGTCCCAGGTAGGAGGCCTGTGCCTTTCGATCGTAGTGTTTTCTTTTGCCCCACCTTTGAGGGCTTATCTGTTTCTGTTTCATATCTGTACTCAGATATCTGATGCTTTTGCCGACGCTTGTATGTGAGCTTATGTATTCGAGCCCTCGAGGCCCCTGGCTTGTAATATAAAGCTTGTATGACTTTATTTATGTTTTAGAGTTGTGTTGTGATATTTTCAAGTGAGTCCTTAGGCTTGATCGTGTGCATTTGGGTGTATGGTTAGTGCACGATTAAGCCGGGGGTGTCATAGGTTGGTATCAGAACCGACTGCCTGTAGGTTCCCCCATTCCTACTCCTTGGCCGAAGTTTAGTCTAGACGTAAAAAAAAACTCATTTACTAACTTGGTTGTGTGGCTTACGGGCCCACGTCGCCAATTGGGTGGTATTAGGATCTTTTATTCCTCGTCTATACTCTGGGACTCTGATCTCTCTTCTTTTCGAGTTAAATGATTTTTACTAACGCCGACTCTAGGTTCTCGTAACTACTTCCTCCCGGAGAGCCCTTACTCCAGATGATTACTTAGTGCACCAGAAGATTCCGAAGATACTCTACAATGTTCTCTTGAGACTTTGTGCCATCGCTTCTGCAAATCCTTCCATTGATAAACCCCTAGGGATAACCCCATACACTTGCCATTCATACAATCATTCCCCGTTGATCTTGTTATTACAAGGTACTCTGAAATTCTCTCTATTGTTCCGAGAATACTTTGTGCCTACCGCCTTGCAGTTCTTTGCCACCTGAATACACCTGCGAATAATTCCTCACACTTATCGAGGATTCGTTCATCCCCAGCTATTCATGCGTTTCACAAAATACTTCAAAATGTTATTCGATCTTTCGAGAATCATCTACAGCTTAGTTCTTTGAGATTCTTCTTGCTTGCTTGCATTATGATTAATCCCATAAGTCTGGTAATCTTATTGGCATACTTTGTCATTATCATTTTGCGTCCATTGATTCAACATGTGAGCGAATGTGCGCAATCATCAGTTGATCCTTTTTAAATTATCCTTTCGGCTCAGACGTCATATTAAACATGAGCTGCTTCTCGACCAATCAAATTGCCGACGATTGTACCCCTAAGTCTATACAACTTATCCATCCTTTATCAGATCGTTTTTCTGATCCCTTGATTTGGAAATCATAATTCCTTCGCATTTGAGCTTGAATTAGTCAGTTGTTTCTATAATCTGATCTCCTTGCATTCTTTCTTCTTCTAGTTGTGTGCCGATGCTCACATCGGCTCCGCTATGGACCGTCAGACTCTTTGATGGATTATTATTCGACAGTGTCCTTCATATTTAACCACCTTGTGAGTTCTTCCATGATACATAATGCCTTTGGTAAATTGTATCCTCCGCGTTCTCAACCCTACTCTGCTTTCGAGCTTGTATAATTTACTCCTTAAGCGTTATATGTTCCTAAGATGCCCCGATGGGTTGAACCTATGCCTTCCCTGATCGGTGTGAACTCGAAAAGTTATGCGGGTTATACTCTACTGGATTTTCATCATATGAAATTTCAATGCTGCAACTTCTTCGAAGGCAAGAAGTAAATGAAAGGTTATGTATCAAAGAAGTGGGAGTCGACCTTAAACCTTTGTGTTCATGCCCATGGAACTGATGTGGAACTTATCATGAAAGCTTCTTGCAAGAATATTTAAACATTTGAATAATTCTTTCGGTGTCAATAAATTGGATCCCTTGTAGTTATGGTCCCGACCATGCTAACCTTATCCATTATATCTGAAAGGAAACCATTCCAGTGCCTCGTCTATTTTGATGAGATTATAGTATCCGCTATCGTAAGTCAATGATCCAGCTCAGTTTCTATTCTGATCTCCCTTCGATTATTACCCCCTGGCATCCCGATAATATCACGGGGCTGCAATACTTCTTATGAGACTTCATCAAGTATTCCTTCTCAGTGATTCAGTATTCCACGGGTTTTGGGTTGTTTGTCAACTGAGAACATCGATAAGTGAATCGAATCCACCCTGTGATCCAATACTCCTAGTAATGTACTGCTGGGAAATTTAACTTTCAACTCATGTCATTCTTAGCCTAATCGGCTACGTCATTATCTTAACTGTGCTACCTAGTACTGCTTCTCGGAGCACAATTTCAACGATGAGTTAATCATACGTCAATCTTCGTTGTCATATCTTTTTGCCTTGAACAAGCAAGCTTGAGTCCGAGTTTGTGTCGTACCCGTGGTTTCAATAACCTTTCGCTTCATAATTCCTTTGGCTTGATGTCTTTGTCGATCGATTACATCTTCATGAAATCTCTCGACAAATGTGTCATGATTATCATCAACATTCTGAGCTCTTCCAAGATATCTATTGAATTCATAATGAGAAATATCATCCTTGCCCCTCGATGATTTGTGTTATCATCGACAACATTACTGCATTCCTCCCAACACAAAACTTGTTTTTGTTTTGTGTTGTACCTTGAGTTCCTTACTATCCAACTTATGTTATGTTCTACCTTGGAGTATTACCATCTGTTATGTCAAGGATGTTGTGAGAATTGCTCCAGCTCTTATAAATTCCTGGTATAGTGATACTTCTCCCCATCACCATCATTTCTTGGTTCCCGTGTTGTTTCTAACCGGAATACCGACAATCGAACTATGATGTGTGAATTCAAAACTTCTAGTAGCCCTATTGCTTTGAAGTGAATGATTGATAGTTTCATTCTAATTCTTTTGATCATTAAGTCACCATTCTAACATTGATCGTGCAACCCAGCTCATATTTCGGGTGCACCTTTCAATCAATGTTTAATTGTGTATGATATACCCAAGCATACATCATTGTATCATTTGATCTGACTAATGTTATCTCCTTGTTCACATAATTGTGGAAATCCATCCTTTTGGAAATCTCGATGAATTGTCGCTGAGTCCATCAGCCACCTCCTCATCCTCTCCTTGGATTAATGATGAAATCTTGCTTCGGAACTCGCTTCCATAGTTCATTCCCAAGAATCTTACAATGTCATCTCGTTAATTCGTGTCGCACCTTTTCTTCTCAGGCATCCTGAGTCTGAGGTATCCTGACACCAATCAGATCCGGATCTCGGTCAGATATGATGGTTGGAATATATTTCCAATAGTTGTGACGTTGGTCCTTAAATATGCCCCGGTAAGGTGATATCATGCCTAGCACACTTGGCCGGAGGACCTACTGTTATAGCTCCCTCTTTAGCAAGGTTAACCATTCTTCCATGAGGAAATTGTACGACTTATTCTATGAGTTGTTCCTGATGGATCCTTTTTTTTGTGTATCGAAAGTCTGACCTTTGCTTGAAGACCATGCCTATACTATCTTGAAGCATGTCTGTGGTACTCCGATCTTCAATAAGAACACTTGAAGCGCAATGCTAAATTTGCCTTACCAATTAACCAAACACCGTTGTATTGGTAATGTCATGAAATTCCTCTCCCCGTACCCAAATGGTTTTCTACTTTCTATCCTGTCCTGGATATCATGCTCCGTTTGTCCTTGGGAAGGATATACTCCTGAGATATGTGTTTAAACACATTTTCCTTTCCATTTTTCTGTTTAATCTAATAATCACATTTTTCTTTCCATTGTTTTGTTTAAACTTTCTTGTAACCTGACTTAGCTGAGCAGAGATAATTCCCTGCTTAGTTGAGCACCTCGTTGTACCACTTTGTCAGTAAAGACCCTGTTACTTTTGTTGATGACCTTCCGGTAACCACCGATGGACGAGAACTTTGCCTATTGGTCCGCCTCATTCAATGAGCAGGAAAATGGTTCTCTTCGTCCCTCGCCCTTGGTACCGACGTTGTTGCCGACATAACTGGCATGCTACCCTCTGACATGCCTTATTATCATGACCGCGCAAGATGTCACCGCTCCTCCTACTTTTAATCCACATGGTGGGCCCATAACCCACAGTTCCACATGATCGAAACCTGACTCTCCTGTACCCCCTGTTCCCAAGGTTGTTCCTCGCGCATGGCCTTGTATGTAATTCACGAGCCACCTCCTGAGAGATCATCAATTCTGGTATCAGACATAATACTTATTCTCGTTGCTCTAGACCCCCTTTCGCACTTTGTTTCAGACATCGAACGACTGTCTATCCATTTGAAACTTCTTATTGTACCTTCGTACCTTACTCTCGATGTATTTTATTTGTTCAACTCGAGAGATACTCATGTGTTCATTCATGGGATAACCCCCGATGATTACCCCTTATAACATTCTAGCGATGACGAACTACCCCTTACCTATTCGTAAGTACATTGGAATTCCTGAAGAAAGGAAGCCGACTTCATCATGATGACCTGAAGCAGAGAAATGAAGACATCAACGGAATGGATCGACCTCTTCGAGAAGAGCAGCCAAGACCGAGAAGATCCGTTAGAATTTCGTAACCAGACCTTTCCCCCTTACTCTGCCTCTTAAATCTCGGGACGAGATTTCTTGTAGTGGAGGAGATTTGTAACACCCCGATAGTTAAGCTACAGTAACCACACACTAATGGTGCCATGCCATCGCAATTAATTTTCTAAAACCTCACTTTGATCCAAACCGATTCAAATTCAAATTCAAAATCAAGCAAACAATAAAAGTTTTCAAATATTAAAACTAAAATGTTCGGAGTGAACCAAATAATGCATAGGTAATTATGGTGGAGAAACCACACTTTATGAAATGTTTAAATACTCTAAAATGAATAAAACATTAGTGAAAACAATTATTTAAATGCTTTTAAATAATAAACAAATACTAAACTATTTTATTTAGGTGTAAGAATTAATGTGGCAGTAGTATATTTAACTAGACTGATTTAGGAACTACTTTTGAATTTTATTTAATCTAAAATAATGTCAGGCTAAAAGAAAACAGTAATGTAGAATTAAAAAGAAAAAAAGAAAAAAAAGAAACCCCTCCCCCCCACTGGGCCACGGCCCAGCCACCCCATTACTTAGCCCTCCCAAACCCTAAAAAACTAGCACGATCCCCACTCCTTCCCCCTCTCGTTCCCTCTCCCCCCCGATCTGGATCGGGGGGCAACGACCCCGACGCCCAGCGCTCGCCGCCGCCCGGGACCACCTCGTCGGACGCCATCGCCGCCGTCCTCTCCGTCGCTGACCCGCCCCCAACCTTGTCGCCTCATCCCCGTCGTCGCTCGCCGTCGTCCCCGTCCTCCTCCTCGTGCCCACTGCCATTTCCCCTACGGCCCCGCGGTGAGGCCCCCGGCCTCTCCTCCTTCCCCTGTCCCCGTGCGCACGCACGCGCACCCCGCCTCGCCACGCAGCTGCTGCTGCTCCTCCACCACCGCGCTCGCCGCGCACCGCGGCCCGCTCGCCCCTGGGAGCCCACCTGCATGCGGCCGCGCCTGTGCCCGCGCAGACCTCCTCCCGCCGCGGCTCGTGCATCACTGGCCATGCACGACCGCGCCCGGTGTTGCTCGTCGCCCCCGACCGCGGCCAGTGCCGCCCACGCGCGCGCCTCCACGGCCACACCCCTCCCCTGCCATGCCCCTGCGGCCTCCCCCCACGAGCGACCACGGCCGCCGCCGTTGCGGCCGGCCAGCCCCGCCGTGACCCGCCGCTCCTGCTGGCCTGGCCGCCGCACGCCGTGCGTGTGTGCATGCTGTGTGTTTGGTGTGTGCACTGTAGCGCATGCTCGCTTTTGCAAATCTACACTGGATGCCAATTTGTACAGCAGCAAAACAACAACAAAACTTTTCCCAACGTGGGTAAAGATTATACGGATATGTAGTACACTTGACAAGGTTCAAAACATTTCATTGGAGCAAATTCAAAAGGTGTGAGGTTTAAATGCTATGAAAATGACAAAAGTTTAAGTTCTGTTAAGTGAAAGACTGAAAACAGCTTTATTTTCATGGCTACTTTAGAGCTGTTGATGATCAAGCTAATGAGCTCTAATATGGATAAAAGTGATACTAACATGTAGATCGCAGAAAAATGCTCACAATTGGTATAAGGCACAAAATCATAGGATGTACAGATCAATAGCAATAGCCTCCGGAAAACGGCTAAGTGGTGTTTAAAATTGAGGGCTTCTCAGACTTAGCAGAATTTCGGAGATTCTCAGAAAACTTCAGAAATTCATAGAAATTCAACCATAGCCCGGATCGAAAAACTTTCTACATGAAAGTTGCTCAGAACGATGAGACGAATCTGAATATGCAGTCCTTTCATCTGCCACACGTCCCTAGCATAGCGAACATGCTACCATCCCCCTCCGGTTCGGCTATCCGAAAACATCAAACACCGGGAATACTTTCCCGGATGTTTTCCACCTTCGCCGGTATCATCTATCCCTGCGTTAGATCACCCCTGGCACCACATATTGCCTTGTTATATTTTGTGATGCTTTGTTTGCTCCGTATTTGCTGTTTCTTTCCCCTCTTCTTCTCTGGTAGACCCCGAGACCGGCGCTGATGCCACTGAGTACGACTACGTCACCGACGACCCCTCCTCCTTGCCAGAGCAACCAGGCAAGCCCCCCCCTTGAGCATCCCGATATCGCCCATTCAATTCTCTCCTGCTTGCATTAAATTTTGTTACTGTTATTGTTTGCTCCTATTCTGATGCATAGCCTGTTTTTGTAACCTGCTTATTGTTGCCTTACCTGCCTTTTTCAACTGCTTAGTATAGGTTGGTAATGAACCATTAGTGACCCCCATCACTTTACCCTTGTTGCCTCTGCCTCATCATCGACTACTCGATCAACGTGATCAATGACCAGAGACCGACACCTCACCTCACCCCCCTTAGTTGTACGACTGTGCAAAGTTACTATCGAGTGCCGAGGGTGATACCTCGTAACGCACTCCTGATGAATACTCTGCAGTGTAGCTGTTCGGTCGTGGTCATCGAGGGTGATTCCTCCTTCACCACTTCCGATACGACTCTCTCGTGTAACCCCCTCAAGTATGAACCTCGAGGGTGATTCCTCCGAGTTCACCTTGACGGTTACATCGAGTAGGAATCCAACAAGGGTGATAGCTCGAATTCCCTTGATGTTATGGACATACGGATACTTGGACTTTACATTGTTACTTGGAAGGTGGGTCGACCCTGAGGGGTACCCGCGAGTGATATGGAGACGGGTTGACCTGGAGGGTGCCCGAGATATGAATACGAGGCGTGGTCGGGCATTGTTAGCCCTTGCCGCAAGTCCTTGAGACGAGGCGACGGGGTCACATCGATCATGAGTCTCTGCTCGTTACTGCACCACTGATACACTAACGATTTGGATATGTGATCTGAGTGGGCCTCTGGCCTGATAGCACTAACCATCACGCGAGAATAGTTATGGGCACTCTGCATCGTATGCATCAGCCGAAAGCTCTGTCAGACGTAAAGCTCAGCATGGCGGCCGGGTCGGATCATGCTGTTGGCGCTGGTATCCACCCTGCTCGCAACGACCCGGAGTGCACAGGGCGACGGCCCAAGACCCCTGAGCGCTTAGGATGTAGACCGGCGGGGACCTCTCTGCTGAGCTTTAGGCAGGGTTGCAGTGTGTTATTTTGGCCGAGGCCGGGCATGACCCAGAAAAGTGTGTCCGGCCGAAGTTAATCGAGCGTGGTGGGTAAGTTGGTGCACCCCTGCAGGGAAGAACTAATCTATGCATAGCCGGATCCTCGGTAACGGATGCTCGGAGTTGTATCCCGATCGATACAACTAGAATTGATTACTTGTGATGAGATATGGACAATATGGCTCTGGGATTGCTTTCTCGCAGGGAATCGAGAAAGGATCTCTGGCCGAGGTTGATACTAATTACTGCTACTACTTTATACTGTACTAATCTACACTCTTCTAATGCTGCAAGACCGCTGAAGATGCTAGTCTTCGATAGGACTAGGCCTTCTCTCTAATCTGGCATTTCTGCAGCCCAGTCCACATATACAGCCTTCCTTTGATAATGTTGCATATGTAGTGTAGATCCTTGCTTGCTGAGTACTTCGGATGAGTACTCACGGTTGCTTTGCTTTCTTTTTCCCCATATCCTTTTGATGTAACCAGATGATGGAGCCCCTGAGACAGCTGCCCCCATCGACGATCGCTACTACTACCCCGAGGGTGGATACTACTACGAGTTGGCCGACCACCAGGAGTAGGTTCGGAGGGTCCCAGGCAGGAGGCCTGCGCCTTTTGATCATAGTGTTTTCTTTTGCCCCAGCTTTAAGGGCTTGTCTGTTTCTGTTTCATATCTGTACTCAGATATCTGATCCTTCCGCTGACGCTTGTATGTGAGCTTATGTTTTCGAGCCCTCGAGGCCCCTGGCTTGTAATATAAAGCTTGTATGACTTTATTTTTGTTTTAGAGTTGTGTTGTGATATCTTCAAGTGAGTCCTTAGGCTTGATCGTGTGCATTTGCGTGTATGGTTAGTGCATGATTAAGCCGGGGGCGTCACAGAAGCTTTGAAAGGCAGCATTTTCTTCACAGACTAGTTCTTTGGCAGGCTCAGGATAGA
This sequence comes from Thinopyrum obtusiflorum, assembly GCA_036873465.1. Classification (NCBI taxonomy): domain Eukaryota; kingdom Viridiplantae; phylum Streptophyta; class Magnoliopsida; order Poales; family Poaceae; genus Thinopyrum; species Thinopyrum obtusiflorum. Next base: position 30,102 of record JAAAWM010012239.1, read on the forward strand.
TGGCTTCATGTGACATATCCACTTCAGGCAAGAAGACAACATGATTGCACACTGAAGCTTGATAGTTGATAGTTGAGCGAAGCTTAATTAGCTGCATTATGCATGGAGCATAGAATTTCAGGCCAAAAAGATCAATGCCTGAAGCTACCAACTGCCTAATGAAGAAATCATGAGTATTGAAGCAGATGCCATTGAGAATGTAGAAAACCAAAGTCTTCATCGTGCCTTCAAGCTTCGCAGAGGAGGAGTGCCCTTTGATTGGACACAGAGTATGCCTCACAATATGGTAGATGGTGCGCGGCAGGTACTAGAGGTCATTGACAAAGAAATGTGTGGGGTACTCAGCATCTGCAGGCAATGGCTTCATCATACTCAGCATTTGGCTCGTATTGGGCTCTGGCTTCTGGAATATGCTGTCAAGCTCCTTTTCATACAGCTGACAACCTGCCTTATAAAGATCACCAGGAGTGGGCAGGGAAGTGAGCTCGAGAATATCTTGAGCTTTGGCTTCATGATGAACATCTCCTGTCATCCACTCAAGGACCCATGTCTTCGGATCCCTGTTGTAGCATAATATGTGCAATGTTGCATAGAATTGGAGCAATAGTTCTTCATTCCAGTTCTCCTTGTCAACAACGAATGGGAGTAGGCCAACATCGCGGAAGCAGTCAAGGGTTTCTCTAAACATGGCAGTCCAGCCATGGCGTCACAGCAGAGGCGCTTGTGGGGAAAGATTATGTCCTGGTTGTACAGAATGCATGAGTAGTAGCTTCATTGCAAATGACTCCAGAATCTGTTTGAAGACATCCATGGCTTCTTGTAGGGGTTCTTGGCCTTGTCAAAGAAAGTGTTGTGCTCTCTGAAGCTTAACACACTGAAGGAGCTCTCAGTGGTGACTGCGCTGGGAACCCTTGGCATTCTTGGCATGGGCTTCTGTGTCTGAGGCCTTTGCTCGATATGATAGTCATATAGTGGCCCATGAGCTTCTGGAGGTGTAAGCACAGGCCACCTGACGCTGATCAGCTCTCCTTCATGACTGAATGCCCTTGCCATGGTGTGCGGAACAGGTGCAGCAGCAGCAACATCCGAGGTGGATGGTTGAGCATCTTCAGTGGCAGTATTGGCTTTTGTGTGGAGTGTGGCTTCAGGCTGCGGATTGGCTTCAACCATGATAGCATCACTGACTTCAGTCTGGGTGGCATCAGCAGCAACATCACTGGCTTCAATAACTGGGGGGTCAGAGAGATTCGCTTCTAGAATCACAATAGTTTCAGCAGGAGGGGTTACAACTCGATCTTCTTCTACTTGGTTGTCATCGGCTGATGCAACCGGAATATCTTCAGACTCTTTGGCTTCAGACTCTTGTGCAGTATCTGAGGTGATGGCTTTAGGGAACACTTGGCGTGCTACTGAGCTAGTGGTGTGCACATCCTCTTCAGGGATACTTGACATAGAGACAGAGGGCCTTGGGCCTCTGCGAAGCCTTCGGAATGAGGGCGACGCACGACGGGAAGACGTAGTCTTCTCCATATCTTCTTGTGTAGCTTGAGGGGTTTCAAGCACTAGTGTGGTGACTTGAGCTGGTGGAGTACGTGGAATGACTTCATGTAGGGGGGAGTTGGGGTGTTGCTCTTCCCAGAACTCATCTTGGGCAATTGGTGTCGTGGGACCGGCAATGCTAATGGGTTCATGCACAACCATTCTACGTTCTTGGTTGGAGGAGGCAGGCAAGGCAACATACAATGGCTTCACAAGCAATGACTCTTTAGGAGCAGGTGAAAACGCTGGTGCTTGTGCCCTTCGCGAAGCCTTTGTCTTTTGCTTCTTCTGGGAGGGAGCGGCATCAGAAGCTTCATGGCTCTTGCACTTCTTGGCTTCAACTTCTGCTTGCTTGGTCCTCTTCCTTTTGGAAGCAACAGATGGAGCATTGGGCTTTGGACCAGTCATGCTAGAAGGGAAGATGATCTTTGGCATTTCTTGCCGAGAAGCCTCAGCTTCGGGTACGACTGGCTTCTTCTCCTTCTTTGCGGCAAGCTTGGGGTCGATGCCTAGATAGCAGATTCAAGGCCTCATTGTGTGTCTTAACACACTTTTCAGCATAGCTCTTCAGGCACTCAGGAGATCCTTTGGCTTCATCATGACGCCTCTGAAATTCAGCCTTGAGGTTTGTCATCATCAGCTTGAATTTTTCAATATCAGAAGCACTAAGCTTGGCCACATGCTTTTTGAAGACAACCTTCTCATGATTAATCTTATTCTTCTACTCAATTACTTTCTGAGCAATCAAGTTCTTGGTTCACAAAACCTTGGAAGGTAACGCTGATGCCAATGGGCAGTTGAAGATCATCAAGAGAGAGTTCTGGATTGTCAAACCATTCATCAATGAAGTTGTTTAAGATGTCAGCATCGAACAGAGGCAGGTTCTTGTTCTTGATCAGCAGCTCCAGTGCATCATCATCAAGATCTTCATCACTGGATAGATCAATAATGTCACCATCATCACGCAGGATTCTGGTTGGAGGAGCATGCCCAATAGTATCTTTTATCTTCGGAGAGGTCGGAGACAAGTCTTCTGAGTGCACACTGGATTCAGGAGGTGCAATCTTCAGAGGCTTCACTCTAGAAGCCTTTGGTGCAAAAGCAGCTTTTGAAGCCTTTACCTTCTTGATAGGCTTCGAGGATTCAGGAGCAGCAGATGGTTGGGCTCCTTCTGGAGCAGCTTCAGCAAGAGCTGTTTGTTCGGCCAAGTGTGCAAAATATGCAGCACGATCATCATAGGGGCCAATCAGATTGGTTTTTGCCTCACAAGAGCCGTCCGGCCATGGCTCGGCTGGACCTGGGTTGAAGTCAAACCCAAGGTCCTTCTTGTTTTGGGCAGCAGAGCCCCTGGCGAACTGATAGTTGGCTTCAAACAGATCATCACTTTTACACCACAGCAAACTTGATGGATCTGGGTTTTGTGGCATTGGCCGCCTCACCATGCAAGGATAGAAGCCTTGATGTATGGCTTCAGCCTTGGTCTTGGGGTGAAGCTTCTTATAGACAATATCTGCCCACAGTGGCCTCACAACATTCTTGGCGGTGTACTCTGGGGTCACAAAATTGTAAAGAAACCATTGCTCTGCCCAGTACCTGCGAATCCATTGAACGCGAGATTTGCGCTCCCCATATGTTTCTTCAGGATCTGATTTGTACATCTCATATAGATCTGGAGGCAGATCCAGTGCAGTATTGTCATGGCGCTGTCTACCCCCTTTCTTAGCTGATTTCCCTCTTGCCATTGGCTTCACAAATATGATTGGCTTCACTTTGCTTCTCGAACAGGAACTGGCTTCAGGAGAGTCTAGGTGATGTTGTAAGTAGTCTGCAAATGAATTCAGACTATGAGAACTAAGAGACTCGCCCACGGACATGTACCTGTGAAAGAATTAGAGATGCGAGGGAAGTAGGAGAGGTCATATGCATTCTCAGAGGATTTTATAGATAAAATCAGTTTGAAGATATTAACCTCATAGCGCGAAGACATTCACTTATTTGGATAAGTTGGTTCCAGATTTGTACGAATCCATGAATAAGTACAAGTGAGGAATCAAACTCGTTGTGAAGCATAAGTGAAGGTACTTGCAAATCATGAGATGTAGGTAAAGGAAGATCTAGATTTGGAAGTGACAAAAAACTTTCTGAAGATATGGAAAGTTCATTAGATCAAATAAACGGTAAAAAGTAAGAGTTTATTTACCGCTCAAGAATAGATGAAGAACTGCTAGACGAGTTGGGAGAGGAGGCCGAGCAGTTCAATCTCCCGCACCCTAACTTGGCGGCGGAAGACAGCTACGGCGGCGGCGGGGTGAAGATGACCGTAGTCGGTGTGAGTACGATGACAGAGAGGTTGCAGCAGCGAAGCGCTTCTTCTCCGGTGATGATGAAAGCTAGCGATGCCGCTAGGGTTGCGAGAGAGACAGCGATGGGAGTAGAGGATTTAATGACCGCGGGGGCTTTGTATTTATATGGAAGGTAGCGATGCTGTGAATTTACTCCACTTCCCCTGGCGGTACGCATCTGAGCGACGCGTGACATGCATGCACAGTTTAAACAACTATGCCACGACCCCACCGCATAGCTGGTAAGGTGGGCAGTCGTTCCAACTGCTCCGGATTCCAGCATAAAGGATAAGAATAATAAATGTGTTTTTAAATGTGTGTCTCAAAATCTTTGACTGGCAAGGACACAGTGAAGATAATCGACCCGTGTCAATAGAATGCATATGAAGATTTAGAGAGAGTGGGAGAGATAAGCACATATGGGGTAAGGGTCCGATTACATTAACTTAGTGCAGAAAAAAACTTGAAGACATAGCTATAAGTGAATGTTGTAGAGGACAGAATATATATATAGGGGGGGGGGGGGGGGGGGGGGGGGGGGGGGGGGGGGGGGGGGGGGGGGGGGGGGGGGGGGGGGGGGGGGGGGGGGGGGGGGGGGGGGGGGGGGGGGGGGGGGGGGGGGGGGGGGGGGGGGGGGGGGGGGGGGGGGGGGGGGGGGGGGGGGGGGGGGGGGGGGGGGGGGGGGGGGGGGGGGGGGGGGGGGGGGGGGGGGGGGGGGGGGGGGGGGGGGGGGGGGGGGGGGGGGGGGGGGGGGGGGGGGGGGGGGGGGGGGGGGGGGGGGGGGGGGGGGGGGGGGGGGGGGGGGGGGGGGGGGGGGGGGGGGGGGGGGGGGGGGGGGGGGGGGGGGGGGGGGGGGGGGGGGGGGGGGGGGGGGGGGGGGGGGGGGGGGGGGGGGGGGGGGGGGGGGGGGGGGGGGGGGGGGGGGGGGGGGGGGGGGGGGGGGGGGGGGGGGGGGGGGGGGGGGGGGGGGGGGGGGGGGGGGGGGGGGGGGGGGGGGGGGGGGGGGGGGGGGGGGGGGGGGGGGGGGGGGGGGGGGGGGGGGGGGGGGGGGGGGGGGGGGGGGGGGGGGGGGGGGGGGGGGGGGGGGGGGGGGGGGGGGGGGGGGGGGGGGGGGGGGGGGGGGGGGGGGGGGGGGGGGGGGGGGGGGGGGGGGGGGGGGGGGGGGGGGGGGGGGGGGGGGGGGGGGGGGGGGGGGGGGGGGGGGGGGGGGGGGGGGGGGGGGGGGGGGGGGGGGGGGGGGGGGGGGGGGGGGGGGGGGGGGGGGGGGGGGGGGGGGGGGGGGGGGGGGGGGGGGGGGGGGGGGGGGGGGGGGGGGGGGGGGGGGGGGGGGGGGGGGGGGGGGGGGGGGGGGGGGGGGGGGGGGGGGGGGGGGGGGGGGGGGGGGGGGGGGGGGGGGGGGGGGGGGGGGGGGGGGGGGGGGGGGGGGGGGGGGGGGGGGGGGGGGGGGGGGGGGGGGGGGGGGGGGGGGGGGGGGGGGGGGGGGGGGGGGGGGGGGGGGGGGGGGGGGGGGGGGGGGGGGGGGGGGGGGGGGGGGGGGGGGGGGGGGGGGGGGGGGGGGGGGGGGGGGGGGGGGGGGGGGGGGGGGGGGGGGGGGGGGGGGGGGGGGGGGGGGGGGGGGGGGGGGGGGGGGGGGGGGGGGGGGGGGGGGGGGGGGGGGGGGGGGGGGGGGGGGGGGGGGGGGGGGGGGGGGGGGGGGGGGGGGGGGGGGGGGGGGGGGGGGGGGGGGGGGGGGGGGGGGGGGGGGGGGGGGGGGGGGGGGGGGGGGGGGGGGGGGGGGGGGGGGGGGGGGGGGGGGGGGGGGGGGGGGGGGGGGGGGGGGGGGGGGGGGGGGGGGGGGGGGGGGGGGGGGGGGGGGGGGGGGGGGGGGGGGGGGGGGGGGGGGGGGGGGGGGGGGGGGGGGGGGGGGGGGGGGGGGGGGGGGGGGGGGGGGGGGGGGGGGGGGGGGGGGGGGGGGGGGGGGGGGGGGGGGGGGGGGGGGGGGGGGGGGGGGGGGGGGGGGGGGGGGGGGGGGGGGGGGGGGGGGGGGGGGGGGGGGGGGGGGGGGGGGGGGGGGGGGGGGGGGGGGGGGGGGGGGGGGGGGGGGGGGGGGGGGGGGGGGGGGGGGGGGGGGGGGGGGGGGGGGGGGGGGGGGGGGGGGGGGGGGGGGGGGGGGGGGGGGGGGGGGGGGGGGGGGGGGGGGGGGGGGGGGGGGGGGGGGGGGGGGGGGGGGGGGGGGGGGGGGGGGGGGGGGGGGGGGGGGGGGGGGGGGGGGGGGGGGGGGGGGGGGGGGGGGGGGGGGGGGGGGGGGGGGGGGGGGGGGGGGGGGGGGGGGGGGGGGGGGGGGGGGGGGGGGGGGGGGGGGGGGGGGGGGGGGGGGGGGGGGGGGGGGGGGGGGGGGGGGGGGGGGGGGGGGGGGGGGGGGGGGGGGGGGGGGGGGGGGGGGGGGGGGGGGGGGGGGGGGGGGGGGGGGGGGGGGGGGGGGGGGGGGGGGGGGGGGGGGGGGGGGGGGGGGGGGGGGGGGGGGGGGGGGGGGGGGGGGGGGGGGGGGGGGGGGGGGGGGGGGGGGGGGGGGGGGGGTCCAGAATTCCAGCTGCCGGCATTCTCCCTCTTTGTGTAAACCTTGCATATTATGAGAGAAAAAGCATTAAATTACTCCATAAAGCATTATTATGCATAAAAAAAATTATAAATAATAGTAGGAAATCATGATGCAAAATGGACGTATCAACTCCCCCAAGCTTATACCTCGCTTATCCTCAAGCGAAAAACCGATATCGAAAAACATGCCCACGTGCTTAGAGAGAGAGAGAGAGAGGTGTCGATAAAAACAAAATACGTTCATAGCAGCATCATGCTTATTATCATAACAGCAACAAACTTAATCATAAAGCTTTATCATACAATGTTTATCATATAACTTCCCATGAACAAGTAACAATTCATCACAACATTGAAGTATAAAGCATAAACTCTATTGAAAACCAACAAACTATGTTCTCAATCAACTTTGCAACTACAATTCATCATATTTTTAGGAAGGGTCACGTATCAGAGCCTTTTGGCAAGTCCACACTCAACCATCATTTAACCTTCTATGATTGGTAACACTCACAACATATCCATTAGCAAAAAGTTTCAACCGGACACATAGGAAGATAGGGGCTTACAGTTTTGCCTCTCAACGTATTCACCTCAAGGGTGATGTCAACAATAATAACTCATTCTCACTCATATCCAACTGGATATATGTGCCTAGATCTTTCCTCACCACATGATGCTTGCAAAAAGAGAAAATAAAAAGGAATAGGGAAGAATACTTTGACTCTTGCATGAAAGTAAAAGATAGGCCCTTCGCAGAGGGAAGCAGAGGTGCCATGCACTTTTTGTTTGTATGTCAAATCCCTTAATGCAAAAGAACGTCACGTTATATTGCCCCTTATGATAGCAACCTTTATTATGCAGTTCGTCGCTTTTATTACTTTGCCATCACAAGTTCGTACAATGCTCAATTTTCACTTACACTAAACGACCCAACACATTTAGAAGCAATTTTTATTGCCTTATTGCACTGATGACAACTTACTTGAAGGATCTTACTCAATCCATAGGTAGGTATGGTGGACTCTCAAGATAAGATTTTGGGTTTAAGGATTTTTGGATGCACAAATAATATCTCTACTTAGTGCAGAGTTTTTGGCTAGCAAAGATATTGAGCAAGCACCACATGTTGAAGGATCTATGACAATATAACTTCTATGTGAATATGAACAAACATAAATCATTACGTTGTCTTCCTTTTCCAACGTCAACAACTTTGACATATAATATTTAATGTGGGCTCACAATCATAAAAGATGTCCAAGATAGTATATTTGCATGTGAATCTTCTCTTCACTTATTAATTCTTTCATGAGTTGCATCATTGACCAATGCTATGTTTGTCAATCTCCAACAAATTTTTACCACTTATACTTTTCCTTATGTGATGTCATTACTTACCATAAGATTAGCATATGATCTTTTTCATTATTTTCCTTTCTTTTTATTTGATTGCAACAAGAAAGTAAAGAAGCAAAAAATTTAAACTAAACTTTATTATATATATCTCGCACACGATTACATAGAAAGATAGAACATGAAACTAAAACTCGAAGAAGGATTGTGCTAAACTTTATTCAACTAATTCATGATATAACTAAGGATCGAACTAAAATAGATAAAGGCAAAGAAAGTGGTGGTGATATGATACTGGGGCACCTCCCCCAAGCTTGGCACAAGCCAAGGGGAGTGCCCATACCATGAACTCAAGTCTCCTTTAGTGGGGAAGATGGTGATGGTGGTGGTGATGCAGTGTCACACTCCAGGCTCAGGAGGTATTCCAATCTACGAATGATGCTCCGAGGGCGATGATTTGCTCTTGCAATAGAATATTTCCATGAGTGAGATATTTATTTTGAACACGGACTGTCTCAATGGTCCTAAAGGCTTCAATTTCAGTAGGGGTAAGACGATCGTAATATGGTTGAAGGATATCTTCTTCTTCTGCTGCTGGAATGGCCTGCCCTACCGTTGGAGCTTGATCTCTCGTAGATTCCTTGACCTTGTTCCCCTTAATGGTTTCCTTTGGTTCCTCTCTCTTCAGTTCTATCTTCATCAACCAAGCATCATCTTCTACTTTGTTGGAGGATGGAGAAGACATGATGCTTGGCTCTACAGGTCTGACAAAAAATAGCAAGAAAGAAGAACAGAAGATTTCTCCGCGATACAGTGGTCAATACGTTCGAGGGGTATATAAAGATTTTTTTATCTTGGGAAACAAGCAAACGGGAGGAAAACAAAGTTGGGAAGGTTCTCGAGGTGGGCACAACCCACCTGGGCACGCCAGGCAAGGCAGGCGCGCCCTGGTGTCTTGTGCCCTCCTCGGTTGCCTTCCTGGTTATTTCTTATTTTTCTAATTTTTGTAATATTCCAAAACTGATATAAAATATTTTTGCAAATTTTTTGGAGTCTATTTACTTACCGTATCACGTACCTAACTCGTTTCGTAGTGCATCATCCCATAACTAACTCATTAGTCACATTGCTTGCAAGGCTTCATATGATGTGCATTACCGAGAGGGCCCAGAGATACCTCTCCGATACTTGGAGTGACAAATTCTAATATCGATCTATGCCAACCCAACAAACACCTTCGGTGACACCTATAGAGCATCTTTATAATCACCCAGTTACGTTGTGACATTTGATAGCACACAAGGTGTTCCTCCGGTATTCGGGAGTTGCATAATCTCATAGTCAGAGGAATGTGTATAAGTCATGAAGAAAGCTTTAGCAATAAAACTTAACGATCATTATGCTAAGCTAACTGATGGGTCTTGTCCATCATATCATTCTCCTAATGATGTGATCCCGTTCATCAAATGACATCACATGTCTATGGTCAGGAAACTTAACCATCTTTGATTAACGAGCTAGTCAAGTAGAGTCATACTAGGGACACTTTGTTGTGTCTATGTATTCACACATGTATCAAGTTTCCGGTTAATACAATTCTAGCATGAATAATAAACATTTATCATGATATAAGGAAATATAAATAACAACTTTATTATTGCCGTTAGGGCATATTTCCTTCAGTCTCCCACTTGCACTAGAGTCAATAATCTAGATTACATTGTAATGATTCTAACACCCATGGAGTCTTGGTGCTGATCATGTTTTGCTCGTGGAAGAGGCTTAGTCAACGGGTCTGCAACATTCAGATCCATATGTATTTTGCAAATCTCTATGTCTCCCTCCTTGACTTGATCGTGGATGGAGTTGAAGCGTCTCTTGATGTGTTTAGTTCTTTTGTGAAATTTGGATTCCTTCGCTAAGGCAATTGCTCCAGTATTGTCACAAAAGATTTTCATTGGACCCGATGCACTAGGTATTACACCTAGATCGGATATGAACTCCTTCATCCAGACTCCTTCATTTGCTGCTTCCGAAGCAGCTATGTACTCCGCTTAACACGTAGATCCCGCCACGACGCTTTGCTTGGAACTGCTCCAACTGATAGCTCCACCGTTCAATATAAATATGTATCTAGTTTGTGACTTAGAGTCATCCGGATCTGTGTCAAAGCTAGCATCGATGTAACCATTTACGATGAGCTCTTTGTCACCTCCATAAATGAGAAACATATCCTTAGTCCTTTTCAGGTATTTCAGGATGTTCTTGACCGCTGTCTAGTGATCCACTCCTGGATTACTTTGGTACCTCCCTGCTAAACTTATAGCAAGGCACACATCAGGTCTGGTACACAGCATTGCATACATGATAGAACCTATGGCTGAGGCATAGGGAATGACTTTCATTTTCTCTCTATCTTCTGCAGTGGCCGGGCATTGAGTCTTACTCAATTTCACACCTTGTAACACAGGCAAGAACCCTTTCTTTGACTGGTCCATTTTGAACTTCTTCAAAACTTTATCAAGGTATGTGCTTTGTGAAAGTCCAATTAAGCGTCTTGATCTATCTCTATAGATCTTGATGCCCAATATATAAGCAGCTTCATCGAGGTCTTTCATTGAAAAATTCTTATTCAAGTATCCTTTTATGCTATCCAGAAATTCTATATCATTCCCAATCAATAATATGTCATCCACATATAATATTAGAAATGCTACAGAGCTCCCACTCACTTTCTTGTAAATACAGGCTTCTCCAAAAGTCTGTATAAAACCATATGCTTTGATCACACTATCAAAGCGTATATTCCAACTCCGAGATGCTTGCACCAGTCCATAAATGGATCGCTGGAGCTTGCCCACTTTGTTAGCACCTTTAGGATCGACAAAACCTTCTGGTTGCATCATATACAACTCTTCTTTGAGAAATCCATTAAGGAATGCAGTTTTGACATCCATTTGCCAGATTTCATAATCATAAAACATGGCAATTGCTAACATGATTCAGACAGACTTAAGCATCGCTACGGTGAGAAGGTCTCATCGTAGTCAACTCCTTGAACTTGTCAAAAACCTTTCGCAACAAGTTGAGCTTTGTAGACAGTAACATTACCGTCAGCGTCAGTCTTCTTCTTGAAGATCCATTTATTCTCTATGGCTTGCCGATCATCGGGCAAGTTAACCAAAGTCCACACTTTGTTCTCATACATGGATCCCATCTCAGATTTCATGGCCTCAAGCCATTTCGCGGAATCTGGGCTCATCATCGCTTCCTCAGAGTTCGTAGGTTCATCATGGTCTAGTAACATGACTTCCAGAACAGGATTACCGTACCACTCTGGTGCGGAACGTACTCTGGTTGACCTACAAGGTTCTGTCGTAACTTGATCTGAAGTTTCATGATCATCATCATTAGCTTCCTCCCTAATTGGTGTAAGCATCACTGGAACTGATTTCTGTGATGAACTACTCTCCAATTCAAGAGAAGGTACCACTACCTCATCAAGTTCTACTTTCCTCCCACTCACTTCTTTCGAGAGAAACTCCTTCTCTAGAAAGGATCCATTCTTAGCAACACATATCTTGCCTTCGGATCTGTGATAGAAGGTGTACCCAACAGTTTCTTTTGGGTATCCTATGAAGACGGACTTCTCCGATTTGGGTTCGAGCTTATCAGGCTGAAGCTTTTTCACATAAGCATCGCAACCCCAAACTTTAAGAAACAACAGCTTAGGTTTCTTGCCAAACCACAGTTCATACGGTCTCGTCTCAATGGATTTAGACGGTGCCCTATTTAACGTGAATGCAGCTGTCTCTAATGCATAACCCTAAAATGATAGTGGTAAATTGGTAAGAGACATCATAGATCGCACCATATCCAATAAAGTACGGTTACGATGTTCGGACACACCATTACGCTGTGGTGTTCCAGGTGGCGTGAATTGCGAAACTATTCCGCATTGTTTTAAATGAAGACCAAACTCGTAACTCAAATATTCGCCTCCGCGATCAGATCGTAGAAACTTTATTTTCTTGATACGATGATTTTCCACTTCACTCTGAAATTCTTTGAACTTTTCAAATGTTTCAGACTTGTGTTTCATTAAGTATATATACCCATATCTGCTCAAATAGTCTATGAAGGTTAGAAAATAATGATACCCGCCGCGAGCCTCAATACTCATCGGACCGCATACATCGGTATGTATTATTTCCAATAAGTCTGTAGCTCCCTCCATTGTTCCGGAGAACAGAGTCCATCGCTACGGTGAGAAGGTCTCATCGTAGTCAACTCCTTGAACTTGTCAAAAACCTTTCGCAACAAGTTGAGCTTTGTAGACAGTAACATTACCGTCAGCGTCGGGGGGGGGGGGGGGGGGGGGGGGGGGGGGGGGGGGGGGGGGGGGGGGGGGGGGGGGGGGGGGGGGGGGGGGGGGGGGGGGGGGGGGGGGGGGGGGGGGGGGGGGGGGGGGGGGGGGGGGGGGGGGGGGGGGGGGGGGGGGGGGGGGGGGGGGGGGGGGGGGGGGGGGGGGGGGGGGGGGGGGGGGGGGGGGGGGGGGGGGGGGGGGGGGGGGGGGGGGGGGGGGGGGGGGGGGGGGGGGGGGGGGGGGGGGGGGGGGGGGGGGGGGGGGGGGGGGGGGGGGGGGGGGGGGGGGGGGGGGGGGGGGGGGGGGGGGGGGGGGGGGGGGGGGGGGGGGGGGGGGGGGGGGGGGGGGGGGGGGGGGGGGGGGGGGGGGGGGGGGGGGGGGGGGGGGGGGGGGGGGGGGGGGGGGGGGGGGGGGGGGGGGGGGGGGGGGGGGGGGGGGGGGGGGGGGGGGGGGGGGGGGGGGGGGGGGGGGGGGGGGGGGGGGGGGGGGGGGGGGGGGGGGGGGGGGGGGGGGGGGGGGGGGGGGGGGGGGGGGGGGGGGGGGGGGGGGGGGGGGGGGGGGGGGGGGGGGGGGGGGGGGGGGGGGGGGGGGGGGGGGGGGGGGGGGGGGGGGGGGGGGGGGGGGGGGGGGGGGGGGGGGGGGGGGGGGGGGGGGGGGGGGGGGGGGGGGGGGGGGGGGGGGGGGGTTATGGTACCCAGACATTCTGAGTATGTGTTCACTGACAGAACTGTTCTCCTCCATCTTGCAGCTATAGAACTTGTTGGAGACTTCATATCTCTCAACTCGGACATTTGCTTGAAATATTAACTTTGACTCCTGGAACATCTCATATGCTCCATGACGTTCAAAATGTCTTTGAAGTCCTGATTCTAAGCCGTAGAGCATGGCACACTGAACTATAGAGTAGTCATCAGACCGCGTTTGCCAGACGTTCAAAGCGTCTACATTAGCGGGAGCGGGCTTGTCACCTAGCGGTGCATCAAGGACATAATTCTTCTGTGCAGCAATGAGGATAATCCTCAAGTTACGGACCCAGTCCGTGTAGTTGCTACCATCATCTTTCAACTTAGCTTTCTCTAGGAACGCATTAAAATTCAAGGGCACGGTAGCACGGGCCATTGATCTACAACATAGATATGCAAAAACTATCAGGACTAAGTCCATGATAAATTAAGTTCAATTAATCATATTACTTAAGAACTCCCACTTAGATAGACATCCCTCTAGTCATCTAAATGATCACGTGATCCATATCAACTAAACCATGTCCGATCATCACGTGAGATGGAGTAGTTTTCAATGGTGAACATCTCTATGTTGATCATATCTACTATATGATTCATGTTCGACCTTTAGGTCTCCAGTGTTTCGAGGCCATATCTGCATATGCTCGGCTCGTCAAGTTTAACCCGAGTATTCCGCACGTGCAAAATTGTCTTGCACCCGTTGTATGTGAATGTAGAGCTTATCACACCCGATCATCACGTGGTGTCTCGGCACGACGAACTGTCGCAACGGTGCATACTCAGGGAGAACACTTATACCTTGAAATTTAGTGAGGGATCATCTTATAATGCTACCACCGTACTAAGCAAAATAAGATGCATAATAGATAAACTTCACATGCAATCAAAATATGTGACATGATATGGCCATCATCATCTTGTGCTCATGATCTCCATCACCGAAGCACCGTCATGATCTCCATTGTCACCGGCTTGACACCTTGATCTCCATCGTAGCGTCGTTGTCGCCTCGCCAACTATTGCTTCTATGACTATCGCTACCACATAGTGATAAAGTAAAGCAATTACATTGCGATTGCATTTCATACAATAAAGCGACAACCATAAGGCTCCTGCCAGTTGTCGATAACGGTTACAAAACATGACCATCTCATACAATAATTTATATCTCATCACGTCTTAACCATATCACATCACAACAAGCCCTGCAAAAACAAGTTAGACGTCCTCTACTTTGTTGTTGCAAGTTTTACGTGGCTGCTACGGGCTTCTAGTAGGAACCGTTCTTACCTACATATCAAAACCACAACGATTTTTCATCAAGTGTGCTATTTTAACCTTCAACAAGGACCGGCCATAGTCAAACTCGATTCAACTAAAGTTGGAGAAACAGACACCCGCCAGCCACCTGTGTGCAAAGCACGTCATTAGAACCAGTCTCATGAATGCAGTCATGTAATGTCGGTCCGGGCCGCTTCATCCAACAATACCGCCGAATCAAAGTAAGACGTTGGTGGTAAGCAGTATGACTATTATCGCCCACAACTCTTTGTGTTCTACTCATGCATATCATCTACGCATAGACCTGGCTTTGATACCACTGTTGGGGAACGTAGCATGCAATTTCAAAAAAATTCTACGCTCACGCAAGATCTATCTAGGAGATGCATAGCAACAAGAGGGGAGAGTGTGTCCACGTACCCTCGTAGACTGAAAGCGGAAGCGTTTAGTAACGCGGTTGTTGTAGTCAAACGTCTTCACGATCCGACCAATCCAAGCACCGAACGTACGGCACCTCCGTGTTCAGCACACGTTCAGCTCGATGACGTCCCATGAACTCTTGATCTAGTTGAGGTCGAGGGAGAGTTCCGTCAGCATGACGGCGTGGTGACGGTGATGATGAAGTTACCGGCGCAGGGCTTCGCCTAAGCTCTACGACGATATGACCAAGGTGTGTAACTGTGGAGGGGGGCACCGCACACGGCTAAGAGATTGTCTGTCGTGCCTTGGGGTGCCCCCTGCCCATGTATATAAAGGAGGGGGGAGGAGGAGGCCGGCCAAGGGGGGAGGCGCGCCAAGGGGGGGGGGGGGGGGCGGATTCGGCCCCCCTTTCCTTCCAACGGAGAGGGGGAAAGGGGAAAGGAGGGAGAGGGAGAAGGAAAGAGGGGGGCCGGCTCCCTCCCCTAGTCCAATTCAGATTGGGGCAAGGGGGCTGCGCCCCACCTCCTGTGGCCTGTCTCCTCTCCTCCACTATGGCCCATTAGGCCCAATAACTTTTCCGAGGGGTTCCGGTAACCTCCCGGTACTCCAAAAAATCCCTGATCTTCTTCGAAACCATTCCGGTGTCCGTATATAACCTTCCAATATATGAATCTTTACCTCTCGACCATTTCGAGACTCCTCGTCATGTCCGTGATCTCATCCGAGACTCCGAACAAACTTCGGTCATCAAATCACATAACTCATAATACAAATCATCATCGAACGTTAAGCGTGCGGACCCTACGGGTTCGAGAACTATGTAGACATGATCGAGACACATCTCCGATCAATAACCAATAGCGGAACCTGAATGCTCATATTGGCTCCTACATATTCTACGAAGATCTTTATCGGTCAAACCGCATAACAACATACGTTATTCCCTTTGTCATCAGTATGTTACTTGCCCGAGATTCGATCGTCGGTACCATCATACCTAGTTCAATCTCGTTACCGGCAAGTCTCTTTACTTGTTCTGTAGTGCATCATCCTATAACTAACTCATTAGTCACATTGCTTGCAAGTCTTCATATGATGTGCATTACCGAGAGGGCCCAGAGATACCTCTCCGATACTTGGAGTGACAAATCCGAATCTCGATCTATGCCAACCCAACAAACACCTTCGGTGACACCTGTAGAGCATCTTTATAATCACCCAGTTACGTTGTGACGTTTGATAGCACACAAGGTGTTCCTCCGGTATTCGGGAGTTGCATAATCTCATAGTCAGAGGAATGTGTATAAGTCATGAAGAAAGCTTTAGCAATAAAACTTAACAATCATTATGCTAAGCTAACAGATGGGTCTTGTCCATCACATCATTCTCCTAATGATGTGATCCCGTTCATCAAATGACAACACATGTCTATGGTCAGGAAACTTAACCATCTTTGATTAACGAGCTAGTCAAGTAGAGGCATACTAGGGACACTTTGTTTTTTCTATGTATTCACACATGTATCAAGCTTCCGGTTAATACAATTCTAGCATGAATAATAAACATTTATCATGATATAAGGAAATATAAATAACAACTTTATTATTGCCTCTAGGGCATATTTCCTTCAACATAATCAACAACAACCAAAATATGTGTATACCCATTAGAGGAAGGGAAAGGTCCCGTATAATCAAAACCCTAAACATCAAATGGTTCAACAACAAGTGAATAATTCATAGGCATTTCCTGACGCTTACCGATATTACCAATTCTTTGACATTCATCACAAGACAAGACAAACTTACGGGCATCCTTGAAAAGAGTAGGCCAATAAAAACCAGATTGCAATACCTTGTGAGCAGTTCTATCTCCCGCATGATGTCCTCCATAAGCTTCGGAGTGACATTTCCATAAGATTTATTCATGTTCATGCTCTGGTACACAACATCTAATAATACCATCTACGCCTTCTTTATAAAGATGTGGGTCATCCCAAAAGTAATGTCGTAAATCATAGAAGATTTTTTCTTTTGTTTATATGTGAAACTAGGTGGTATATATTTAGCAACAATGTAATTAGCATAGTCAGCATACCAAGAAGTATTATGAGAAACATTTATTGCAGCTAGTTATTCATCAGGAAAGCTATTATCAATAGGTAGTGGGTCATCAAGAATATTTTCTAACCTAGACAAGTTATCAGCAACGGGGTTCTCAGCTCCTTTCCTATCAGTGATATGTAAATCAAATTCTTGTAACAAGAGAACCCACCTAATGAGTCTAGGTTTAGCATCTTCCTTTTCCATAAGATATTTAATAGCAGCATGATCAGTGTGAACAATTACTTTGGAATCAACAATGTAAGATCTGAATTTATCACATGCAAACACAACTGCTAAAAATTCTTTTTCAGTAGTAGCATAATTTCTTTGGGCATTGTCTAGAGTTTCGCTAGCATAATGGATAACATTTAATTTCTTATCAACTCTTTGTCCTAGAACAACACCAACAGCATAATCACTAGCATCACACATAATTTCAAAAGGTAAGTTCCAATCAGGTGGTTGAACAATAGGTGCAAAAGTTAAGGCTTTCTTAAATGTTTCAAAGGCTTCGACACAATCATCATCAAAAACAAATGGAACATCCTTTTGTAAAAGATTAGTAAGAGGCCTAGAAATTTTAGAGACGTCTTTAATAAACCTCCTATAGAAACCAACATGACCAAGGAAACTACGAACACCTTTAATATCTTTAGGATAGGGCATTTTCTCGATTGCATCCACTTTAGCTTTATCCACTTCAATACCTCATTCAAAAAATTTATGCCATAAGATAATAACTTCATTAACCATAAAGTGGCCCTTCTCCCAATTCAAGACAAGATTAGTTTGCTCACACCTCTGCAAAACTCGATCAAGGTTGCTTAAGCAATCATCAAAAGAAGTTCCATAAATGGAAAAATCATCCAAGAAAACCTCAACAATCTTTTCACAAAAATTAGAGAATATAGTAGTCACACATCTTTAGAAGGTAGCAGGTGCATTGCATTAACCAAAAGGCATATGTCTATAAGCATAAGTTCCAAAAGGGCAAGTAAAGGTGGTTTTCTCTTGATCAGGTTGTGAAACAGGAATTTGAGAAAAGCCAGAATATCCATCAAGAAAACAAAAGTGTGTGTGCTTAGATAGTCTTTCTAGCATTTGATCAATAAAAGGCAGAGGATAATGATCTTTTCTAGTAGCTTTGTTTAATTTTCTAAAATCAATTACCATTCTATAGCCAGTAACAACTCTTTGTGGGATAAGTTCATTTTTATCATTAGGAACAACAGTAATACGTCCTTTCTTAGGGACACAATGAACAAGACTTACCCATCTACTATCAGCTATAGGATAGATTATACCTGCTTCTAGAAGCTTTAATATTTCAGTTCTTCCCACTTCTTTCATTTTAGGATTCAATCGTCGTTGATGATCAACAACGGGTTTAGCATCAGGTTCCATATTGATTTTATGCTGACATAGAGTGGGACTAATGCCCTTAAGATCATCAAGAGTATATCCAATAGCAGCTCGATGCTTCTTCAGAATTTTCAATAATATTTCTTCTTCATGTTCTGAAAGGTTAGCACTAATAATAACAGGATATATATTTTTCTCATCAAGATAAGCATATTTCAATGTGTCAGGCAATTGTTTCAATTCAAACACAGGATCACCTTTAGGTGGAGGAGGACCTCCTAGGGTTTCAATAGGCAAATTGTGTTTTAAGAGAGGTTGTTGTTCAAAGAATATTTTATCTATTCCGTTTCTTTCACGTAAGTGCATATCATTTTCATGGTCTAGCAAATATTGTTCTAGTGCATCAGTAGGAGGCATGGCAATAGAAGCAAGACCAATTATTTCATCCTTACTAGGTAATTCTTTATCACGGGGTTGTCTACTAAACTTAGAGAAATTAAACTCATGAGACTCATCACCAAAACTGACACCGACAGTTTGTTTTTTGCAATCTATCTTAGCATTGATGGTGTTCAAGAAAGGTCTACCAAAGATAATGGGACAAAAGTCATCTTGTGGGGAACCAAGAACTAGAAAATCAGTAGGGTATTTTATTTTCCCACACAAGACTTCAACATCTCTAACTATCCCAAGTGGTGTGATGGTATCTCTATTAGCAAGTTTAATAGTAACATCTATGTCTTCTATTTCAGTGGGTGCTATATCATTCATTATTTCTTGGTATAAGGTAAAAGGAATAGCACTCACACTAGCACCCAAGTCACATAAACCATGATAGCAATGATCTCCTATATTAACTGAGACAACAGGCATGCCAACTGCAGGTCTATGTTTATCTTTTTCATCAGGTTTAGCAATTCTAGCAGCTTCATCACAGAAGTAAATAACATGCCCTTCAGTATTTTCTACCAAGAGATCTTTAACCATAGCAACACTAGGTTCTACTTTAATTTGTTCAGAGGGTTTAGGTGCTTTAATATTACTTTTGCGAACCACAGTTGATACCTTAGCATGTTCCTTTATCCTAACAGGGAAAGGTGGTTTTTCAATATAAGCAGTAGGCACAACTGGATCAACATTGTAAATGATAGTTTCATCTTTAGCTATTACCGGTTCTTTAATTTCTTCTTTAATAGGGGGATTATATTTAAACCTCTTCTCCTTAGGGATCTCAACATGAGTAGAAAATGATTCACAAAAAGAGGCTACTATCTCAGAGTCAAGTCCATATTTAGTGCTAAACTTTTGAAAAGCATCGGTATTCATAAAAGATTTAACACAATCAAACTTAAGCTTAATACCTGGCTCTTTACCTTCGTCGAGTTCCCAATCTTCAGAGTTGCATTTAATTCTTTCTAGAAGATCCCACCTGAATTCAATAGTTTTCTTCATAAAAGAACTAGTGCAAGAAGTATCGAGCATGGATTGATCATCACGAGAAAGCCGAGCATAAAAGTTTTGAATAATAATTTCTCTCGAGAGCTCATGATTGGGGCATGAATATAACATTGACTTAAGCCTCCCCCAAGCTAGAGCGATACTTTATCCTTCATGAGGCAAAAAATTATATATATAATTCCGATCACAATGAATTAGATGCATAGGATATTTTTTTGGTGAAATTCCGATTTCAATCGATTCCAGTTCCAAGATCCAATATCATCGCATAGCCTATACCATGCCAATGACTTTCCCTTCAAAGATAAAGAGAAGACCTTATTCTTAGCTTCATCTCCGGGTAAACCTACAAGCTTAACTAATACACAAATTTCATCCACATATATCAAATGCATATCAGGGTGTTCAGTTCTGTGTCCCGCATAAGGATTAGCTAGCAGTTGTTCTATCATACCCGAAGGAATTTCATAACCAATTTTTTAGTAGGTACAGTAGGTTGAAGGGTAACTAATTGTGCTTCCAGTCGAGGTGAAGATACCTCGAACAAACCCCTCAAAGGATTGTTTTCCATGGTAACAAGTGACAATAAATTTCAGCACACTATATAAATTTTTTCCTTACAAATTTCCACTTACCAAGAGCGCTTCACTCCCCGGCAACGGCGCCAGAAAAGAGACTTGATGACCCACAAGTATAGGGGTTAAATCATAGTCCTTTCGGTAAGTAAGAGTGTCAAACCCAATGAGGAGCAGAAGGAAATGACAAGCGGTTTTCAGCAAGGTAATGTCTGCAAGCACTGAAATTGTCGGTAACAAGTAGTTTGATAGCAAGATAATTTATAAAGAGCAAGTAACGGTAACGGCAAATAAAGTGCAGCAAGGTATCCCAATCCTTTTGTGGCAAAGGACAAGTCAAAATGGTCCCTTATAGTAAGCAAAGCATTTTTGAGGGTACACGGGAATTTCATCTAGTCACTTTCACCATGTGGTTTGATTCGTGTTCGCTACTTTGATAATTTGATATGTGGGTGGACCAGTGCTTGGGTGTTGTTCTTACTTGAACTAACCTCCCACTTATGATTAACCCCCTCGCAAGCATCCGCAACTACGAGAAAAGTATTAAGATAAAATCTAACCATAGCATTAAACATTTGGATCCAAATCGGTCCCTTACGAAGTAGCGCATAAACTAGGGTTTAAGATTCTTTCACTCTAGCAACCCATCATCTAATAACTACTCCACAATGCATTCCCTTAGGCCCAAATATGGTGAAGTGCCATGTAGTCGACGTTCACATGACACCACTAAGGGAATCACAACATACATATCATCAAAATATCGAACACATATCAACTTCACATGATTACTTGCAACATGACTTCTCCCGTGACCTCAAGAACAAAAGTAACTACTCACAAATGATAATCATGCTCAAGATCAAAGGGGTATTAAATAGCATAATGGATCTGAACATATAATCTTCCACCAAATAAACCATATAGTAATCAACTACAAGATGTAATCAACACTACTAGTCAACCACAGGTACCAATCTTAGGTTCCAGTACAAAAATTGAACACAAGAGATGAACTAGGGTTTGAGAGGAGATGGTGTTGTTGAAGATGTTGATGGAGATTGGCCTCCCAAAGATGAGAGGGTTGTTGGTGATGACGATGGCTTCGATTTCCCCCTCCGGGAGGGAAGTTCCCCCCGGCGAAGGGGGGGGGGGGGGGGGGGGGGGGGGGGGGGGGGGGGGGGGGGGGGGGGGGGGGGGGGGGGGGGGGGGGGGGGGGGGGGGGGGGGGGGGGGGGGGGGGGGGGGGGGGGGGGGGGGGGGGGGGGGGGGGGGGGGGGGGGGGGGGGGGGGGGGGGGGGGGGGGGGGGGGGGGGGGGGGGGGGGGGGGGGGGGGGGGGGGGGGGGGGGGGGGGGGGGGGGGGGGGGGGGGGGGGGGGGGGGGGGGGGGGGGGGGGGGGGGGGGGGGGGGGGTCCAGAATTCCAGCTGCCGGCATTCTCCCTCTTTGTGTAAACCTTGCATATTATGAGAGAAAAAGCATTAAATTACTCCATAAAGCATTATTATGCATAAAAACATTATAAATAATAGTAGGAAATCATGATGCAAAATGGACGTATCAGTATACCTTTTGATCAAACTCTTTACCATTGTCGTCGGAGCCTAGTTGACCATTGGTATGCATTGGCGTCTTGTAGCCCTTGCATTCTTGCATTCCAAACTTCTCCAGGCAATCTTTGAGATATTTTTCTTGAGAAATGAAGATGCCATTGCTTTGTTGATGGATTTGAAGACCAAGAAAGAATTTCTGCTCCCCCATCATGGACATATGATATTGCTCTTGCATCATATGACTGAATTCATCACTGTATCTCTTGTTAGTGCGGCCGAAGATAATGTCATCCACATAGATTTGTCATACAAACAGTTCTCCATCATATGTCTTCGTGAAGAGAGTGGGATCTAGAGAACCAGGTTTGAAGCCTTTGCACTTCAGGAATTCTTTGAGTGTGTCATACCAAGCTCGAGGTGCTTGTTTGAGGCTATACAGTGCCTTGTTGAGCTTGTAGACCATGTCAGGATGCTTGGGATCTTCAAAGCCAGGTGGTTGAGCTACATAGACTTCTTCAATTTTGCCATTGAGGAAAGCACTCTTCACATCCATTTTATACAAAAGGATATTGTTGTGATTTGCATAGGCAAGTAGTATGCGAATGGCTTCAAGTCTAGCCACGGTAGCAAAGGTTTCATCGAAGTCAATTCCCTCTACTTGTGTATAACCTTGAGCAACTAGACGAGCTTTGTTCCTGATGACTTAACCATGTTCATCTTATTTGTTGTGGTAGATCCATTTGGTGCCTATGATGTTGTGTTTTGTGAGGATCGGTACGCTTGACTAGCTCCCAAACATTATTGAGCTCAAATTGTTGAAGCTCTTCTTGCATAGCTTGAATCCATTCAGATTTCATGAAGGCTTCCAACTTTCTTGGGTTTGGATATGGAGACGAATGCGAAGTGCCCACAGAAGTTAGCTAGTTGCGTAGCTCTTGATCAAGTGAGTGGACCAGGTGCATTGATGTTGTCAGTTATCTTCTCAATCTGAACTTCATTAGCAATATGAGGATGAACAGGGCGAAGACTTTGCCATTGCTGATCATTATCTTCATCTTCTGCATTGTCTTGAGGGTCAGCATTGTCTTCACACTGAGTAGGAGCAGGAATGACAACCTCCTCTTCTATGTGTTCCTCGATGGGTATGATTTCTCCAGTACCCATTAGCTTGATAGATTCACTAGGAGAAGCTTCATCTAGCACATTTGGCAGGTGCTCTCTTTGCGAGCCGTTAGTCTCATCGAACACTACATCTACAGTTTGAACCACTTTATAGTGAAAGAGGTTGAAGACTCTGTAGGTGTGCGAATCCTTTCTGTAACCAAGCATAAAACCTTCATGTGCTTTCGGTGCAAATTTGGAAGTGTGATGTGGATCTTTGATCCAGCACCTAGCACCGAAGACTTTGAAATAACTGATGTTCGGTTTCTTACCAGTGAGTAGTTCATAAGATGTCTTCTTGAAGAATTTGTGAAGATATACTCCGTTGATGATGTGGCATGCAGTGTCAATGGCTTCAGGCCAGAACTTTTGTGGAGTCTTGTATTCATCAAGCATTGTACGATTCATCTCAATAAGAGTCCTGTTCTTGCACTCGATGATGCCATTCTGCTGAGGGGTATATGGAGCTGATAGCTCATATGTGATGCCCAGTGTATCAAGATAAGTGTCAAGGCTTGTGTTCTTGAATTCAATGCCATTGTCACTCCTAATGTGCTTGATCTTGATGCCATAGTTGTTCATGGCACGATTGGCGAATCGTCTGAAGACATCCTGCACTTCAGTCTTATAGAGAATTATGTGCACCTAATTGCTTGTATCCGCGTTGGTATTTACCCGAAGAGGAGAGGATGATGCAGCACAACAATGGCAAGTATTTCCCTCAGTTATGAAACCAAGGTTATCAATCCAGTAGGAGGACCAATCAACACTATGTAAACAACACCTGCACACAAATAACAAATACTTGCAAGCCAACGCGTAAGAGGGGTTGTCAATCCCTCGAAGATGGTAAAATATGATAAATAGATAGATTGATAGATGCAAATAAAATAAAGGCAAATAAAACTCAGTGAGATATTTTTGGGTTTTTGATAATATAGATCTGAAAAAAGAGGTAAATAAATTGGAAACACAAATAGCAATATAGATCTGAAAATATATGATAGGAAATAGACCCGGGGGCCATAGATTTCACTAGTGGCTTCTCTCAAGAAAATAGCATACGGTGGGTAAACAAATTACTGTTGGGCAATTGATAGAAGAGCAAATAATTATGACGATATCCAAGACAATGATCATGTATATAGGGATCACGTCCAAGATTAGTAGACGGAAACAATTCTGCATCTATTACTATTACTCCACACGTGGACCGCTATCCAGCATGCATCTAGTGTATTAAGTTCATGGAGAAACAGAGTAATGCAATAAGAATGGTGACATGATGTAGACAAGATCTATTCATGTAGGAATATACCCCCATCATTTTATCCTTAATAGCAACGATACATGCGTGCCTCGCTACCCCTTCTGTCACTGGGTGAGGACACCGCAAGCTCGAACCCATCACAAAGCACCTCTTCTCATTGCAAGACAAATGAATCAAGTTGGCCAAACAAAACCAAAATATCAAAGAAGAAATATGAGGCTATAATAATCATGTATGGATATTAATAAATCTGATCATAAACTCATAATTCATTGGATCCCAACAAACACACCGCAACAAGTCATTACATCAAATAGATCTCCAAGAACATCGAGGAGAACATTGTCTTGAGAATCAAAAAAGAGAAGAAGCCATCTAGCTACTGCCTACAGACCCATAGGTCTATGGTAAACTACTCACGCATCATTGAAGGAGCACCAATGAGGATGGTGAACCCCTCCATGATCGTGTTCCCCTCCGGCAAGGTGCTGGAATAGGGCTCTAGATTGGATCTCATGGTTCTGGAACTTGCGGCGGCTGGAATTGTGTTTCGTCGACTCCTCTAGGGTTTCTGGAATATTTGGGTATTTATAGAGCTGAGAGGCGGTGGAAAGGACCTCCATGGGCCCCACAACCCATCAGGGTGTCTTGTGGGCCCCACGGGCCTTCCCTCGTGCACTTCCTTGGCTCCCAAGTTGTCTTCTGGGCAGAAAAAAAATCTCCAAAAAGTTTCGTGGCATTTCGACTTTCTTTGGTACTGGTATTCTGTGAAATAAAAAACAAGCAAAAAACAACAACTGGCACTGGGCACTATGTCAATAGGTTAGTCCCAAAAAATGATATAAAGTTGCTATAAAATGAATATAAAACATCATAACAACATGGAACAATAAAAAATTATAGATACATTGGAGACGTATCAGCATCCCCAAGCTTAATTCCTGCTCGTCCTCGAGTAGGTAAATGATAAAAACAGAATTTTTGATGTGGAATGCTACCTAACATGTTCATCACATATTCTTTTCTTTTGTAGCATGGACATTTAGACTTTTAGATGATTCAAAGTAATAGTCTATATTTGACATGAAGACTTCAATACTCAAGCATATCAATAAGCAACCATGTCTTTCAAAATATCAACACTAAAGAAAGTTATCCCTAGCCCATCATGCTCAATCATTGATCCATTCATGAAACACTCTCGAATATTAGCTACATCCAATGCACAAGTATGACCATAGTGCTCCCTAGTTGGTGCTTTATAAGAGAAGATGGAGACTCAAATAAAAATAAAAATTGCATAAAGTAAATAGATATGCCCTTCGCAGAGGGAAGCAGAGATTTATAGAGGTGCCAGAGCTCAAAGCTTAAATTGATATATAAAATATTTTGAGAGGCATGCTTTTCCCGTCAACGAAAACGACCGAGTAATTCCCAATACTTTCCATGCTAGATACATCATAGGCGGTTCCCAAACATAAAATAAAGTTTATTCCTTTTTCCACCATTCTTTCACAATCCATGGCTAGCCGTATCCACGGGTGCCTTCCATACGAACATTTTCCATGGAATTTATTATTTGACAACATAAAGTAAATTTCTTTTTCATTTCGGGACTGGGCATCCCTATTACCGCCACACTCTCGTGCAATGGCAAGTGAATAAACACTCATCTTGAGAATAACACATCTAGCATGGAAAAATATTGGCCACCCCCTGCCGCTTCATGCGCGGTACGGGCTCACAAAAAGATAATTCATTTTGAAAATTAGAGTTGGCACATACAAATTTACTTGGAATGGCACGGAAATACCGCATATAGGTAGGTATGGTGGACTCATATGGCATAACTTGGTTTAAGGATTTTGGATGCACAAGTAGTATTCCCACTTAGTACAAATGGAGGCTAGCAAATAGATTGAGAAGCAACCAACAAAGAAACAAAAATGCTCATAAACGAGCATTAAGCATAACTAACACCGAATAATGCACCACAAGTAGGATGTAATTTCATTGCATAACTTGACTTTCATGCTTGCATAGGGAATCACAAACCTTAACACCAATATTCTTACTAAAGCATAATTACTCACCAACATGACTCACATATTACTATCATAATATCTCAAAACTATTGCAAAGAATCAAGTTTATTTTGCCCAATGATCTTTCATGAAAGTTTTTATTATTTGTCTTGAATATCTATCACTTTGGGACTAAGTTTCATATATTACCATTTCTTATAACAAGCTCTGAAACAAATTTAAGTGAAGAACATGAGCATAATTTTTTTCTTTCTTTCTCTCAAAATAATATAAGTGAAGCATGAGAGAATATTTATTAAAAATATACTAACTCTCAAATTAATATAAGTGAAGCATGAGAGTATTTCTTCAAAAATTAAAGCACCACCGTGCTAAAAAATATATAAGTGAAGCACTAGAGCAATTCCATAGCTCAAAAAATTTAAGTGAAGCACATAGAGCAATTCTAACAAATCATAGCATCATTATGGCTTTCTCAAATAGGTGTGTCCATCAAGGATGATTGTGAAAAAATAAAAAGAAAATCAAGCAAAGACTCATATAATACAAGACGCTCCAAGCAAAACTCATGATATGTGACGAATAAAAATATAGCTCCAAGTAAAATTACCGATGGTTGTTAGAAGAAAGAGGGGATGCCTTCCGGGGCATCCCCAAGCTTAGTTGCTTGGTTCTCCTTGAATATTATCTTGGGGTGCCATGGGCATCCCCAAGCTTAGGCTCTTTTCACTCCTTATTCCTTCATCCATCGAGATCTCGCTCAAAACTTGAAAACTTCAATCACACAAAACTTAACAAAACCTTCGTGAGATCCGTTAGTATAAGAAAACCAATCTTTGCTTTAAGTACTATTGCAAACCCATTCATATTTTGTTATTGCATTATACCTACTGTATTCTAAGTTTAACATGGCTTATACCTCCCGATACAATCCATAGATTCATCAGAATAAGCACACAATGCAACGAAAACAGAATCTATAAAAAACAGAACCATCTGTCAAGAGTCGAATTTTACTCATACTTCCGAAACTCAAAAAATTCTGAAAATTTAGAAAAATGATGAAATTTTTATAGTAATCTTGTGTAAAAAATTCAGAATTTTTCCTTGCTTCTGTGAATTTAAACAATTATGTTACTGGACGCAAAAGTTTCTGTTTTTCAACAGGATCAAATCAACTATCACCCAAAGCCATCCTAAAGGCATTACTTGGCACAAACACTATTTAAAACATAAAAAACACAATCATAAAATTAGCATAATTTTGTAAACACTCAAGAAAATAAAGAAAAAGACAAAAATAAATTTTATTCATTGGGTTACCTCCCAACAAGCGCCATCGTTTTATGCCCCTAGCTATGCATAATGCATAGATTCAAGTATTGTCATCTTTGGTTTTTGATCCATAGGTTGCCCTCATGATTGATTCATATGGTGGCTTAATTCTTGTTCTAGGGAAGTGTTCCATACCCTTTATTTGTGGAAACTGAAATTTAATATTCCCTTCTTTCATATCAATCACGGCACCGATAGTTCGTAAAAATGGTCTACCAAGTATGATTGGACAAGACGGATTGCAATCAATATCAAGAACAATAAATCTATGGGCACATAGTTCCTATTAGCAAGAATAAGAACATCATTAATTCTTCCCAATGGCTTTTTAATAGTAGAATCCGCCAAGTGCAAATTAAGACAACATTCTTCAATATTAGTAAGACCAAGCACATCACATAGAGATTTCGGAATTGTGGAAACACTAGCACCCAAATCACATAAAGCAAAAAACTCATAATTTTTAATCTTGACTTTAATGGTCGGTTCCCATTCATCATATAATTTTCTAGGAATTAAAATCTCTAACTCCAATTTTTTTCTAAAGCTTTTAGCATGACATCTATGATATGTTTAGTGAAATCTTTATTTTGTTCATAGGCATTGGGTGAATTTATCATGGATTGCAACAATAAATACATTCAATCAAGGAGCAACTATCATGATTAAAGTCTTTGTAATCCAAAAGAGTGGGCAAATCACTAGTTAAAGTTTGGACCTCTTCAAACCCACTTTTATCAATTTTTTCAACAAGATTTTCACCCTCCGAATTATGAGGACGCCCTCTAGCTAAAGTTGACTCTTCTTAAGTCCTCTTATCATCAATCTCAATCTTACTAAACAAGGAATAAATGGAAGAAACACCAATCATTTTAAGATCTTCATCATTATTATGAAAGCAATCGGTAGAAAGCGCTCTTTCTAAAAATTCTCTTTTAGCTCTAAGCATAGCGGTTCTTTTCTTACTTTCATCCATGGAAACATATAAATCTTTAATCGACTCATTAACATCAACCTTTGGTGGAAAATTTTTAAAGTTGAGATTTTCTACATCATGAATAATTCTATCAATGCTTCTAGACATATCATCAATCTTATTCAACTCTTCTTCTATCGTAGTATTGAAAACTTTTTGAGCATTGATAAATTCTTTAATATTACTCTCAAGATCAGAGGGGTTCCTATTATTATTGTAAGAAGAATTACATAGGAATTGCCATAATTATTAGAGGAATTTCCAGGAAAAGGCCTAGGATTAAAATTACCTCTATAAGCATTATTATTAAAGTTGTTTCGCGAGACAAAATTCACATCTACGGGATCACTATTTTGCTCAATCAATGTAGACAAAGGCACATCATTAATATCAATAGGAGCATTTTTATTAGCAACCAACTTCATAAGAGCATCAACTTTTTCACTCAAAGTGCTAATTTCTTCAACGGAATTGATCTTTTTGCTAGTAGGTCCTCTTTCGGTATGCCATTGTGGGTTATTTGCCATGATATTATCTAACAATTTTTTACCTTCACCCAAAGTAATCTCCATAAAAGTACCACCTGCGGCAGAATCTAAAAGATTTCTAGAAACAAAATTCAATCCCGCATAAAAAATTTGTATGATCATCCAGAGATTTGAACCATGAGTAGGACAATTTCTTAGCATTAATTTCATTCTTTCCCAAGATTGTGCAACATGTTCATGCTCAAGTTGCTTAAAATTCATGATTTGCTTTCTAAGTGAAATAATTTTTGCGGGCGGAAAGTACTTAGAAATAAAAGCATCTTTGCACTTATCCCAAGAATCGATACTATTGTGAGGCAAAGAAGAAAACCATATTTTTGCATGATCCCGCAAGGAGAAAGGAAACAATTTTAATTTCACAGTATGATTGTCCATATCTTTTTTCTTTTGCATGTCACACAATTCTACGAAAGTGTTTAGATGGGACATGGCATCCTCATTAGTAGTACCAGAAAATTGCTCTTTCATAACAAGATTCAACAAAGCGGCATTAATATCATAAGACTCTGCACTAGTGGCGGGAGGAGCAATCGGAGTACTAATAAAATCATTATTATTAATATTAGAAAAATCACACAACTTGATGTTTTCTTGAGACATCGTGACTACACAAACAAGATTGCAAGCAAACAAGAGATCTGACGAGAAAAAGGCAAACGAAAAGAAGGCAAATATCTTTGTGCTTTTCACAAAAGCTTTTTAGAAGTGGGAGAGATGAAAATGAGAGGTAAATGGCAAATAATGTAAATTGCATGGAGATGATATTTGTGATAAGGAACCTGATAGATGTTGATGATGTCTCCCCGGCAACGGCGCCAGAAATTGGCAAGTTGACGGGAGACTACCTTGACTTGATCCTCCATGGCAATGGCGCCAGAAATTCTTCCTAATTGCTTGTATATGCGTTGGTATTTCCCCGAAGAGGAGAGGATGATGCAGCACAGCAACGGTAAGTATTTCCCTTAGTTATGAAACCAAGGTTATCAATCCAGTAGGAGGACCAATCAACACTATGTAAACAACACATGTACACAAATAACAAATACTTGCAACCCAATGCGTAAGAGGGGTTGTCAATCCCTCGAGGATGGTAAAATATGATAAATTGATAGATTGATAGATGCAAATAAAATAAAGGCAAATAAAACTCAGTGAGATATTTTTGGGTTTTTGACAATATAGATCTGAAACAAAAGAGGCAAATAAATTGGAAACACAAATAGCAATATAGATCTGAAAATATATGATAGGAAGTAGACCCAGGGGCCGTAGATTTCACTAGTGGCTTCTCTCAAGATAATGGCATATGGTGGGTAAACAAATTACTATTGGGTAATTGATAGAAGAGCAAATAATTATGATGATATCCAAGACAATGATCATGTATATAGGCATCACGTCCAGGATTAGTAGACCGAAACGATTCTGCATCTACTACTATTACTCCACACATCGACCGCTATCCACGATGCATCTAGTGTATTAAATTCATGGAGAAATGGAGTAATGCAATAAGAACGATGACATGATGTAGACAAGATCTATTCATGTAAGAATAGACCCCATCGTTTTATCCTTAATAGCAACTATACATGTGTGCCTCGCTACCCCTTTTGTCACTGGTTGAGCACACTGCAAGATCGAACCCATCACAAAGCACCTCTTCCCATTGCAAGATAAATGAATCAAGTTGGCCAAACAAAACTGAAATATCGAAGAAGAAATATGAGGCTATAATAATCATGTATGGATATGAATAGATCTGATCATAAACTCACAGTTCATTGGATCCCAACAAACACACTGTAAAAAGTCATTACATCAAATAGATCTCCAAGAACATCGAGGAGAACATTGTATTGAGAATCAAAAAGAGAGAAGAAGCCATCTAGCTACTGCCTACGGACCCGTAGGTCTGTGGTAAACTACTCATGCATCATCGAAGGAGCACCAATGAGGATGATGAACCCGTCCGTGGTCGTGTTCTCCTCCGGCAAGGTGTCGGAATAGGGCTCTAGATTGGATCTCATGGTTCTGGAACTTGCGGCGGCTGGAATTGTGTTTCGTCGACTCCCCTAGGGTGTCTGGAATATTTGGGTATTTATAGAGCCGAGAGGCGATGGAAAGGACCTCCGTGGGCCCCACAACCCATCAGGGCGCCAGGGGCCTCTGGCATGCCCTTGTGTCTTGTGGGCCCCATAGGCCTTCGCTCGTGCACTTCCTTGGCTCCCAAGTTGTCTTCTGGGTAGAAAAAATCTCCAAAAAGTTTCGTGGCATTTGGACTTCGTTTGGTACTGATATTCTATGAAATAAAAAACAAGCAAAAAACAGCAACTGGCATTGGGCACTATGTCAATAGGTTAGTCCCAAAAATTGATATAAAGTTGTTATAAAATGAATATAAAACATCCAAGAATGATAATATAACAACATGGAACTATAAAAAATTATGGATACATTGGAGACGTATCGGCACCCAAGTATCTCTAGAGTAATCATCAACAATTACGAAGCCATAAAGATGTGAAGTGGTAGTAAGGGTAGAGTAGTGAGTAGGGCCAAATAAGTCCATGTGTATCAGCTCGAAGAGACGAGAGGTCGTCAAGATTGTTTTCGAGGGATGTTTCGCCCTAGTCATCTTCCCAGCTTCACAGGCGCCACATAGATGATCCTTCTTGAACTTGACACCCTCGATGACAATGATGCGCTTCTTCTTCACAAGAGTATGCAAGTTCCTCATGCCCGCATGTCCCGGCCTTCGATGCCAAAGCCAACACTCTGAAGCTTTTGCTAGAAGATATACGGCAAGCTGTGGTCCTACGGAGAAATCTACCATATACAGATCACCTCTTCGATAACCTTCCAAGACTTTAGATTTGTCAAAAGCCATTAGTACAAGACATCGATATTTTCCAAATATCACAATCATGTCAAGATCACAAGGCATTGAGACAAGCATTAGGTTGTATCCAAGGGATTCAACAAGCATCACTTTATCCATGTGTTGATCCTTTGAGATAGCAACCCTACCTAGACCCAATACCTTGCTTTTACAAGTGTCAGCAAATGTGATATGGCTTTTTGTAGATGGTCGAAGAGTAGAATCCATGAGAAGACTTCGATCACCAGTCATGTGGTTAGTGCATCCACTATCCATGATCCATTCAGTAGCTTTCAAAGTGGTACCCTACAGTGCAGTTAGTAGGATAGGCTTCACCAAGAGTATTATGAAGAACAAACATGTATTGATAGAGACGTTCATCATAGGTAAGCATAGTTGAGGATAAGGTAGGATGATCATCAAGAAAACCATGAGCTAAGTAAATGGTAAGACCATTTTGACATTTTATCTTGCGCCCAACAAGATTTTTCAGGTCTCCAACATTGTCTTCAGAAGTCAATGATGTTCGGCTGGAGACCTGACCCTGCAAGAGAAGTTAATTCTTCTTAACCACCCACATCTGATGGGGTGGCTTAGAAGCAATGAGTCTACGTGCAGCATCTAAGAATTTTGGCTTTGAAGCCCTAGAAAATAGCTTTGCAGGAGGAGAATAGTATTCAAATGAATAAGCAGAAAAGTTCTTCGATTTGTGAACATAGCGGTTCGAAGATACATGCTCATATTCATGAGCCTTATGATAGTTTCCCTACAAAACATTAGTGTTAGGGTGACCATATGAGGTACTTAGTCTGTATGAAGCCTTTGGGCCATATAAAGCCTTTGGGCCATATGAAGCCTTTGGTCTAGGATTTGTCTTCTTCCCTGGTGGTGTCATGATGACATTCACGGGAAGGTTCTCAAGGCGACTTTTAGGAACCCAGATCTTCTTCATAGGAGACCCATTCTTGCAGTTAGTTCCAATAAACCTGGCAAACACACTTCACCATTCTGGTTTTTGAACAGTTTATAGTTTGAGTCAAAGGACTCATCAATGATGATAGGATTCACTACTGTAGGTTGGTCCAAACACGACAGTCCAATCAGAGACCCTTCGACGAAACTGTGTGCGATGCATTAATCGCAAACGGTGATGTATAAAAAAACCGTCAAAAAAGATGCAAAACATTTGCGATGGTGGATACATCAAACACGGTTCAGATTTTTGATGCGTGGCAAACGGTTGATCCAGAAGAACGGTTTGCGATGAGGCAGAACAACAGAAACAGGCAGCCAGATGAGGGTGTATGCGATATACGGCATACAATTCACTAGGATGAACTGTGTGTGATTAGGCAACACAATAGAAACGGTCAGCCAGATCAAGGTGTGTGCGATGGAGGGCATACACTTGACTCGGATGAACTGTTTGCAATGAGCCAACACAAAAGAAACAGTTCAACTAAACAAGATGTGTGTGATACGTGGCAAACAGGTCCGTAATCAGAAATGTGTGCGAAGACCAATAATAACACAGACGATTGCTGCTAATAAGCCGTGTGATTTGCTTTGTCTACAGAAGAATAACATATATATATATATAAGTGACTATACAGATCATTCACACAATTACATAAGTGACTATACATATCATTCGCACACACCTCAATAAACAATTGTATGCATTCTAAACTAGGAGAAACGATCGTCTAGTCATCTACTTCTTGTGACGCTCCCACCACTGCTCTGTGGCTTGATCCCTCATCTGGGGCAGGAAGAAGACACTCCCTCATGTCAACGATCCGCATGTACATCTCGTAGCTTGTGTACGTGTCCTTGGCCGCGTACTTGACGTGTTGTTCATCTAGTCTCTCATGCCAGACACTATGCCAGGCGTTCTTGTCCTTCTTGCTCTCATCCTTCATCTTCATGTAGTAGGGGTCAATGATGGCCGAGGTGAGGTCAACCAGGGAGTTCTGTTTGTTGTTGTCGCTGCCCCAGACCTTGTAGTGGTCCTGGATGTTGACAAGATTCTGGCATTTCAAGCCTGAAACCTTGAGCGCTTTTAGATCGTTGGTGGTGTCCACCGTAGCGAAACTGTAGTCGGAGCTGTTGATAAACCTGGAGAAATGCTCACATGGCCTTGTGGCCAGGTGGTAGTGGTAGACAAGGATGTCATGTCGCACGCACAACTGGGCGACGGCAACCTTCTGATCGTGCCCGGCATGACCGATGGTGTACTCGAGGTCGAAGCCGACCACTTGGTACTTGTCCTCAGCAAGCAACTGCTCCATAGTTTGGATGGAGCTCTCCACCGAGACCGGCTCATTCGTGTACACCACCGAGAGGGCCTTGCTCCTCACGTGGGTGTCCACTACATGATGCGTGGTGAACTGCCTGCCGTTGTCGTCATCGGCCACTGGGAGCGCCATTGGAGCCACGGGGAGCGCCATTTGGAACCGCTGGATGTCCTCTCTGTATGTGTCATCGTTGGTGTGCTTATTATGTCGTGTGGCACGAGAGATGAAGGTAAATGGCCACAGGAATAAATGGGGGCCGGGCGGCCTAGATTCTCGGCGCGTCCGCATGGTAGTTTTTGCAGCGGGTAACTGCATCGTGGCACCGCGCTCGGCGTAACCGCATGCACATGAATGTACATGATCGTGCGCCAGCCCCAAACACTGGCATCGCGCGTGGAGGAACATGAGAGCAGAGCGCACATGGCGGGACACGAGCAGAGCACGCCCGGCCGCCTCAACCGCGAGCAACCACACGCATAGAGCAGTTGAACACGCAGGAAATGGTTGTCTACAAGCCGACCGGCAGTTGCGTCACTGCGTAGAGAGCAGCCGTGTGCTACTACCTCCATCTTGGTCTATTAGTCCCCTTTATATTTTGTGCCATATTTTGACCTTAAATTTAACCAACAAAATGTTAATGCAAGTTACAAAAATTATATAATTGGAAACTATGTTCAAATATGAATCCAATGATATAATCTCTCGTGACATGCATTCGTATTTTATTAGTTAAATCCATAGTCAAAATTTGGCACAAAAATACATAGACGACTTATAAACCAGGATGGGGGTATAGTAGGTAATTAAATCGCAAACGTGTTTTTATTAACCGTATGTGTACGTGTCCTTTCATCCTCCTCTCGCACGTCTTGTCACCCCACTGCCGCAGACGGCTTCAAGCACAAGCTTGAGCAGCCAAACGGTGGTGAGCTCGTTCCCGTGCAAGCTTCCCGCCCGACCCGGTGAAATCCCCCAAAATCCCAATGCTTACCGGCCTGCTTTATAAACCCTCACAGCCGGCGAGTCCTGCGTGGCATTTTCCCCTCCCTCCCTGTAGCTTATCTCGTCTGCTTCTCCCACAATTGCCATGGCACCGGTCCGTCATCATCGCTCAGCCACTCTGTCGTCATCAGAGGACAGCTCCAGCTGGGAGGCTACACCGCGGCGGCGGCGCAGTCCCCAGCGTAGTGTAGTGCGCGTGGTGTCCCTGTTGGGTGTGCGCGGAACACCCACCACACGCTCTGTCGTCGCTGCCCGTCGGCAGCTATTGCCGGCCGCCATTGCCGCCACCCCACCGTCTGCCGCCATGGCCGCCACACCACCGTCGAAAGCCAGGGCCATCGCCCGCCCCGCCGTGGCCCGAACGCAGGAGGTGGCCGTCGTGGCCGCCACCCCACTGCCGGCCACCATGGCCATCACGCGCTCCGCCACCGCGGCACGAAGGCGATAGGTGGTGGTCGTGGCTGCCACCCCATAGTCAGCCGCCGTGGCCGCCAGCCCACTGTCGACCGTCGGGGTCATCACCCGCTCCGCCACCACCGCCTGAAGGCGGGAGGCGGAGGTGGAGGCCCGCACGTGCGTCAGCGACCTTGCGCACTACATCGAGTTCCTGCGGGAGAAGGAGGAGCGCCTCATCAAGCACGCAAAGAGCCTTACCGCCGCCATGGCCGCGGCACACGCCGCCGCAAAGACAAGGAATCAGGAGATCTACGAGGAGAACCACCGCTTCGAGAGGGGTCATCTGGAGTGGCAGAGGGCGTTCGAGGTGAGCGTCGCTGAAGGTGCGGCAGCGGCAGGCACCATATTGTAGTTGTCAAGCTCGTCGGTAGGCTCCTCCTCCTCTGCCTCTTACTGAGCGCACTCAGCAGAGTAGAGGCTGCCGGAAGTAGTACAAAGCCCCTCCGTAGTAGTAGTATTTAGGGGCTATTTTGTTCAGTTCATCTGACTATAGATATGGTGGAACTGTACAACGTACTTAAAATTAGCTAGTATATATAGTTGAACTAGCTATTTCAGTACATGGTTGGCAACAATTGGGGAAAAGTTTGGTCGGTTCAGCTGTCGAGTTGAACTGTTTGTATAAAAGAACGACTGCTTAATCTATGAATGAAATCTATGCTTAATTACAGAATTTTAGTTGCAAAAATTAGATAGTGCTAGTGATTTTTAGCTGCATATTTTGACAAATTGCAGTGTTACAAGGTTGACAAATGGCAATGTTACTAGATCAACAAATGTCAATATTTCCAGTTTGACAAATGTTAATATACCCAATATGACAGATGCAAATCTTACCAAATTGTCTGTACGTGGTTGCACATGGGTCATCCAAAACAACCGTTTGCGTTAAAGGGATGTACAAATCCTGCTCGACACATTTCCTCTTGGCTTAGCGCCAAAGTCTGGCTTTGCATACCGTATTCAATCTGAACCATTTGCGTTGAAGAGATGCACAAATCCTGCGCTGCGAATTTTCCCTTGGCTTACTGGGGAAGACCATAGCTCTCACTTTGTATATGGTTGTTCTATCTAAAATGTTTGCAATGAAGAGCTGCACAAATCCTGCTCGGCACATTATCCCTTGGCTTACTGGGGAAGCTGTCGGTTTACATATGGGTGTTCTGTCTAAAATGTTTGCGATCAAGAGCTGCACAAATCCTGCTCGGCACATTTTCCCTTGGCTTCCTGGGGAAGATGTCGGTTTACATACTTGTGTTCTAACAAAAACATTTGCGATGAGTGTTTTATATTTAAAAATCATTGACTTTTTTTAAAGAAAATCGTTTGATAAGTCTGTACGTTAAGAGAGAAAAACACAAGTTCGTTCAAACCATATCTTTCATTTAGTCACACTGCGGATTTATATTCATATGATTGAGATATAGTATTAAACCAAAAAAAACTATTTCCGGCGGCGGCGAAGGTGGCATGCCGCACCGGCGTTGTCGTTGTTGTCCTTCGAGACACCGTTGTTGAAGTCTTCAAGGCAGCATAGAATGTTCTTCACTTCGAAATCAAACATCATGTCGTCGCGCGATCGACGGGCGGGGTGCGAAAGGACGGCAACTCGCGACGCTGCGAGGTAGCGGTCCACGGCGGCGTCCCATGCCACTGAGGGGGGCGTGCGCACGGGCACGGGCACAGCGGGTGCAGGCAAGCACACGGGGACCGGCGCCGCGGTGGGTGCAGGGGCGCGCACGGGCATAGGCACTGGCACTGGCGCTGGCATGTACACAAGCTCGCGCAGGTCTGCGGAGACCTCGTTGACGCCCGCGGCTTCCAGCTCGGTGATAGTGCTCGGTGACCAGCCCGTCAATGCTACGGGGATGGTCGCTGGCACGGGTGCGGGGATGGGAGCTGGGACGGGCGCGGGGGCAGCAACCGCCGCGGCCAGCTCGTTCAGGGCCATGTCCATGAGGCCCCATTCGTCCTTATTTTCTATCTCCTCCAGCTCGGAGTTGACTTCATCAAACTTGAAGACTAGTGGCAGATGATCCTTCTGCGCCATGGCGTTGGTGGAGGTCTGCGGGAGGGAGGGGAATGGGAGGCGAACAGTAAGGCCGCCCATATTAAACAGCGGCTCAAGCGCCATTAATGGAGAGGATGCGAGCAAGGCGGGTGGCCATGGAAGTCAAAGGGCTCGCTTCCCAGTGAGCCTGCGCAGCGTATAGCTCGGACGCTTCCCTGTGAGCCTGTGCATTGGAGGATAGCTTGCATGCCTCTCGGTCAGCCTGCGTACCGGACTATGCTCGCACGCCTCCCGTTCAGTCAAGCAGCTGTTCGCACGACACCTCCTATAGCCATTAAAAGGGAGACACATGGCGTCACATGAATGGTTAACAGAACACACACGATTTAAATTATCCAAATGTTTGAGATGTTAAAGTGGCAGCTATTTGTTTCAAAATGCCTTTGTTGGCTATTATTCGAGTGCGCCTTATCTCAAAATGGACACGAAAAATACCACAGCATATCGGGTGCCATTCCATGATAGCATGCCAAGTTTCATGAATTTCAGACGGGTTTTGGATTTACTAGAATTTAAAAACAAAGTATCTCAATGTTTTGCCGGCAATCAATAGTGCCCTGGTGTTTGAAATTCATTCCCATTTCTTGCATGGGACTTAAGCATGCACCCAAGGACACACATTTGATATGTCAACCCATTTTTCTGCACTGGAGCATGTGCATGTAGTTCAAATTTGAATTATGCACATAAAATACCTAGAAAACCCAGTTAATGTATAAAAATGTCCAAGCGAACCCCGAAAAATCCTAAAAGTTGACACAACACTCCTGTCGTTCTATGTTGACACTAGAAAATTTTGAAAGCAAGAAGAGGCAATGGATATCGTTTCATCCCCAAAGGTGGCACATTCCCTATCGAAACCATTGGGCTTGTTGTGAGAAGCTCTGGTTTACGAAAAGCTTATACCCAAACCTGCCCCAAATGGGACAAATTTTTTACCACATCATGTTGATGCCACTCCATGATAGCATGTCAAGTTTCATGAACTTCAGACGAGTTTTGGATTTACTACAATTTAAAAACCATGTATGTCAATGTTTGCGGCCAAGCGATGGTGGCAAGGTGTTTGACATTCATTCCTATTTCTTGCATGGGACCTAAGCATGCAACCAAGGACAGACATTTGATTTTTCAACCAATTTACATGCACTGGAGCATGTGCCTGTAGTTCAAATTTGAATTATGCACATAAATGCGTAGAAAACTCAGTTAATGTATAAAAATGTCCAAACAAACCCCAAAAAATTCCTAAAATTAACACAACACTCCTGTTATTCTATGTTGACACTAGAAAAAAATTGAAATCAAGAAGAGGCAACGAATATCGTTTCGTCCAGAAAGGTGAAACGTTCCCTACCGTAACCATGAGGCTTGTTGTCAGAAGCTCTGGTTTATGAGAAGCTTATACCCCAACCTGCCCCAAATAGGATAATATTTTTACCACGGCATGTTGATGCCGTTCCATGCTAGCATGTCAAGTTCCATAAATTTTAGATGCGTTTTTTATTTACTAGAATTTAAAAACCATGTATCTCAATGTTAGCGGCTGAGCGACGATGGCAAGGTGTTTGACATTCATTCTCATTTATTGCATGGGACTTAAGCATGCAACCAAGGACACACATTTCAATTTTGAACCCATTTATATGCACTGGAGCATGTGCATGTAGTTCAAATTTGAATTATGCACATAAATGCATAGAAAACTCAGTTAATGTATAAAAATGTCCAAGCGAACCCCGAAAAATCTCAAAAATTGACACAACACTCCTATTGTTCTATGTTGACATGAGAAAAAAATTTGAAAGTAAGAAGAGGCAACAGATATCGTTTCGTCCCCCAAGGTGGCACGTTCCCTACCGAAACCATCAGGCTTGTTATGAAAGAAGCTCTGGTTTGCGAGAAGCTTATACCCAGACCTGCCCCAAATGGGACAATATTTTTTTACCACGGCATGTCAATGCTGTTCCATGATATCATGTCAAGTTTCATGAATTTCAGATGAGTTTTCGATTTACTAGAATTTTAAAACCATGTATCTCCATGTTAGCGGTCGAGCGACAGTGTCAAGGTGTTTGACATTCATTCTCACTTCTTGCATGTGACCTAAGCTTGCAACCAAGGACACAAATTTGAATTTTCAACCCGTTTTTATGCACTGGAGCATGTGCATGTAGTTCAATTTTGAATTATGCACATAAATGCCTAGAAAACTCAGTTAACGTATAAAATGTCCAAACGATCCCCGAAAAATTCCAAAATTTAACACGACACTCCTGTTGTTCTATGTTGACACCAGAAAAAAAAATTAAAAGCAAGAAGAGGCGACGAATATCGTTTTGTCCACAAAGGTGACACATTTCCCTAACAAAACCACGAGGCTTCTTGTGAGAAGCTCTGGTTTGTGAGAAGCTTATACCATAACCTACCCCAAATGGGACAATATTTTTTACCCCAGTATGTTGATGCCATTCCATGATATCATGCCAAGGTTCATGAATTTCAGACGGGTTTTGGATTTACTAGAATTACAAAAGCAAGTATCTCAACATTTACCGAAGAGCCATGGTGCCGTGGTGTTCGAAATTCATCCCCATTTCTTGCATGGGACATAAGCATAAACCCATGGACAGATATATGATTTTACAACCCATTTTGGTGCACCGGAGCATGTGCATGTAGTTTAATTTTGAATTGTGCACCTGAAATGGCCAGAAAACCAAGTTAATGTATAAAAATATCCAAACGAACCGTGAATAATTCCAATTTTTTACGACACACCTATAGTTGCATGTTCGCTGCAGATAAAAGTTATAGCAATTCAAACACCCTCCATTGCCGTTGTGACCCCATTATGTAATTCAAATCAAGATGAAAAATCAAGTAGATCTCCCACAGTTTATTATCACCAACCATGTAAGATGCAGTACAAAATATCTTGGAGCACCATCGGAGTATAGTACGCCTATGGCTTACGCGAGAAGGTGTGTCGGCTACAGTCTACAACCAGCGTGTCAAGCACACTAGCTCGCTCCCCAAATATCATTTCACTGTTCAATCGTCGCCGATGAAAGATGGGGACGTGGACCCGGGTCGTGAGGGCAACTTCGGCGGCCCACTCCGGCGAGAGCGCGGCTGCAGCCGCCATGCGCCTGCTAACAAGGTGCATGAGCACGGCCGCAATCTGTGATCGGGCGGCCAAGGCAGCCCAAACGGCCGCTGTTGCTTCTCAGGTGGCGGCAACAACATCTGCCTCGGGGATAGAAACTGGCGAGAGCGGCACAGCCGCTGTCCGTTCCACAGCGGTGGCCTTAGCCTTGATGAAGGCTGCCCACGACCATGTCGAGGCCGCCCATGCCCAGCTCATGGCAGTCACCGCACAAATCGAACGAAGCTTCTCCGACAACGGTCGGCAACCCAAGGCCGAAGAGTTGGCAATCGCCAAGAGCATTCGAGCAGCCGTCCGTTCGTCCGCCGCATATCTTGCCACGACAGAGCCCATCCAAGCCTAGATCGCGGCCGCCCATGCCCAGCTCGTGGCGGCCTTTTCCAAAGAGATGGCGGACGCGGATGGCGAGATGCTTGCCAAGTATGGTGTGATGGATGCCATGGAGCCCCTTCCCCAGGAGATCGTCGGGCGCAAGCTGGACATGGAGGAGGCGGCAGAGATCGACGAGCACCAGCCGTAGTAGTATTTTTGATTTGTTTAATTAAGAGCGCTGATCTTTAATTTGTTAGAGCAATGTTTAGGTCAGCTAGCTCTGTTTAATTGCTGAACTTGCTCGATTAAGAAGTGTGGGTGTGCTGTAGTCTTCTTTGTGTACCCAAATAATGCAATGACGTGGATGACCACTGTAACCAGGGAAATTTGAACCAAAATTTTTGACGTTCAAACTCATCACACACTGGTTAAGCTATCTGAATCATTTGTGATGTTCACATATTGTACACAGTGCTGAATAAGGGATCGTGTCTGATGACACTTTGCGCATCAGCTTTTTCGCTGCATCGATCCAAAATTTTCGGCTTCCGCAGAAATATCTACCTTCCCGCCCCCTCCCCTTTACCAAAAGCCATATTTCCCCTGTTTCTGCCTTCCTTTCCAAGTTAAAACCTTCACTCCTTGCTTGCAGCACCGCCTCTCGCCGATGACCCTCCTTCACGCTACTCGGCCTGGTCGATCCAGGCAGGTAATCCACACCCGACCCCCATCCTCCTTCTCCTTCCACATCCCACATGCCCCAACCGCCGGTGCGACACCTTCCACCCAAATCACCGACCCCTCCCCCAAATAAGCACCGCCCTAAGCCATGGTGCACGCAGTATAGCCAGGAGCTCAAGGAGCATTTGGCAGCGGAGAAGCAAATCGCGGCCGCACGCGCGGATGAGGTCGCGATGGCTACCATTCATGCCGACCCCTAGATCTTGGAGGAGCACCTCGCTGTCGAGGCCACCATCGACACCTTGCGCGCCGACGCCGCAACGTGGTTGGCTGCTTTAAATGACAGTTCATGGTGTTTTCTCGAGGCCACCCTCGGTGCCTTCGACAAAGACTACGAGGTGTTTTCTCAGCGTGCCCGTGCTTACCTCAACTCGAGAGCCAGCATGTTGGTGCCCGGAGCGGCTCAGGCAACTCATCACTACGACGAGGGCACCCACGATGTGAAGGCCTCGCCCTCTTCCATGTCCAAGGAGCCAATCATCATCGATATCTCCGATGATGCAGAGTAGCTTGTCTTATTATCTCACAATAAGGACCTATGTTCAGTTTGCTAGCTACGCCGGTTAAGCATGCTCGATTTACCCGTTGCATGTTGCTGCTCCTGCCTTTCCTTAACAAATTCTAGTGAATTGGGCTATCTACTTTTACCATGCAATCTGTTGCTCCAGTGTATATGTTCTATATGTCGTGCAATGTGGTGCTCACTTATTAACTATTTGGTTAATTAGTTATCATCTTCAGTTAACTGTTTGGTTCAATTCTACAAATGTGATGTTCAATTCTTCAGGCTGCAATTTTGTATTGTCTTCCATGTGAGAAATAAATCAAATTTATCTTTACAAAATACATGAGAAACAAATACAATTGCTATATTTCCAAGTTGTCAAGCATGCTTGGTTTAGTTAACTGTCTGATCTTCTAGTATGTTATACATTGTGCAATGTGGTGCTCAGTTAATGTTTGGTTCATTTCTTGTGGTGTTTAGTTAACTGTTTGGTTCAATTCTGCAATGCGATGTTCAATTGTTGTGGGTGCATTCTGTTATTGTATACCATGTGAGAAATAAATCGAATTTAGCTGTACTAAATACGTGAGAAACAAATACAATTGCTATATTTCCAAGTTGTTAAGCATGCTTGGTTTGGTTAACTGTCTGATCTTCTATTAGGAGTATGTTATATTATGCAATGTGATGCTCAGTTAATGTTTGGTTCATTTGTTGTGGTGTTTAGTTAACTGCTTGGTTCAATTCTGCAATGCGATGTCCAATTGTCGTGGGTAGAATTTTGTATTGTTGTGCATGTGAGGAATAAATTGTATTTGGCTGCACTTAATACATGAGAAACATATACAATTGCTATATTTCCTAGTTCTTAATCATGCTTGGTTTGGATAAATGGGTTTTCCATGTGGCTTGAATTAATCTGATGAATCTGCAATGTGCTTATTTTTCATCAACATATTTTACTGATAGCATGCGAACCCTCACTTAACCTGATCAGTAACTACCTTATATGTGTTGCAGGGAAACAATGGGAAGCACTGAGGTTTAAATCGAGGTTTGCACATGCATGGTCCTTTGTCTAATAGCACATTATTGTGCAATTGCAGGAACCATTCTAATATTTAGGTTTTTAACAATTTGGTCTTGCACATGTAGGTCCTGCTGTCAGAGGTTTTGACCCACTGTTCGACCCTTTTGCATATGGGGAAATGAGTTGTCCATGAATATCAGTCAAGTCAAGAAACTCAGAAAGATTGTTAGGATAAAGAAATTAGCAACAAAAAACAACAAGATCTTTGTCTGCACAATGAAGAAGACATCAGTTCACTACAGGATGGTACTAACTATTATACCTTGGCTTTTTTTATTCCTTTGCCCCATTTCCAATATAGAGAAGATATTTATGCACATCCTTGTTTTCAGGCCTTTCCAAAGCAGTTCACTGATCATTACCTCTCAAACCACCTGTATGGTCAGGAGGCGAGGAAGGTATTCATACAACACCCACGGTTCAATATTGAAGTGTTCCTGAAGAGGACGAAGGATGGACGGTCAATCATCCACAGGCACTGGCCTAAAGTTGCAAAGACCTTCAACATCAATGAAGGCTCAATATTTGCCTTTCGCTTTAGAAGTTTTCCAGATGAGATTCATCTGTCTATGTACTATCTATGATGTTAATTTCGAAAGATTACAGATGTTGCATGTGAAACTTGGTGCTGGTGTAGTTGTGTAATGGAGTAGCTGAGTGCTGAAGCTATATGATGTTGTACTCTGATGTATTTTAATTATGAAATCCTGCTTCCTTAATATGAAAATAAAATATATTGTGT
This sequence comes from Thinopyrum obtusiflorum, assembly GCA_036873465.1. NCBI lineage: Eukaryota > Viridiplantae > Streptophyta > Magnoliopsida > Poales > Poaceae > Thinopyrum > Thinopyrum obtusiflorum. The sequence continues at coordinate 74,381 of JAAAWM010012239.1, forward strand.
GCCTAATATGAAATGTAAATTAGGTTAATAAATGGATTACTAATAATAGGACAATTAGCCTGCTAATGGCCAATTATCCTGGTAATTCGGTTTTTCTATTGCAAACGGTTATTGAGAAAACACCGTGGGCGATGACCTCAGGCAACGCACACAGTTTTTTAGCAATAAACCATGTTGGATCAATGAACAATCACACACGACATCCTCTTGAAAACTTTTTGCGTTAGTTCACCTTGCGCAAACGTTTACCACATAAAAAGTGTGTGTGATGCACAACCTTTGCCACGCAGTTTCTTCTACGCACTGTGTGTGATGCATTCAATAACGCAAACAATAAAATTGTTAATATCGTCTGCAATGGCAACGCTATCACAAACGATTTAATGGGGAAAATTGTGTGTGATGTACGTGCGAACGGAAACGTTTTCCTTGGAGTGACTGTGTGGGATGTATGTACGAACGAAAACGTACTTCTTGGATTAACTGTGTGGGATGTACATACTAACGGAAACGTATTCCTTGGATTGACTGTGTGGAATGTACATACGAATGGAAACGTTTAGCCGGGACTGACTATGTGGGATGTACTTACGACCGGAAACGATTTGGCATGTATAATTGTTTTTTTAGCACAACTGTATGTATAACCGTATTTGATCGCTCGCCCGTCGCACACGACCTCATTTTGCTGAGAATGTGTGCCAGGAGGGCCTATCCCCGACGGTTTCTGGGTCGTGTGGGAAGGACCCCCCCTATCGCAGTCACTCACTTGGCGACGGTTCGTAATACCGTCGCGAAAAGGGGTTAAAAACTGTTTGTATAGCACCTCGCTGTACCAGTGATTATAACAAGTGAAACCACATAAGGTGGATGGATCCACTGAAGGGCCCTTTGCAGCAACCCATGTGGTTTTGGGATACTGCTCAGGCTTCCAGTAGGACCCATCAACATTCATGTTCCTCTCGAAACCAACACCCTCTTTTCTAGGGTTTCGATTCAGAATCTGCTTCTTGAGGACATCACATAGAGTCTGATGCCCTTTGAGGCTTTTGTACATGCCTGTTTTAAGCAATGTCTTCAACCTGGCATTCTCATCAGCAATAGTAGTGGTATCCTCAGAAGAGGGGTTAGTCACCACATCAGCAGTTGAAGATACCGCAACTTCAGAAGCATTTGAACATTCAAAAGTAGAGATAGCATTATCACGCTCAAGGCATTTTAAGCAAGGTGGCACAAACTCTTCCTGAGCGGGACTGATCTATTGAGCGAGTAGTGAATCGTTTTCCTTTTGAAGATCTTCATGAGACGCTCTCAGTTTCTCTAGATCTTGCTTCCTTTGAAGATAATCATAGAAAAGCTTCTCATGATCAGCTGAGAGGGTTTCATGACGACTTGCAAGATCCTCATACTTAATTCAAAGATTTTTTATGTCTTCGATTAAGGACTGAGTTTGATTCATTTCCTCATCCAACAGGTCATCGCTTTTGTCTAACAGTTTTTGAATCTTTTCCATAGCAATTTGTTGCTCAGTTGCAATTTTAACAAGTGTTTTATAGCTGGTTTTGGATTCACATTCAGAGTCATCTTCACTAGATGTCTGAAAGTAAGCATCGCATGAGTTTACCTTAGCACCTCTTGCCATGAAGCAGTAGGTAGGAGCAGAGTCATCGTCATCATCGGCTTCAACGTCGGCGACGTGACCATTGTCTTCAGTGTTGAAGATTAACTTGGCGACAAATGCCGAAGCTAGAGCCAGGCTTGCCACGCCTGAATTAGACTCCTCTTCTGACTTTGAAGAAGACTTTGAAGATTTCTTCTTCTTCTTATCGTCAGAGTCATACTCCTTGCTCTTCTTCTTTTTCTTGGCTTCCTTTTCCCATTGAGGACATTCAGATATGTAGTCACCTGTCTTCTTGCATTTGTGGTAGGTTCTCTTCTTGTAGTCATGAGTGGAAGCCTCAACATTCTTGGAGCTGGATTTTGAAGACTTTCCGAAGCGATTCTTCTTGGAGAACTTTTGGAATTTTATCACAAGCATTGCTAGCTCTTTGCCTAAGTCTTCAGGATCATCAGAACTACAGTCAGAGTCTTCAGAAGAGGAGACAACCTTTGCCTTCAAATCATGGGATCGGCATAGTTTCGACCATAGATATCTCTCTTCTCACATAGCTGGAACTCATGTGTGTTGAGCCTCTCAAGTATATCAGATGGGTGAAGATCCTCGAAGTTAGGGTATTCTTGGATCATCAGTGATAGGGTGTCAAATGAGTTGTCAAGTGATCTCAATAGCTTCTTCACAACTTCATGCTTGGTGATCTCAGTGGCGCCAAGAGCACGAAGCTCATTGGTGATATCAGTAAGACGGTCGAGGGTGAGCTGGACATTTTTGTTGTCAAGCCTCTTGAAGTGGTTGAAGAGATTTCGGAGCACATCGATTCTTGAGTCTTTTTGAGTAGAGACGCCTTCGTTGACCTTGGACAACCAGTTGATACGTCTCCAACGTATCTATAATTTTTATTATTATTCCATGCTATTATATTATCAATCTTGGATGTTTTATATTCATTTTATAGCAACTTTATATCATTTTTTGGGACTAACCTATTGACATAGTGCCCAGTGCCAGTTGATGTTTTTGCTTGTTTTTTACTTCGCAGAATATCCATATCAAACGAAGTCCAATTACAGCAAAACTTTTTGGAGAATTTTTTCTGCCTAGAAGACACCCAGGAGGCCCAGGAGGTGCACCAAAGGGGCCCTGTGGGGCCCACTAGGCACCAGGGCATGCCAAAGGCCACTGGCCCGCCCTGGTGGGTAGTGGGGCCCACAGTCACCCCCTCCACCGCCTCTTAGCTCTATAAATACTCTAATATTCCAGAAACCCTAGAGGAGAGAGAGAAAATAGTTTTCGCTGCCACAAGTTCCAGAACCACGAGATCCAATCTAGAGGCCTTTTTCGGCACTCTGCCAGAGGGGTCAACGATCACGAAGGGGTTCTTCATCAATACCCTTGCCCCTCCGATGATGCGTGAGTAGTTTACCGTAGACCTACGGGTCCGTAGGCAATAGCTAGATGGTTTTTTCTCTCTTTTTGATCTTCAATACAATGTTCTCCTCGATGTTCTTGGAGATCTATTTGATGTAATGACTTTTTGCGGTGTGTTTGTTGGGATCCGATGAATTGTTAGTTTATGATCAGTTCTATCTATGAATATTATTTGAGTCTTATGTCAACTCTTTTATGCATGATTGTTATAGCCTCGTATTTCTTCTCCAAAATTTTGGTTTGGTTTGGCCAACTAGATTGATTTTTCTTGCCATGGGGAGAGGTGTCCAACAGTCAGATTTCAAACACACGCGGCAGCTTGACTTGGGCTACAAGTAAAGCTGACTCATCTAACTCTAGATAAGATTTTCTCTCATTGTCTTCACTCGAAGACATAGGATTTTGGTTGAGCATCATGTCAGTTTTCTGACTTTGTTCACTTGAACCCCACTTGACAGTTCGGTGGTTCCTATGACTCAAGAAAGAAGAAAATGAAACTACGAAAGAAAACTATGTCTTCGCACTCCATTGTCTTCACGCGTCATTATCTTCGACATGAATGTCTTCGCGAACCACCATTGTCTTCAATGTCTTCATACATTTTTAGGGGTCATCTTCGATGGGTAAACCGAATCAATAGGGACTTCTACCTGTGTTCTCTTATGAATCTCACAAACACATTAGTCCCTCAACTATGTTTGTCGTCAATACTCCAAAACCAACTAGGGGTGGCACTAGATGCACTTACAAATATAAAGCAAACAAATGCATCATGATGCATTGCATGGCAATATGTTGTGCTAGGGGTGACCTAATGCCGTGCTACATGTTACAGACGGAGCGGGAAAACATATGGGAATGTTTTCAAGGCTTTCGGTGGTTTTCGGACAGATGAACCGGAGGGGAAGGATCCATGTTCATCATGTTAGAGGCATGTGACAGGTATGTTGATAGCATATTCGGATTCATCATATTTTTCTGAGAAATTTCATATATAAATTACTTTCATCCGAGTTACGGATTATTTTATATGATTTTTCAAAGTTTAAATGATTTTCTAAATTTCTGGATTTATTTTAATTTGAAATTTATTTTAATACCTAATTGCTATGGGTACCCGAAACTGTACCCACATTTTTGCACGTGAGGCTCACAGTGGGCCCAGAGTCAAAGTCAACAGCTGACTGTGTATGCCTTATCCAAATGAACTATACACGGGGGCCCCACATGTCATTAGGCGAAATACTAAACAGAGTTAAACTTAAACCAGGGACTAATTAAGCGCGATGGGGCCCAATGTCAGTGGATGTTTAGGGGGGATTAGCACCTAATTAGTTTAACAATAATTAACTAGGGCGGGGCCCGCTTGACAGTGGCTCAAGCCAACAACCAGTGGGTTGTGCATGCACGCATGCGCGAGTACCCACGGGCGCCGGCAGCTGAAGCCAGCAGCGTGCAGTAGCAGGAAGGCGGGCGCGGGGTGCAGCGGCTAGTGGCGGGCGCGATGAGACGGAGGTGGACGTGGGCGGCTGGCGTGGAAGGCGGCAGCAGTGGCGGGTGGCGAGCGGGGAGCAGCGGGGTCAAGCGGCCAGCGGGAGGCAACGAGCAGGAGGCGCGGGCGCGGCAGGTGATCGGGCGGCGTGGGCATAGGCAGCGGTAGCTGCGGCGAGTGCGAGCAGGGGTGAGGACCGGCGCGAGGCAAGGCACGGCCGGGCACGAGCAACGCACAAGTGGGACAGCGTGTGGGCGCACAGGGGCGGACGTGGCGGGTAACGGCTGACGTGGTTGGGCGCTGGCGCTGGCCGGCGAGGCAGGGCGCGCGGGATGACTCACCGGGGCGGCGAGCAGCAGCAGCGCGATAGACACTAGGCGCAGCAGGAAGCAGCAGTAGTAGGCAGGCGGCAACTGCCGAATAGCGGCCCTGGCGGGCACGGGCGGAGGTGTGGCCGGGTGCAGATGGTTGATACGTCTCCATCGTATCTATATTTTTTATTGTTCCATGATATTATATTATCCATCTTGGATGTTTTATATGCATTATTATATTATTTTATATTATTTTTTGGGACTAACCTATTAACCTAGTGCCCACTGCCAGTTGTTGTTATTTCCTTGTTTTTGTTTTTTACAGAAAATCAATACCAAACAGAGTCCAAATGGAATGAAACATTTTTGACGATTTTTCTTGGACAAGAAGACACCCACGAAGCTTCGGGAGGAGGCCAGAAGAGCTACGGGTGGGCCACAAGCTCACCAGGCGTGCCCTAGGGGGGCTATGAGCTTGTGGGCCCCCCGTAGCCCCTCTCACCCTAATCTCAGCTCCATAAATACCCAAATATTCCCCGTATACCAGAGGCACACCAAAAATACTTTTCCACCGCCGCAAGCTTTTGTTCTCATGAGATCCCATCTTGGGGCCTTTTTCGGTGCTCCGCCGAAGGGGATTCGATAATGGACGGCCTCTACACCAAACTTGCTGCCCTTCCGATGATGTGTGAGTAGTTTACCACAAACCTACGGGTCCATAGCTAGTAGCTAGATGGCTTCTTCTCTCTCTTTGATCTTCAATACAATGTTCTCCTCGATGTTCATGGAGTTCAATTAGATGTAATCTTCTTTTGCGGTGCGTTTGTTGAGATCCAATGAATTGTGGATTTATGATCAGATTATCTATGAATATTATTTGAGTCTTCTCTAAACTCTTTTATGCATGATTAAGATAGCTTTGTATTTCTCTCCGATCTATTGATTTGGTTTGGCTAACTAGATTGATCTATTTTGCAATGGGAGAGGTGCTTTGTTTTGGGTTCAATCTTGCGGTGTCCTCACCCAGTGACAGAAGGGGTAGTGAGGCACGTATTTGTATTGTTGCCATTAGGGATAAAAAGATGGGGTTTTACCATATTGATTGGATATATCCCTCTACATCATGCCATCTTGCTTAAGGCATTACTCCGTTCTTGTTAACTTAATACACTAGATGCATGCTGGATAGCGGTCGATGTGTGGAGTAATAGTAGTAGATGCAGGCAGGAGTCGGTCTACTTGTCACAGACGTGATGCCTATATTCATGATCATTGCCTTAGATATCGTCATAACTATGCTCTTTTCTATCAATTGTTCAACAGTAATTTGTTTACCCACTGTATGCTTTCTTTCAAGAGAGAAGCCTCTAGTGAAAACTATGGCCCCCGGGCCTATTTTCATCATATTATTTTCAGATCTATAAAATCAAAAACATAAAATACCTTGCTGTAATTTATTTAGTTTTATTTAGTTTGCACTTTTATTTATCTTTTATACCTATCTCTATCAGATCTCATCCTTGCAAATAACCGTGAAGGGATTGACAACCCCTTTATCGCGTTGGGTGCAAGTATTTGTTTGTTTGTGTAGGTGCTATCATTGGAGACTTGTGTGTTCCTCCTACTGGATTGATACCTTGGTTCTCAAACTGAGGGAAATACTTATCTCTACTTTGCTGCATCAGCCTTTCCTCTTCAAGGGAAAACCAACGCAAGCTCAAGAAGTAGCAGGATGAATTTCTGGCACCGTTGCTGGGGAGGTTCTACATCAAGCCTACCAAGTACCCATCATAAACTATAATCTCTTGCATTACATTATTCGTCATTGGCCTCTCGTTTTCCTCTCCCGCACTTCTAAAAGGTTTTCAGAAAAACACAAAAATATTTGCCTTTTTATTTGCCTTCTTTTCGTTCGTCTTTTTGTTTGCTTTTTATTTGCTTGTGTGCTAGATTGCTTGCTTTGTCACGATGTCTCAAGAAAATACCAAGTTGTGTGATTTTTTCAACACTAATAATAATGATTTTATTAGTACTCCGATTGCTCCCGCCACTAGTACGGAATCTTATGAAATTAATAACGCTTTGTTAAAATCTTGTTATGAAAGAACAATTTTCCGGTAGTCCTAATGAAAATGCTACTTCCCATCTAAACACTTTCGGTGAATTGTGTGATATGCAAAAGAAAAAAGATGTGGATAATTATATTGTTAAATTGAAGCTATTTCCGTTCTCACTACGAGATCGTGCTAAAACTTGGTTTTCATCTTTGCCTAAAAATAGTATTAATTCATGGAATAAGTGTAAAGATGCTTTTATTTCAAGTATTTTCCTCCCGCTAAGATCATCTCCCTTAGAAACGATATAATGAATTTTAATCAACTAGATCATGAACATGTTGCACAATCTTGGGAGAGGATGAAATTGATGATAAGAAATTGCCCTACTCATTGTTTAAGTTTATGGATGATCATACATTTTTTTATGCCGGATTGAATTTTGCATCTAGAAACCTTTTGGATTCCACCACGGTTGGTACTTTTATGGAAATTGCATTAGGAGAAGCTACTAAACTCCTATATAATATTATGGCAAATTACTCTCAATGGCATATCAAAAGATCTTCTACTAGTAAAAAAGTGCATGCGATTGAAGAAATTAACACTTTGAGTGGAAAGATGGATGAACTTATGAAATTGATTGCTAGAAAGGGTGATCCTATTGATCCTAATGATATGCCTTTGTCTACTTTGATTGAGAATAATAATGAATCTATGGATGTGAATTTTGTTGGTAGGAACAATTTTGGTAATAACGCGTATAGAGGTAATTTTAACCCTAGGCCGTTATCTAGTAATTACTCTAATAATTATTGTAATTCCTACAACAATTCTTATGGAAATCATAATAAGATACCCTCTGATCTTGAGAACAATATTAAAGAATTTATTAACTCCCAAAAGATTTTCAATGCTATGGTAGAACAAAAATTGCACAAGATTGATGATTTGGCTAGAAACGTTGATAGAATTTCTCATGAGATTGATTCTTTTAAGATTAGATCTATGCCACCCAAGGTTGATATTAATGAGTCTCTGAAAGCTATTCAAAATTCTATTAATGAAAGTAGGGAGAGAACCGCTAGGATTCGTGCTAAGAGAGAATGGCTAGAAAAGGTGTGTTCTTCTAGTTTTTGCGATAATCATGATAAAGATCTTAAAGTGATTGGTGTGAATCCTATTGTATCTTTGTTTGCTAATATAAAACTTGATAAACAAGTGACTGGACATGAGTCAACTTTAGCTAGAAGGCATCCCAATAATTTGGAGAGTGAAGATTTTAATGAAAAATTTGATAAAAGTGGGATTGGCGAGGTCAAAACTTTAACTAGTGATGAGCCCACTCTTTTGGATTTCAAGGACTTTAATTATGATAATTATTCTTTGATTGATTGTATTTCCTTGTTGCAATCTATGCTTAATTCACCTCATTCTTATAATCAAAATAAAGCTTTTACTAAACATATCATTGATGATATGATGAAATCTTTTGAAGAAAAACTTGAGTTGGAAGTTTCAATCCCTAGAAAGCTTTATGATGAATGGGAACCTACTATTAAAATTAAGATTAAATATTATGAGTGAAATGCTTTGTGTGATTTGGGTCCTACCGTTTCCACTATTCCAAAAACTCTGTGATATGCTAGGTTTCCATAAACTTGATGATTGTTCTTTAAATTTGCACTTAGCGGATTCCACTATTAAGAAACCTAAGGATTAATGATGTTCTTATTGTTGCAAATAGGAATTATGTGCCCGTAGATTTTATTGTGCTTGATATAGATTGCAATCCTTCATGCCCTATTATTCTTGGTAGACCTTTCCTTAGAACGATTGGTGTAGCTAATGATATGAAAGAGGGAAACATTAGATTTCAATTTCCATTAAGGAACGGCATGGAACACTTCTCAAGAAAGAAAATTAAGTTTCCATATGAATCTATTATGAGGGCTACTTATGGATTGCATACCAAAGATGACAATACCTAGATCTATGCAATATGCCTAGCTAGGGGCGTAAAACAATAGCGCTTGTTGGGAGGCAACCCATTTTTATTTTTATGTTTTATGTTTTTGCTTCTGTTCTTGAATAAATATGCAATATTACCAATGTAATAATTGTGTTTTAGTGTTTTAATTAGTGTTTGAGCCAAGTAAGACGTTTGGGATGCTTTGGTAGATCGTTGATTTGATTTTGCTGAAAAACAAAAACTTTTGCGTCCAGTAGCAGAATTGTTAAAATTCACTGGAACGTGGAAAACCTCTGATTTTTTTACACAAGATTTATATATGAATTGCCTCTATGTTCCTTTGTTCAGAATTTTTGGAGATACAGAAGCATGACTATAATTCTGGTCTTTACAGACTGTTCTGTTTTTGACAAATTCTGTTTTTGATGTGTTGTTTGCTTATTTTGATGAATCTGTGGGTGGTATCGGGGGGTATGAGCCATGGAGAAGTTAGAATACAGTATATATAACGCAAATATGAAATTGGAATGAGTTCACAACAGTATCTAAAAGTGGAGATTTGTTTTTATCATACTAACGGATCTCACGAGTTTTTTTGTTGAGTTTTGTGTTGTGAAGTTTTCAAGTTTTGGGCGAAGTTTTGATGGACTACGGAATAAGGAGTGGCAAGAGACTAAGCTTGGGGATATCCAAGGCACCCCAAGGTAATATTCAAGGACAACCAAGCATCTAAGCTTGGGGATGCCCCGGATGGCATCCCCTCTTTTGTCTTCAATCCAACGGTAAAATTACTTGAGTCTATATTTTTATTCACCACATGATATGTGTTTTGCTTGGAGCGTCTTGTATTATATGAGTCTTTGATTTTTAGTTTGCCACAATAATCCTTAATGTACACACCTTTTGATAGGGATACGCATTACTCATGAATTTATTAGAATACTATATGTGCTTCACTTATATCTTTTGAGCTAGGTAGTTGCTCTAGTGCTTCACTTATAGCTTTTTAGAGCACGGCAGTAGTTTTATTTTGAAGAAATTGATGAACTCTCATGGTTCACTTATATTATTTTGAGAGTCTTATAAATAGTATGGCAATTTTCTTAGGTTATGAATTTAGTCCTAATATGATGGGTATTCAAGAGGGATATAATGAAAACTTTCATGAAGATCATTGAATATATGAGAAGTTTGATTCCTTGCATTTGTTTTGAGATATAAAGATGGTGATATTAGAGTCATGCTAGTGAGTAATTGTGGGGGGGGGGGGGGGGGGGGGGGGGGGGGGGGGGGGGGGGGGGGGGGGGGGGGGGGGGGGGGGGGGGGGGGGGGGGGGGGGGGGGGGGGGGGGGGGGGGGGGGGGGGGGGGGGGGGGGGGGGGGGGGGGGGGGGGGGGGGGGGGGGGGGGGGGGGGGGGGGGGGGGGGGGGGGGGGGGGGGGGGGGGGGGGGGGGGGGGGGGGGGGGGGGGGGGGGGGGGGGGGGGGGGGGGGGGGGGGGGGGGGGGGGGGGGGGGGGGGGGGGGGGGGGGGGGGGGGGGGGGGGGGGGGGGGGGGGGGGGGGGGGGGGGGGGGGGGGGGGGGGGGGGGGGGGGGGGGGGGGGGGGGGGGGGGGGGGGGGGGGGGGGGGGGGGGGGGGGGGGGGGGGGGGGGGGGGGGGGGGGGGGGGGGGGGGGGGGGGGGGGGGGGGGGGGGGGGGGGGGGGGGGGGGGGGGGGGGGGGGGGGGGGGGGGGGGGGGGGGGGGGGGGGGGGGGGGGGGGGGGGGGGGGGGGGGGGGGGGGGGGGGGGGGGGGGGGGGGGGGGGGGGGGGGGGGGGGGGGGGGGGGGGGGGGGGGGGGGGGGGGGGGGGGGGGGGGGGGGGGGGGGGGGGGGGGGGGGGGGGGGGGGGGGGGGGGGGGGGGGGGGGGGGGGGGGGGGGGGGGGGGGGGGGGGGGGGGGGGGGGGGGGGGGGGGGGGGGGGGGGGGGGGGGGGGGGGGGGGGGGGGGGGGGGGGGGGGGGGGGGGGGGGGGGGGGGGGGGGGGGGGGGGGGGGGGGGGGGGGGGGGGGGGGGGGGGGCCCTAGGTCTTCGTGAGCAAGCAAGTTGGATGCACACCCACTTAGTTTTCTTTTGAGCTTTCATACACTTATAGCTCTAGTGCATCCGTTGCATGGCAATCCCCACTCCTTACATTGACATCAATTGATGGGCATCTCCATAGCCTATTGATTAGCCTCGTCAATGTGAGACTTTCTCCTTTTTTGTCTTCTCCACACAACCTCCACCATCATATTCTATTCCACCTATAGTGCTATATCCATGGTTCACGCTCATGTATTGCGTGAAAGTTGAAAAAGCTTGAGAACACTAAAAGTATGAAACAATTGCTTGGCTTGTCATCGGGGTTGTGCACGATAAATACTTTGTGTGATGAAGATAGAGCATGACAAGATTATATGATTTTGTAGGGATAACTTTCTTTAGCCATAATATTTTGAGAAGACATGATTGCTTTATTTAGTATGCTTGAAGTATTATTGTTTTTATGTAAATATTAAACCTTTGCTTTGAATCTTATGGATCTGAATATTCATGCCACAATAAAGAAAGATTACTTGATAAACATGTTAGGTAGCATTCCACATCAAAAATTCTATTTTTATTATTTACCTTCTCGAGGACAAGCAAGAATTAAGCTTGGGGGTGCTTGATACGTCTCCAACGTATCTATAATTTTTGATTGTTCCATGCTATTATATTATCCATCTTGGATGTTTTATATGCATTATTATGTTATTTTATATCATTTTTTGGGACTAACCTAGTGCCTAGTGCCAGTTGCTGTTTTTTCCTTGTTTTTGTCTTCTACAGAAAATCAATACCAAACGGAGTCCAAACGGAACGAAACTTTTTGATGATTTTTCTTGAACAAGAAGACACCCACGAAGCTTCAGGAGGAGGCCAGAAGAGCTACGAGTGGGCCACAAGCTCACCAGGCGTGCCCTGGGGGGGCACGCCCTATGAGATTGTGGGCCCCCCATAGCCCCTCTAACCCTAATCTCAGCTCCATAAATACCCAAATATTCCCCGTATACCAGAGGGCACACCAAAAATACTTTTTCGCCGCCGCAAGCTTCTGTTCTCATGAGATCCCATCTTGGGGTCTTTTTCGGTACTCTACCGGAGGAGGATTCGATCACGGAGGGCCTCTGCGCCAACCTTCCTGCCCTTCCGATGACGTGTGAGTAGTTTACCACAGACCTACGGGTCCATGGCTAGTAGCTAGATGGCTTCTTCTCTCTCTTTGATCTTCAATACAGTGTTCTCCTCGATGTTCTTGGAGTTCTATTCGATGTAATCTTCTTTCGCGGTGTGTTTGTTGAGATCCAATGAATTGTGGATTTATGATCAGATTATCTATGAATATTATTTGAGTCTTCTCTTAACTCTTTTATGCATGATTGTAAGTGCATCTAGTAAAACCCCTAGTTGGTTTTGGAGTATTGACGACAAACATGGTTGAGGGACTAATGTGTTTGTGAGATTTGTAGGAGAACACGGGAGAAGTCCCTCATCGATTCGGTTTACCTACCAGAGATGACCCCTAAAAATGTATGAAGACATTGAAGACAATGGTGGTTCGCGATGACATTCACGTCGAAGACAATGACGTGTGAAGACATTCGCTTGAAGACAATGGAGTGCGAAGACATAGTTTCTTTCATAGTTTCATTTTCTTCTTTCTTGAGTCATAGGAACCACCGAATTGTTAAGTGGGGTCCAAGTGAACAAAGTCAGAAAAACTGATGTGATGCTCAACCCAAATCCTATGTTTTCGAGTGAAGACAATGAGAGAAAATCTTATCCAGAGTTGGATGAGTCAGCTTTGCTTGTAGCCCAAGTCAAGCTGCCGCGTGTGTTTGAAATCCGACCATTGGACACGTGTCGGTTCCTTAGTGACCCAGGGTAATTACGGACATATCATGTCGGGTTGCCTCCTGGCTATAAATAACCCACCCCTACACCATAAATTGGTAGCTGCTCAGAGTTAGTGCACGACTTTTGCCGTTTGAGAGCAACCCACCTCCGAAGCCTTTGAGAGAGAATCCTTGCGAGGACAAAGCCCAAAACACCCAGAGCCCAAAGAGTGCTTGGCATCACTGAAGTCTTTCTGTCCGCGTGATCTGAAGACTTATTACACTTGAAGATTGTGTATCTTCCAGTCGGTTAGGCATCGCATTCTGAGGATCGAAGAGTCATTGTGGATTGCCAGTGAACAAAGTCTGTGAAGGTTTGGAAGTCTACCTTGAAGACTTACCAGAGTGATTGGGCGAGGACTAAGTGTACTTAGCTCAAGGGGAATAAGGTGAAGACACGGTCTTCTGAGTTCAATCTCAGCCTCCCTAACCAGACGTACAATTGTCACAGCAACTGGAACTGGTCTACCAAATCATGTCGTCATCAAGCAACTGGTTATATCACTCTATCCTTTACTTACAATTTTGCTTTGTGAAGTCATTGGTTGCCTGCTCTGTTTGACTTCACTGTGTGAAGACATTCTTTCTATTTACCTGTTTGGCTTCATCCTATCTTCCGAATATGATCCACTCTACCTAGCTGTTATTTGTCTTCGTGTTTACTCAGTACTATTTCCTAGACTATGGCATGGCTAGTGTAGTTTATCTTCCACTGCATACTGTGTAGGTTGTATTTGGTTGTCTGTCTTCGAAGACATTGCCTGTCTGGGGGGGGGGGGGGGGGGGGGGGGGGGGGGGGGGGGGGGGGGGGGGGGGGGGGGGGGGGGGGGGGGGGGGGGGGGGGGGGGGGGGGGGGGGGGGGGGGGGGGGGGGGGGGGGGGGGGGGGGGGGGGGGGGGGGGGGGGGGGGGGGGGGGGGGGGGGGGGGGGGGGGGGGGGGGGGGGGGGGGGGGGGGGGGGGGGGGGGGGGGGGGGGGGGGGGGGGGGGGGGGGGGGGGGGGGGGGGGGGGGGGGGGGGGGGGGGGGGGGGGGGGGGGGGGGGGGGGGGGGGGGGGGGGGGGGGGGGGGGGGGGGGGGGGGGGGGGGGGGGGGGGGGGGGGGGGGGGGGGGGGGGGGGGGGGGGGGGGGGGGGGGGGGGGGGGGGGGGGGGGGGGGGGGGGGGGGGGGGGGGGGGGGGGGGGGGGGGGGGGGGGGGGGGGGGGGGGGGGGGGGGGGGGGGGGGGGGGGGGGGGGGGGGGGGGGGGGGGGGGGGGGGGGGGGGGGGGGGGGGGGGGGGGGGGGGGGGGGGGGGGGGGGGGGGGGGGGGGGGGGGGGGGGGGGGGGGGGGGGGGGGGGGGGGGGGGGGGGGGGGGGGGGGGGGGGGGGGGGGGGGGGGGGGGGGGGGGGGGGGGGGGGGGGGGGGGGGGGGGGGGGGGGGGGGGGGGGGGGGGGGGGGGGGGGGGGGGGGGGGGGGGGGGGGGGGGGGGGGGGGGGGGGGGGGGGGGGGGGGGGGGGGGGGGGGGGGGGGGGGGGGGGGGGGGGGGGGGGGGGGGGGGGGGGGGGGGGGGGGGGGGGGGGGGGGGGGGGGGGGGGGGGGGGGGGGGGGGGGGGGGGGGGGGGGGGGGGGGGGGGGGGGGGGGGGGGGGGGGGGGGGGGGGGGGGGGGGGGGGGGGGGGGGGGGGGGGGGGGGGGGGGGGGGGGGGGGGGGGGGGGGGGGGGGGGGGGGGGGGGGGGGGGGGGGGGGGGGGGGGGGGGGGGGGGGGGGGGGGGGGGGGGGGGGGGGGGGGGGGGGGGGGGGGGGGGGGGGGGGGGGGGGGGGGGGGGGGGGGGGGGGGGGGGGGGGGGGGGGGGGGGGGGGGGGGGGGGGGGGGGGGGGGGGGGGGGGGGGGGGGGGGGGGGGGGGGGGGGGGGGGGGGGGGGGGGGGGGGGGGGGGGGGGGGGGGGGGGGGGGGGGGGGGGGGGGGGGGGGGGGGGGGGGGGGGGGGGGGGGGGGGGGGGGGGGGGGGGGGGGGGGGGGGGGGGGGGGGGGGGGGGGGGGGGGGGGGGGGGGGGGGGGGGGGGGGGGGGGGGGGGGGGGGGGGGGGGGGGGGGAGAGAAACTGAGAGCGTCTCATGAAGATATTCAAAAGGAAAATGATTCACTACTCGCTCAATAGATCAGTACCGCTCAGGAAGAGTTTGTGCCACCTTGCTTAAAATGTCTTGAGAGTGATAATGCTATCTCTACTGCTAAATGTTCAAATGCTTCTGAAGTTGCAATATCTTCAACTGTTGATGTGGTGACTAACCCCTCATCTAAGGATACCACTACTATTGCTGATGAGAATGATAGGTTGAAGACATTGCTTGAAACAGGCATGTACAAAAGTCTCAAAGGGCATCAGACTCTATGCGATGTCCTCAAGAAGCAGATTCTGAACCGAAACCCTAGAAAAGAGGGTGTTGGTTTCGAGAGGAAAATGAATGCTCATGGGTCCTAGTGTAAGCCTGAGCAGTATCCCAAAACCACCTGGGTTGCTGCAAAGGGCCCTTCAGTGGATCCATCCACCTTATCTGGTTTCAATTGTGATAATCCTATCATCATTGATGAGTCCTTTGACTCAAACTATAAGCTGTTTAAGAATCAGAATGGTGAAGTGTTTGCCAGGTTCATTGGTACTAACTACAGGAACGGGCCTCCTATGAAGAAGATCTGGGTTCCTAAGAGTTGTCTCGAGAAGCTTCCCATGAATGTCATCATGACACCACCAGGGAAGAAGACAAACCCCAGATCAAAGGCTTCATATGGCCCAAAGGCTTCATACAGACAGAGGACCTCACATGGTCACCCTAACGCCAATGTTTTGCAGGGAAACTATCATCAGAGTCATGAATATGAGCGTGTTTCTTCAAACCGCTATGTTCACAAATCAAAGAACTTTTCTGCTTATTCTTAAGAGTACTATTCACCTCCTGCAAAACTATTTGATAGGGCTTGAAAGCCAAAGTTCTCAGATGCTGCACTTAGACTCTTTGCTTCTAAGCCACCCCTTCAGATGTGGGTGGTTAAGAAGAATTAACTTCTCTTGCAGGGTCGGGTCTCCAGCCGAAAATCATTGACTTCTAAAGACAATGCCAAAGACCTGAAAAATCTTGTTGGGCGCAAGATAAAATGTGAAAATGGTCTTACCATTTATTTCGCCCATGGTTTTCTTGATGATCGTCCTACTATATCCTCAACTATGCTTACCTTTGATGAATGTCTTTATCGATGCATGCTTGCACTGCATGATACTCTTGGTGAAGACTATCCTACTAACTGCACTATAGGGTACCACTCCGAAAGCTACTGAATGGATCATGGATAGTGGATGCACTAACCACATGACTAGTGACCGAAGTCTTCTCATGGATTCTACTCTTCAACCATCTACAAAAAGCCATATCACATTTGCTGACACTGGTAAAAGCAAGGTATTGGGCCTAGGTAGAGTTGCTATCTCAAAGGATCAACATATGGATTAAGTGATGCTTGTTGAATCACTTGGATACAACTTAATGTCTGTCTCAATGCTTTGTGATCTTGACATGATTGTGATATTTGGAAAATATCGATGTCTTTTACTCATGGCTACTGACAAATCTAAAGTCTTCGAAGGTTATCGAAGGGGTGATCTGTATATGGTAGATTTCTTCGCGGGACCACAACTTGCCGTATGTCTTCTAGCAAAAGCTTCAGAGTGCTGGCTTTGGCATCAAAGGCTAGGACATGCAGGCATGAGGAATTTGCATACTCTCATGAAGAAGAAGCACATCATTGGCATCGAGGGCGTCAAGTTCAAGAAGGATCATCTATGTGGTGCTTGCGAAGCCGGGAAGATGACTAGGGCAAAACATCCCTCGAAGACAATCATGATGACTTCACGTCCTTTCGAGCTGCTACATATGGATTTATTTGGCCCTACTCACTACTCTACCCTTACTACCACTGCACATCTTTATGGCTTCATGATTGTTGATGATTACTCTAGATATACTTGGGTGCATATAATTCTCTACAAGACTAAAGTGCAGGATGTCTTCAGATGATTCGCCAATCGTGCCATGACCAACTATGGCATCAAGATCAAGCATATCATGAGTGACAATGGCACTGAATTCAAGAACACTGGGCTCGACACTTATCTTGATACACTTGGCATCACGCATGAGCTATCTGCTCCATATACTCCTCAGCAGAATGGCATTGTGGAGCGCAAAACCAGGACTCTTATTGAGATGGCTCGCACTATGCTTGATGAATACAAGACTCCACGAAAGTTCTGGCCCGAAGCTATTGATACTGCATGCCACATCATCAACAGAGTTTATCTTCACAAATTCTTAAAGAAGACATCTTATGAACTACTAACTGGTAAGAAGCCAAACGTAAGTTATTTCAAAGTCTTCGGTGCTAGGTGCTGGATCAAGGATCCACATCACACTTCCAAATTTGCACCGAAAGCACATGAAGGTTTTATGCTTGGTTACGGAAAGGATTCGCACACCTACAGAGTCTTCAACCTCTTTCTCTATAAAGTGGTTGAAACTGTAGATGTGCGGTTCGATGAGACTAATGGCTCGCAAAGAGAGCACCTGCCAAATGTGCTAGATGAAGCTTCTCCTAGTGAAACTATCAAGATAATGGGTACTGGTGATATCATTTTGTCCGAGGAACAAACAGAAGAGGAAGTTGTTATTCCTGCTCCTACTCAACGTGAAGACAATGCTGAGCCTGGAGACAATGCTGAAGATGAAGATAATGGTCAACAAGAGCAAAGTCTTCGCCCAGTTCACCCTCGGGTCGCTAATGAAGTTCAGATTGAGAAGATTATTGATAGCATAAATGCACCTGGTCTGCTTACCCGATCAAGAACTACACAACTAGCAAACTTCTGCGGGCACTTCGCATTTGTCTCTATATCTGAACCCAAGAAAGTTGATGAAGCCTTCATGGAACCTGAATGGATTCAAGCTATGCAAGAAGAGCTTCAGCAATTTGAGCTCAACAACGTTTGGGAGCTTGTCAAGCGCCCTGATCCTCGCAAGCACAATATCATTGGCACAAAATGGATCTATCACAACAAACAAGATGAACATGGACAAGTCGTCAGAAACAAAGCTCGTCTTGTTGCTCAAGGTTACACACAAGTTGAGGGAGTTGACTTCAATGAAACCTTTGCTTCTGTTGCTAGACTTGAAGCTATTCACATACTACTAGCCTATGCAAATCACAACAATATTCTTCTGTATCAAATGGATGTGAAGCGTGCTTTCCTCAATGGCAAAATTGAAGAAGAAGTCTATGTTGCTCAACCACCTGGTTTTGAAGACCCCAAGCATCCTGATATGGTCTACAAGGTCAATAAGGCACTATGTGGCCTCAAACAAGCACCACGAGCTTGGTATGACACACTGTTGGGGATATAACTATTGAGTATAAACCGCCCAGGAGGGGCCGGGTTATGCTCATAGTGATTTACCTGTATTGAAGCCCATGAAGACATAGAAGATGGCGATTTACGAAGGAGACTTAATAAGAAGGCCCAAAGCCCAAAGGCGAGTCAGGGCCCATAGATGTAAACCGCCATAAGTATATGACTTGTACTGTAAGATAGGAAAGAGTGGATACCGAGCCGGACACGTTTATGAGCCGGCCGGGATTCTGTGAACCGTCGGGTGTCAACCTGTGTATATAAAGGGATGACCCGGCGGCGGTTGAGGGACAAGAAACAACAGATCAAGAGCCAGGTTAAGCGTACTCGCTCCCTGGTCATCGAAACCCTAGCAATACCACCTCAAACTGGATTAGGCCTTTACCTTCATCGCAAGGGGCCGAACCAGTATAAACTCCTCGTGTCCTTTGTCCCGATTAACCCCTTTAAGCTAACCTCATTGCGATGGCTCCACGACTAAGTCCTCACACTAGGACATCTGCCATGACTATTCCACGACAGTTGGCGCCCACCGTGGGGCCAACGCACGGTGGTTTCGAGTTCTTGAAGGGTAACTTCGAAGGGATCAAAAGATACGCTGTGGGCCGGATGACCAAGAGTCATCGCGGCAAGCTCTACATCGACGACGAAGGCTGGGGCCCCGAGGCCGGCTCAATTGAGTACGGGTACCGGGTCCCCTTCGGTGGAATCCACGTCTTCATTGGCAAGATCGGCGAACCGGGCCCTGAGCCGGACACCTGCACCGACATCATCGAGACGACTCAGCGTGCAAAACCCGCCCGGGTTCAGCCCGCCATGAGTCGTGCCTTCGTGGGATTCATCAATGGTGCGGAATTCGAGGATAAATCGGTATCTGATGGTGAGGCAGTTGTCTATTCTGATGGCGAGTCATCCATCGGTGAAACCGAGTCATTGTACCAACTGCAAGACGGTCGACTTAGGGGCTGTTCCGATGGCGATAGTATTCCGGACCCCTACGAGCCGCCGAACCGGGTTGCAATCTTCATGGCCGGCACACAGCCAGTGCAGCACTCTTCAATTGCAGCGGCGTTGATTTTTGGGTCAGCAGCGGCAACGGCAGCCGGGGCAGGAGGCCCTGCGCGCCCGCCGGCTCAAGTCTTGTCCGGTTTACTAGACGCCTTGGCAACACTGCTGACGACGGAGGTTAACCCGGATAATCAAGATCAGCATAACGCGGAGGTTGTGAAATTGCGAGATCAAATAGCTCAAGCTAAGGAAGACCTGGCAGCTGAAGATGCCAGGATGGCTGCGGAGCGGGTTACGTTGGATGCTCAGGCGCAGCGGATTCAGTCGGAGTCTTACCGGCTCATGCTAGATCAGAACGCTTCAAATGAAGTCATGAGGAGGAGGCATCAGTCTCGCCTGCCACCAGTTTACGAGGCGAGGAATCTCTTTAACACGCCAGGAGCAGGAACCAGTAACCCGCCAGTGGCGGACCGGGTTGAAGCGCCTGTGACGGGAGCGCCGGTTCAGCCGCGCACCATGGATCCGCCTCGTCAGAACAATATCCCGCCGCAACACATACCAACACCGCCGGGTCATTACTCAAACCCTTTGGATAACATGATCGCTGCGGCGTCACGATTGGCGGCTATCCTGGTTGAAGGCGAGTCTCCAACGGCGGTTGAGATGCGGAGGGCTAGAGAGCTCCTTCAGACAGCATTGGTTCAGCAGCAGGCTTATTCTTACAGTCGAAGCCAGATTCATTCCACCCCTCGCCCAAGCCGGAGTTACAGTAGGCATATTGATGAACCAGCTGTGTCAAGCAGTGGGCGGAACCGTAACCTGACTCAGGGACATAACCCGGCAGGCGGTGGTGCTGATGCTCAGAACATGGTGGATCAAGGTAGACCACGTCGAGAGGCCGAGCTGGCGGCGCAATATGCGGCCCGTCAACCTTCTCCGGTTCATCCGACTCGAGACGACTCAGCGTGCAAAACCCGCCCGGGTTCAGCCCGCGGGGGGGGGGGGGGGGGGGGGGGGGGGGGGGGGGGGGGGGGGGGGGGGGGGGGGGGGGGGGGGGGGGGGGGGGGGGGGGGGGGGGGGGGGGGGGGGGGGGGGGGGGGGGGGGGGGGGGGGGGGCGGCGCAATATGCGGCCCGTCAACCTTCTCCGGTTCATCCGACAACTTCGGTGGAGCCAGGTGTAGCCTTTAGGAATTTGGGCGTGCCATGTTTAGTGCCGGCCATACGTAATGAGCGTCTGCCCAAGGATTTTAAGGGTCCTTGCAAGGTGCCTAATTGTACAGCCGATTTACCTCCTGAAGCATGGATCAAGAGTTATGAGATGGCCATGGAATTGCTAGATGTTAGTGATGCAGCATGTGCTAGATATTTCCCCCTGATGTTGGATGGAACGGCTCGCACTTGGTTGAAGGGGCTCCCTGCCAACTCCATTGGGTCATGGGCTGAGTTAAAGGCCTGGTTTATCCAGAATTTCAAAGATACGTGCAAGCAGCCTATGTCAATTGTGGATCTGGATGCTTGTGTCCAAGAAAAGGGTGAGTCCACAACCCATTGGGTGTGCCGGGTTTCGACCATCTTACATTCATCGGATCGCATCAATGCCGGTTCAGCGGTCATAATGTTGGAGAAGAATTGCCGGTTTACGCCTCTTAAGCAAAAGTTGGGTCGGCTCAAGCGCCACTGCAATGACATGGGAGAGCTGATGGCGGCTCTGGTTAAGTACGCTGACTCTGATGGTACCAAGGACCCCGAGTCTGATGATGACAAGCCGGGAAAGGGAAAGAAGAGCAGCAGCACCAGAGGACAGCAGCATAATCCAGTGAATCAGGGAGGCAATGGTAAGCGCAAAGCTAATAATAGTTCGGACTTTGTGGCTAACACCAACGCACAGAATAATGGCCAGCGTCGTAAAGGTAAACTGCCCCCACGGGCCGGAGGGTCGGGCTTTAATCTTGAGCAGATGCTAAATCAGCCCTGCCCAAGGCATGGGACGCGAGAAAGACCGTCTGGCCACCTCTGGAAGGATTGCTACATCATGAAGGAGTATAAAAATTCCAATCTTTTTCAAGACAATCATGGACCGGGTGGTGGTTCAGGTTCCAGTTCTAATGGGCCAGGTTACGGTGGTGGCGGTTCTAGTTCTGGATTCCAAGGTAATCAGGGCAATCAAGGCAATCCGAGTGGCTACCATCAACAGTCAGGTTAGGGGAATCAGCAGCAGCAATCTGGGTATCAGAGTAACCCAAAGCAGTTGAATGGTGGGCAGTGCCATGTCTTCACCACAAGTTTATGCAAACGGGATCAGAAGCTTCATAAAAGGGCAGTGAACGCCGTTGAACCGGCGGTTCCCCGTTACTTGCGCTGGTCTGAGCAGCCCATCATGTGTAGTCGGGAAGATCACCCGCCCCAGGTTGATAATCCGGGTCACCTAGCATTGGTGGTTGCACCCCAGGTTGGAGGGTATAAGTTTACCAAGGTACTCATGGACGGAGGGAGCAGCATCAATATCCTTTATTATGAAACTTTCCGTCGCATGGGGTTGACAGATAAAAATCTTAAACCGTTGAATACAGTTTTCCATGGGGTGGTGCCTGGTAAGTCGGCATACCCTGTTGGTAAGATAGCTCTGGAAGTTGCCTTTGGAGATGATCATGACTCTAGGTCAGAGACATTGACCTTTGAAGTAGTCAAGATTCACAGCCCATATCACGCTCTGTTTGGACGGCCGGCTTATGCCAAGTTCATGGCACGGCCTTGTTATGTTTATCTGCAGCTCAAGATGCCGGGTTACAAGGGGACCATCACAGTACATGGGAGCCAAAAGATATCCTTGGAATGTGAAGAAGGGGATGCGGCTTATGCTGAGTCGGTTTGTGCAACGGAGGAGTTAAAATTTTACAAGGACAATGTTGATCCGGCGGATATGATCTCTTTGAAAAAGCCAACTACAGAGCATGATCCGGTTTTGAAGTTTAAATCGGCAGATGACACTAAGATGGTTGACTTTGTTCCTGGCGATTCATCCAAGCAGTTCAGCATCAGTGCTAATCTGGATCCAAAATAGGAATGCACGCTCATCGAGTTCATCCGTGAGAACCGGGACATCTTTGCATGGAAACCTTCTGACATGACAGGTGTACTGAGGGAACTCGCCGAGCACACTCTCAATATCGATCCCAAGTTTAAACCGGTCAAGCAGTTTCTTCGTCGCTTTAATGAAGAAAGGCGTAAGGCCATTGGTGAGGAGGTAGCCCGGCTCTTGGCGGCTGGGTTTATTGTTGAAGTTTTTCATCCTGAGTGGTTGGCTAACCCAGTGCTAGTACTTAAGAAAAACGGCACTTGGTGCATGTGTGTGGACTACACGGATTTAAACAAGGCTTGTCCGGCTGATCCTTTTGCTCTCCCTCGTATTGATCAGATTATTGATGCTACGGCGGGTTGTGAGCATTTGAGTTTTTTGGATGCTTATTCTGGTTATCATCAGATCAAGGTGGCAGTTAAGTACGAGGAGAAGACAGCTTTCATAACTCCCTTTGGAGCCTTCTGCTTTATGTCTATGCCTTTTGGGCTCAAGAGTGCCCAGGCGACTTACCAGCGATGTGTGCAGAATTGTCTTCATAATCAGATTGGACACAATGTTCATGCTTATGTGGATGATATTGTGGTGAAATCCAGAAAGAAGGAGACGTTGATAGACGACTTGAAGGAAACCTTTGACAATCTCCGACTTTATAAGATGATGCTTAATCCGGCCAAGTGTGTTTTTGGTGTGCCGGCAGGCAAGCTTTTGGGCTTTCTGGTGTCTAACACGGGCATTGAAGCTAATCCGGAGAAGATCAAAGCCATTACTTCTCTAGCTAAACCGGCGTGTATCAATGATGTTCAACGTCTGGCAGGTCGTATTGCGGCACTAAGCTAGTTCATAAGCCGCCTCGGTGAAAAGGCCATCCCTTTGTATCAGATGATGAAAAAGACAGATGACTTCGTCTGGAGTGACGCTGCTAATGAGGCATTTGAGGCGCTTAAGAAGCAACTGGCTGAGCCACCGGTCCTAGCTGCGCCCGTTGATAAGGAGCCGCTGTTGTTATATGTGGCTGCTAATAGCCGGGCTGTCAGTGTGGCTATTGTGGTTGAAAGGAAAGAGGCAGGCAAGGAATATCCAGTTCAACGGTCGGTTTATTATGTCAGTGAAGTACTTATTGAATCCAAGCAGAGTTACCCGCATTGGCAGAAGCTTGTATATGGGGTTTTCATGGCAAGCCGGAAGCTTAAGCAATATTTTAAGGGTCACCCCATTACTGTGGTTAGCTCTGCTCCTTTAGGAGATATCATCCAAAACAGGGAAGCAACAGGCCGGGTTGCCAAATGGGCCATTGAACTTGGGCCTCATGGTTTGAAGTATATGCCTCGCACGGCCATCAAGTCTCAAGCACTGGTGGATTTCATCAATGACTGGACAGAGCTGCAGATGCCTGAGGAAAAACCAGATAACACGTATTGGACTATTCACTTTGATGGGTCCAGGCAATTGGAGGGCTCGGGGGCTGGAGTTGTGCTAGCTTCCCCTCGAGGTGATAAATTTTGTTATGTTCTCCGTTTGATGTTCCCTTGCACTAACAATGCAGCTGAATATGAGGCCCTGCTCCACGGTCTTCGGATGGCTAAGGAAATGAACTTAAGCCGGGTAAGGTGCTTTGGTGACTCAGATTTGGTGGCTCAACAAGTCTCTGGTACTTGGGATTCTAAGGATCCCCTCATGACAGCTTTGTAGGGTAACGCAGCAGAAAACAAAAATTTTCCGACCTACGCACCAGCCCAGGACCACTATGGAGACTGCATACAAGGTTTGATCATTTTCGTTACCGACTCGTAGCGCAGCGGAAGTAGAGTCGATGACGATCGTCGGTGCAGATCCCCGCAGCTAGGATTTACAACCTCCCAACCGCGAGGATGTATATCCTCATCCGCCACTCGGACAGCCCTCCGGGAGGCGGTCGAACAGTCCCCCGGACGGTGTTGCGGACAGCCCTTCGGGAGGACTCACAGAACTCGGACCGTCACTTGGACAGCCCTTCGGGAGGCACTCTTGAACAGCCCCTCGGGCACTAAGATCGAAACTACGACCTCTCTACAGAGTTGCACACATACGGTGTCATCTATCCGGCAGGGCTTCGCCGTCCAGAACTAGTTCCTGCCGGAACCCAGACAGCCTTTCGGCTCTACGAAACTCTTTTTGTGGGAGGGAGAGAAGAAGCCAGATAATGCATGGCATGTGTATGAGAGCTCAAGATCAAGGAGATGGCAGCCCCAACTCCTCCTTTTATAGGCCAAGGCAAGGGGTGGGGTGGGATGTTGAAATACCAAAATACCCAAGCTTCATGTCACACATGAAAGGGCATAATGGTAATGCAAGGGAGACATCATGGGGACACCAAGGGGACACCCCTTGGGCCGGCCACACATGTGCCCCCCCCCATGGGGGGGCCCCCCAACAAGCCACCAACATGTCTCCATGAAACATGCATGCTCCCTAGACAAAAAGCCACCAAACAAGCAACCCCCGATTCGTGGGATCTTGTCCCCTCGTGCTGAGACAAGATGTTTTCCGCGAAACTTTTTCTGAAAAATTCTAGAAGGTCCCAGAACATTTCCGGCACCCTCTAAAATTATTCTGGGCATGTTCTGAAACATTTTCGGTATGGTAGTTTTCATCAGCGAAAAGCAACAACAGCGGTTACGGCAGCTCCGAAACATTTTCGGTTTTTCTCTCCGAAAATTCCCAGAAGTTCCCAGACCAATTCTGGCACCTTCTAAAAATTTCCATGCGGTGCCGAAACCCTTTTTGACCTAATAATATATTCCGAAACAACTTTTCGGTTTTACCAAAACTCTTTCGGTGTTCTCTCTCGAAACTATTCCGTTGTCTCTGAAACTTTTCCAGTGACTTTCTCTCGGACTCCTAGTCTAGTATTCGGGGGGGGGGGGGGGGGGGGGGGGGGGGGGGGGGGGGGGGGGGGGGGGGGGGGGGGGGGGGGGGGGGGGGGGGGGGGGGGGGGGGGGGGGGGGGGGGGGGGGGGGGGGGGGGGGGGGGGGGGGGGGGGGGGGGGGGGGGGGGGGGGGGGGGGGGGGGGGGGGGGGGGGGGGGGGGGGGGGGGGGGGGGGGGGGGGGGGGGGGGGGGGGGGGGGGGGGGGGGGGGGGGGGGGGGGGGGGGGGGGGGGGGGGGGGGGGGGGGGGGGGGGGGGGGGGGGGGGGGGGGGGGGGGGGGGGGGGGGGGGGGGGGGGGGGGGGGGGGGGGGGGGGGGGGGGGGGGGGGGGGGGGGGGGGGGGGGGGGGGGGGGGGGGGGGGGGGGGGGGGGGGGGGGGGGGGGGGGGGGGGGGGGGGGGGGGGGGGGGGGGGGGGGGGGGGGGGGGGGGGGGGGGGGGGGGGGGGGGGGGGGGGGGGGGGGGGGGGGGGGGGGGGGGGGGGGGGGGGGGGGGGGGGGGGGGGGGGGGGGGGGGGGGGGGGGGGGGGGGGGGGGGGGGGGGGGGGGGGGGGGGGGGGGGGGGGGGGGGGGGGGGGGGGGGGGGGGGGGGGGGGGGGGGGGGGGGGGGGGGGGGGGGGGGGGGGGGGGGGGGGGGGGGGGGGGGGGGTAGGAATACATTTTACCGTTTATTATTCCACACGTGCATATGAGTCTTCCTCCGAGCCTCGTTTTATTTGTAGACTCGAGAACCATAGCAGTTATAGCATGGAATATAAACCTAATTATGAACAGGGAGATAATCAATAACATTTATTATTGCCTCTAGGGCATATCTCCTACAGACTCCCACTTGCACTAGAGTCAATAATCTAGTTAATGCTAATGCACTTTACACCTGTGGCACACTGGTGTAAATATGCTTCGCTAGTGGTATAGCCTGAATGTCCAACGGATCTGAAGACTTCAGCTCCGTGTGTACTTTGCATATCCTCGCGTTTTCACGCTTTCACAAAATTCATATTTTGTGTGGACTTGGCTTGGTATGTATGCGAATCACAAGTCGAACCTGGATTCCTCAGACTAAGTTATGGAGCAACTACCTGCAGTAGTGTCCCATTGACAAAAGTCATCTTGGAACCATACTAAGTTCATGAATGAACTATATGATTCAACATCTTCTTTGTCACTTTAAAAGCGGCAACATACTTTGCCTCTATTATAGAATTCGCCACGGTAACTTATTTGGAACAATTTCCAACTACCGTGCCACCATATTGTGTATTACACAAAACCCTCAAATTAAATTGAAAATCGCATGGAGAAATGATGAAGACTGTATCGATGTAACCTTTTACAATGAACTCTTCATGATCTCCACTTGCGAGAAAACATGTCATCAGTGCTACTATAGTACTCAATGACTCTATTTCACTGTTGTCCCATGATCAGTACTTTTGATCACTTTGGTATCTATACTCGCAACAACTTTGGAGTATTGGACACATCTGGTTGTTTTACATACCATGGAATACATGATTAATCCAAACATGAAGGTGTGTGGAATCTCCATCATGTATTTTGCTCATCAGTGTTTTGGGACACCGAGTCTTGCAAAAATCTTTCCATGTGACTTCGGCAAGAATCACTCCTTGGCGTTTTAAATGCTGAAATGTTTTAGCATTTTGTCAATATGTATCTTTGCTCAGCCCCATTAGGTAAATCTATCTCTATAGATCATCATGCCTAATATAAAGGCTATTTAGCCCAAGCACTTCATCGAAAAACTATTTTCAAATGAAGTCCTAATTCGTGTCAAGAAATTTATTTCCAATAAACGATGTGTCAAGCACACAACGTTTTTAGAAATATTATTATGCTCCCACTTACTTTCTTGAATCACAAGCATCTTCGTTACCCATTGATGAAGTCAAAACCTTTTGACCATTTCATCAAAACACGAAGATTCCAACTCCATTTTGCTCTCTTCTGTCCATTGCTGGAACTCTAAAGTTTGCATACTTACTAGCATCCTTTGGACTGACAAAATACCTTGGACTGTAACACATGCAAGTCCTTGGTTTTATTTCCATCATATGGAAATCCTATTGTCATCCATGTTTCATATCTCATGACTGAAATATGTATTAATTGCTAGTTCAACCCGAACCGACTTTAAGCATCGCTACGGTGAAATAACCTCATCGTAGTCAACTCCTTGAACTTGTTTATTGCAACAAGTCGAGCTTTATGGATAAAACATTTTTATCCGTGTCATTTTTTAGTTCCATAAATATTCGTTAGACTCTAAGTCTTGCGAAAGGTGTATCAAGATGTTAATTTTGAATCACTTATATGGAAACTATCTCGGATTGTATTGGCATTTAGCCAATTCTGGAGTCAGGGCCCATCAACGCTTCCTTGTGTATCGTAGGTATACTGTTGTCCAACAACAATATCTCGTCTGCGCACCTGAGAGGTTTGCACGAGCCTTGCCTACGTGGTTCAGCTGCAAGTTCGACCGAAGTCCATACATTTTATTGTAGAGACTTCCATATCAGTCGCAGTAGGAAACTCTGGAATTACTTCCAAGGTCTCTTTCCTTTGATCTGATGATGAAGATACTAGTTATCTCGTCGAGTTGCACTGTCCTCCCACTCACCTTTTGTAAGAACTATTCTCTTTAAAAGTATACCGTTTTGTGGCAAACTTATTTGCCTCGACATAGTGAGGGAGGAATACCCAACATTTTGGGATAACCTACAAAGTAGCACTTGTCTGATTTGGAATAGGTTTGTAACCTTTTACACAAGCCCCATATTCCAAATGTTAAGAAAAGATATAACATGGTTGGGCGTACCATACCATGGTGTCATTTCAACAGACCCGATGGAGCTCTTTTCAGTGTAAAAGCCACAGTCTCTAAAGCATCACTTTTTAAAAGGGATAATGGCAAATTTATTTATGTCATCTTTGATCTTACCATGTCATAAATGGTTCGATTACATCTTCACGGACTTTCCACTTGCAGTGGTGTTCCGGGACGTGAAAGTTATGAAACCCCTTTCACAACTCATCAGACATTCGCTAAACTTGTAACTCAAATATTCCTTTCTGCAATCGAATTGTAGAAACATAATTTTCTTGTTACAATAACTTCTATTTCATTTTTGAAAACCTTTCGAATGATTTCAAAAGATCCAGACTTACGTCTCATCAAGCAAATATCCATATATCTACTTGAGTCATTTATGAAGATAGTAAATCCACTACTTGCAACATTTATCAGACTACACACATCAAATGTATGATCACCAATAAGTTTGTTGTTAGTTCCTTATGGCCTGTGAACGGTATTTCAGTCACTTCACTTTTCGGAGAAAATTTGCAAGTGTCAGATGATTCAAAATCAAACGACTTCAAAATCCATCATAATGGAATTTTCCATGCGGGTTTCTCCAATGTGACCAAATGTAGTGCCACACTTGTGTGGTATTCTTTTAGTCTTACGACATTTAGCGTCAGTGTCATGGATGTATCATATTTCTATCAATATTCATGACATACGTCCCATCTTGGATGGAAGCATGGCCCTTCATATTATTCATAATACTGAACAACAATTGTTGTTTTTATGAACAACTCCTTTTGCAACAAACATTGTGCAATGGGCTAGAGTGTATGAAACTCTAAAATGAATTATGAAAATAAACACAGAGGTAATATATTAATATCATTATTCATAACATACATCTCATTCATAATGAAAGTATGGCCCTTATGTTATTCATAACACCGAACATCAAAAGTTCTCTTATGAACAACCTTTTTGCAAGATTCCTTATGCAATGGGCTAGAGTTTGAAACTCTAAAATGAATTATGAAAGTAAATACATAGGTAATACACCGATGGAAGGTATAGTAACATTTACTATGTTCTATGTGTGTATCTCAACCTCATTCCTGGCTAGTCTTTCAGGCCATAGTAGTTCTTACATCGAGTTGCAACAGAATGCAATCGAGCGGGTATCTTTGTGATTTAACTCACAATACCCAAGAATCAGTGATTAACAATTTAATCATAATTCCCAAGGACTATATCTTTGACCAGCCTTATATACATTAAAAACTTGTATGACATTCATACATGAGCTGGATATTCCAGTCTTCTTTCTTATTGCCTTTATACTTTTAACAGTTTAACTTTTAGTATTTCTCCTACTTCCAGAAGAAGCACCCAACTTAAGAGTGGCGTTAGCCCCGGACTTCCTAGGTGTGAAAGTTTCACTAACACCCTTCGGACACTTCCTTTCTCATTAAGTTGTTGTTTTATTCACCTTTCATCATATGACAGGCGTTCTTCTGGATCCCTCTCTTATCAGTCTAATGCATAGTAAACACCTTTACTAATAGTTTGCAAACAAACATTGCTTTGTTTGTATCTGAAAATGATTTTCAGTTCCATGAATATCACATAACTATCCCAAACTTTCGAAGTTTGGGTCTCATGGAAGCAAACATATTGCATTTTGACCGTAACGGAATTACAGCTTTTGGATCGAAGGACGAGAGTCTCATCATCCATAGCATTTGCGGGAGGATACCGAAAGTATGCGATAGGACAAAATCCTTCTCGGCACTCTTGAGGACAATCCTCACATTACGTTACCAACCGTAAAGTTTTAACCAGATATTTAACAGCTATTCAATTTTAACAGGGAAGGTGGAAACGCGAGCCTTTATTCTACAACCATTATGCAAAAAACACTTTAGACAGTGTTCACAATTAATTGCACTGAGAATTAAACAAGTTAATTCAACAGTGCGCTCCCACTCAAATCAATATCTCTCATAATTGATTGTGAGTGATTCAAGACCCGCATTTCCATTCAACGCCGGGGGGGGGGGGGGGGGGGGGGGGGGGGGGGGGGGGGGGGGGGGGGGGGGGGGGGGGGGGGGGGGGGGGGGGGGGGGGGGGGGGGGGGGGGGGGGGGGGGGGGGGGGGGGGGGGGGGGGGGGGGGGGGGGGGGGGGGGGGGGGGGGGGGGGGGGGGGGGGGGGGGGGGGGGGGGGGGGGGGGGGGGGGGGGGGGGGGGGGGGGGGGGGGGGGGGGGGGGGGGGGGGGGGGGGGGGGGGGGGGGGGGGGGGGGGGGGGGGGGGGGGGGGGGGGGGGGGGGGGGGGGGGGGGGGGGGGGGGGGGGGGGGGGGGGGGGGGGGGGGGGGGGGGGGGGGGGGGGGGGGGGGGGGGGGGGGGGGGGGGGGGGGGGGGGGGGGGGGGGGGGGGGGGGGGGGGGGGGGGGGGGGGGGGGGGGGGGGGGGGGGGGGGGGGGGGGGGGGGGGGGGGGGGGGGGGGGGGGGGGGGGGGGGGGGGGGGGGGGGGGGGGGGGGGGGGGGGGGGGGGGGGGGGGGGGGGGGGGGGGGGGGGGGGGGGGGGGGGGGGGGGGGGGGGGGGGGGGGGGGGGGGGGGGGGGGGGGGGGGGGGGGGGGGGGGGGGGGGGGGGGGGGGGGGGGGGGGGGGGGGGGGGGGGGGGGGGGGGGGGGGGGGGGGGGGGGGGGGGGGGGGGGGGGGGGGGGGGGGGGGGGGGGGGGGGGGGGGGGGGGGGGGGGGGGGGGGGGGGGGGGGGGGGGGGGGGGGGGGGGGGGGGGGGGGGGGGGGGGGGGGGGGGGGGGGGGGGGGGGGGGGGGGGGGGGGGGGGGGGGGGGGGGGGGGGGGGGGGGGGGGGGGGGGGGGGGGGGGGGGGGGGGGGGGGGGGGGGGGGGGGGGGGGGGGGGGGGGGGGGGGGGGGGGGGGGGGGGGGGGGGGGGGGGGGGGGGGGGGGGGGGGGGGGGGGGGGGGGGGGGGGGGGGGGGGGGGGGGGGGGGGGGGGGGGGGGGGGGGGTAGAAGGCTGGTCAAAGATATAGTTCTTAGGAATTATGGTTAAACATGTTAACCACTGATTCTTGGGTATTGTGAGTTAATCACAAAGATACCCGCTCGATTGCATTCTGTTGCAACTCGATGTAAGAACTACTATGGCCTGAAAGACTAGCCAGGAATGAGGTTTAGGTATACACAGGGAACATAGTAAATGTTACTATACCTTCCATCGGTGTATTACCGTCTGTATTTATTTTCATAATTCATTTAGAGTTTCACAAACTCTAGACCATTGCATAAGGTATCTTGCAAGAAGGTTGTTCATAAGAGAACTTTTGATGTTCGGTGTTATGAATAACATAAGGGCTATACTTTCATTATGAATGAGATGTATGTTATGAATATTGATAATAATATATTACCTCTGGATTTACATTCATAATTCATTTTAGAGTTTTACACTCTAGCCCATTGCACAATGTTTGTTGCAAAAGAGTTGTTCATAAAAACAACAATTGTTGTTCAGTATTATGAATAACATGAAGGGCCATGCTTCCATCCTCGATGGGACGTATGTTATGAATATTGATGGTAATATGATACATCCATAACACTGACGCTAAATGTCATAAAGACTAAAAGAATACCACACTAGTGTGGCACTGCATTTGGTCACATTGGAGAAACCCGCATGGATAAATTCCATTATGATGGATTTTGAAGTCATTTGATTTTGAATCATCTGACACTTGTAACTTTCCTCCGAAAAGAGAAGTGACTGAAATAACGTTCACAAGCCATAAGGAACGAGCAAAGAACTTATTGGTGATCATACATTTTGATGTATGTAGTTCAATAAATATTGTTGCAAGTAGTGGATTTATCTATCTTCAGAAATGACTCAAGTAGATATGTGGATATTTACTTGATGAGACGTAAGTCTGGATCTTTTGAATTCATTCAAAAGGTTTTCAAATATGAAGTAGAAGTTATTGTAACAAGAAGATTATGTTTCTACAATTCGATTGCAGAAAAGAATCTTTGAGTTACAAGTTTAGCGAATGTCTGATGAGTTGTGAAAGGGATTTCATAACTTGCACCTCCCGGAACACCACTGCAAGTGGAATGTCCGTGAAGATGTAATCGAACCATTTATGACATGGTAAGATCAAAGATGACATAAATAAATTTGCCATTGCCCCTTTTAAAGAGTGATGCTTTAGAGACTGCGGCTTTTTACACTGAAAAGAGCTCCATCGGGTCTATTGAAATGACGACATGGTATGGTACGCCCAACCATGTTATATCTTTTCTTAACATTTGGAATATGAGGCTTGTGTAAAAGGTTACAAACCTATTCCAAATCAGACAAGTGTTACTTTGTAGGTTATCCCAAGTAATTGGGTATTTCTCCCTCACTATACCAAGGCAAATAGGTTTGCCACAAAGAACGGTATGCTTTTTGAAGAAAATGGTTCTGTTTGAAGAAAATGGTTCTTTCAAAAAGGTGAGTGGGAGAATAGTGCAACTCGATGAGATAAATAGTATCTTCGTCATCAGATCAAAGGAAAGAGACCTTGGAAGTAATTCCAGAGTTTCCTACTACGACTAATACAAAAGTCTCTACAATAAAATGTATGGACTTCGGTCAAACTTGTAGCTGAACCACGTAGGCAAGGCTCGTGCAAACCTCTCAGGTGCGCAAACGAGATATTGTTGTTAGACAACAGTATACCTACGATACACAAGGAAGCGTTGATGGGCCCTGACTCCGGAATTGGCTAAATGCCAATACAATCCGAGATAGTTTCCATATAAATGATTCAAGATTAAAATCTTGATACACCTTTCGGAAGACTTAGAGTCTAACGAATATTTATGGAACTAAAAACTGATATGGATAAAAATGTTTTATCAATAAAGCTCGACTTGTTGCAATTAACAAGTTCAAGGAGTTGACTACGATGAGGTTGTTTCATCGTAGCGATGCTTAAAGTCGGTTCGGGTTGAACTAGCAATTAATACATATTTCAATAATGAGATATGAAACATGGATGACAATAGGATTTCCATCTGATGGAAATGAAACCAAGGACTTGCATGTGTTACAGTCCAAGGTATTTTGTCATTCCAGAGGATGCTAGTAAGGGTGCAAACTTCAGAGTTCCAGCGATGGATAGAAGAGAGCAAAGTGGAGTTGGAATCTTCGTGTTTTGATGAAATGGTCAAAGGAGTTTGACTTCATCAATGGGTAACAAAGATGCTTGTAATTCAAGAAAGTAAGTGGGAGCCTAATAATATTTCTAAAAACCTTGTGTGCTTGACACATTGTTAATTGGAAATAAAATTCTTGACACGAATTAGGGGGGGGGGGGGGGGGGGGGGGGGGGGGGGGGGGGGGGGGGGGGGGGGGGGGGGGGGGGGGGGGGGGGGGGGGGGGGGGGGGGGGGGGGGGGGGGGGGGGGGGGGGGGGGGGGGGGGGGGGGGGGGGGGGGGGGGGGGGGGGGGGGGGGGGGGGGGGGGGGGGGGGGGGGGGGGGGGGGGGGGGGGGGGGGGGGGGGGGGGGGGGGGGGGGGGGGGGGGGGGGGGGGGGGGGGGGGGGGGGGGGGGGGGGGGGGGGGGGGGGGGGGGGGGGGGGGGGGGGGGGGGGGGGGGGGGGGGGGGGGGGGGGGGGGGGGGGGGGGGGGGGGGGGGGGGGGGGGGGGGGGGGGGGGGGGGGGGGGGGGGGGGGGGGGGGGGGGGGGGGGGGGGGGGGGGGGGGGGGGGGGGGGGGGGGGGGGGGGGGGGGGGGGGGGGGGGGGGGGGGGGGGGGGGGGGGGGGGGGGGGGGGGGGGGGGGGGGGGGGGGGGGGGGGGGGGGGGGGGGGGGGGGGGGGGGGGGGGGGGGGGGGGGGGGGGGGGGGGGGGGGGGGGGGGGGGGGGGGGGGGGGGGGGGGGGGGGGGGGGGGGGGGGGGGGGGGGGGGGGGGGGGGGGGGGGGGGGGGGGGGGGGGGGGGGGGGGGGGGGGGGGGGGGGGGGGGGGGGGGGGGGGGGGGGGGGGGGGGGGGGGGGGGGGGGGGGGGGGGGGGGGGGGGGGGGGGGGGGGGGGGGGGGGGGGGGGGGGGGGGGGGGGGGGGGGGGGGGGGGGGGGGGGGGGGGGGGGGGGGGGGGGGGGGGGGGGGGGGGGGGGGGGGGGGGGGGGGGGGGGGGGGGGGGGGGGGGGGGGGGGGGGGGGGGGGGGGGGGGGGGGGGGGGGGGGGGGGGGGGGGGGGGGGGGGGGGGGGGGGGGGGGGGGGGGGGGGGGGGGGGGGGGGGGGGGGGGGGGGGGGGGGGGGGGGGGGGGGGGGGGGGGGGGGGGGGGGGGGGGGGGGGGGGGGGGGGGGGGGGGGGGGGGGGGGGGGGGGGGGGGGGGGGGGGGGGGGGGGGGGGGGGGGGGGGGGGGGGGGGGGGGGGGGGGGGGGGGGGGGGGGGGGGGGGGGGGGGGGGGGGGGGGGGGGGGGGGGGGGGGGGGGGGGGGGGGGGGGGGGGGGGGGGGGGGGGGGGGGGGGGGGGGGGGGGGGGGGGGGGGGGGGGGGGGGGGGGGGGGGGGGGGGGGGGGGGGGGGGGGGGGGGGGGGGGGGGGGGGGGGGGGGGGGGGGGGGGGGGGGGGGGGGGGGGGGGGGGGGGGGGGGGGGGGGGGGGGGGGGGGGGGGGGGGGGGGGGGGGGGGGGGGGGGGGGGGGGGGGGGGGGGGGGGGGGGGGGGGGGGGGGGGGGGGGGGGGGGGGGGGGGGGGGGGGGGGGGGGGGGGGGGGGGGGGGGGGGGGGGGGGGGGGGGGGGGGGGGGGGGGGGGGGGGGGGGGGGGGGGGGGGGGGGGGGGGGGGGGGGGGGGGGGGGGGGGGGGGGGGGGGGGGGGGGGGGGGGGGGGGGGGGGGGGGGGGGGGGGGGGGGGGGGGGGGGGGGGGGGGGGGGGGGGGGGGGGGGGGGGGGGGGGGGGGGGGGGGGGGGGGGGGGGGGGGGGGGGGGGGGGGGGGGGGGGGGGGGGGGGGGGGGGGGGGGGGGGGGGGGGGGGGGGGGGGGGGGGGGGGGGGGGGGGGGGGGGGGGGGGGGGGGGGGGGGGGGGGGGGGGGGGGGGGGGGGGGGGGGGGGGGGGGGGGGGGGGGGGGGGGGGGGGGGGGGGGGGGGGGGGGGGGGGGGGGGGGGGGGGGGGGGGGGGGGGGGGGGGGGGGGGGGGGGGGGGGGGGGGGGGGGGGGGGGGGGGGGGGGGGGGGGGGGGGGGGGGGGGGGGGGGGGGGGGGGGGGGGGGGGGGGGGGGGGGGGGGGGGGGGGGGGGGGGGGGGGGGGGGGGGGGGGGGGGGGGGGGGGGGGGGGGGGGGGGGGGGGGGGGGGGGGGGGGGGGGGGGGGGGGGGGGGGGGGGGGGGGGGGGGGGGGGGGGGGGGGGGGGGGGGGGGGGGGGGGGGGGGGGGGGGGGGGGGGGGGGGGGGGGGGGGGGGGGGGGGGGGGGGGGGGGGGGGGGGGGGGGGGGGGGGGGGGGGGGGGGGGGGGGGGGGGGGGGGGGGGGGGGGGGGGGGGGGGGGGGGGGGGGGGGGGGGGGGGGGGGGGGGGGGGGGGGGGGGGGGGGGGGGGGGGGGGGGGGGGGGGGGGGGGGGGGGGGGGGGGGGGGGGGGGGGGGGGGGGGGGGGGGGGGGGGGGGGGGGGGGGGGGGGGGGGGGGGGGGGGGGGGGGGGGGGGGGGGGGGGGGGGGGGGGGGGGGGGGGGGGGGGGGGGGGGGGGGGGGGGGGGGGGGGGGGGGGGGGGGGGGGGGGGGGGGGGGGGGGGGGGGGGGGGGGGGGGGGGGGGGGGGGGGGGGGGGGGGGGGGGGGGGGGGGGGGGGGGGGGGGGGGGGGGGGGGGGGGGGGGGGGGGGGGGGGGGGGGGGGGGGGGGGGGGGGGGGGGGGGGGGGGGGGGGGGGGGGGGGGGGGGGGGGGGGGGGGGGGGGGGGGGGGGGGGGGGGGGGGGGGGGGGGGGGGGGGGGGGGGGGGGGGGGGGGGGGGGGGGGGGGGGGGGGGGGGGGGGGGGGGGGGGGGGGGGGGGGGGGGGGGGGGGGGGGGGGGGGGGGGGGGGGGGGGGGGGGGGGGGGGGGGGGGGGGGGGGGGGGGGGGGGGGGGGGGGGGGGGGGGGGGGGGGGGGGGGGGGGGGGGGGGGGGGGGGGCTGTCCGAGTGACCGTCCGAGTTTCGAAGGTCCTCCCGAAGGGCTGTCCGCAACACCGTCCGGGGGACTGTTCGACTGCCTCCCGGAGGGCTGTCCGGGGTGCGGATGAGGGTATACATCCTCGCGGTTGGGAGGTTGTAAATCCTAGCTGTGGGGATCTTCACCGCCGATCGTCATCGACTCTACTTCCGCTGCGCTACGAGTCGGTAACGAAAATGATCAAACCTTGTATGCAGTCTCCATAGTGGTCCTGGGCTGGTGCGTAGGTTGGAATTTTTTTGTTTTCTGCTGCGTTACCCTACATAGGCTTCCCGCTCCACCCCTTTATTAGGGGGTTGATGTTCTTTTACGGGTTGGATTTTGACGATCTCGCCCCAAACTCCTTTTTGCATATCTCGACCTTCATCGTCATCTGTGAGGCCCTTCTTCAAATCCGACCACACTTCAGCCTGTGGCTGAAGGTTTTTAATGTCAAGCCAAAGATAGTGGATGGTCAACAGGCGGACTGTGGGGGGCGATGATTAGCAAACTCCCCCGGGTTGAGTGGACGGAGGGCACTTTCATAGACACCGTCAAGATCTGGCAAAGGGAGTGGTTTTACATCACAGAGCCACGCAACGTGGATTGGGCGGCAACCCCTGCCTTTAGATCCAGACCCCCTACAAGGCTGGTCTCATGGACCAAGAAAGGCCTCGACTGGGGGTCGCCCACAGAGGTGGCTTCGCTATAGAAGCTCATCTCCCAGATGATAAAGAAGAAGGTTGAACTGACCTTTGTAGTTCACATCATGCTTCACAACCGCCTCCTGCCTTGTCAAGACTGGGCTGCTCCGATGCGGTCCTATAAGCCAGAAGACTGTGCCACCATGCTCCACTTCTACCGCACCGCCCACGCCAAGCTGTGGAAGGTGTTGTTCAAGCCCCAGAAGGACTGGCCGGCCCAGGGAGAAGACATCGGCCTCAACGCCGCAACCCCTCCTCGAGAGGTATAATAAGGCTTTATTCTCATGTTTGGATTTTACCTTTTAACAAGGAATTTGACTTTCTCTTCCCCCATCTGTAGAGCTTGCTAAAGAAGGCCGTGTTGATCGACAACCCGGCCCCACTGCCCGAGGGCCCCAGGTCAGCCCTATTGACCGAGATGTTGGTCATGGCACCGTACCAGGTGCCAGAGAGGAAAGAGAAGAAGGATACAGAGAAGAGGGAGGCCAGAGAAGGCCTTCGTCCCAGTGGTCCCCCGGAAGCCAGATCTGGGGAAACCCAAGCCCACTCTGCCCATGACGGGGATACTGAGCAGGAAGATGACGGGGAGGAGAGTGACTCCTCCCGGACAAAGAAGAGGGCGACGTCCAAAGAAGCCGAGCAGGATCAGCCTCTCCCGCCTCAAAAAGGCAATGCAGGGCCAAGGTGGCCCTATCCGATGACAGCTCGTACTCCGCCGAGGAGTCTGAGGCTTCCGAAGAGGTTCCCTGAAGGAACCCCAGGGCCAAGCCCCCAGCCCAAAGGTATGAATTTGAAGACTCTCCTGTGCATTGATACGTCTCCAACGTATCTATAATTTTTTTATTATCCCATGCTGTTATATTATCATTGTTGGATGTTTTACAATCATTTTATAGCAACTTTATATCATTTTTTTGGGACTAAGCTATTGATATAGTGCCCAGTGTCAGTTGTAGTTTTTTTACTTGTTTTTTATTTCGTAGAATATCAGTACCGAACGGAGTCCAAACGCAGCAATTTTTTTTGGAGAATTTTGTTGGGCTAGAAGACACCAAATGGGCCAAAAAAGTGCCAGAGGGGAGCCCCGAGGGGAGCACAACCCCCTAGGGCACGCCAAGGAGCCCAGGCGCGCCCTGGTGGGTTGTGCCCACCTCATGACCTCCCGCACGGCCTCTTCGCTCTATAAATACCCAAATATTCCAGAAACCCTAGGGGAGTCGACGAAACATAATTCCAGCTGCCACAAGTTCCAGAACCACGAGATCCAATCTAGACACCATCACGGAGGAGTTCATCATCCTCATTGGTGCCTCTCCGATGATGCGTCAGTAGTTATCATAGACCAACGGGTCCGTAGGCAGTAGCTAGATGGCTTCTTCTCTCTTTTTGATTCTCAATACAATGGTCTCTTGGAGATCTATTTGATGTAACTCTTTTTTGCGGTGTGTTTGTTGGGATCCGATGAACTTTGAATTTATGATCAGATCTATATCCATGAATATTATTTGAGTCTTCTTTGATCTCTTATATGCATGATTACTTATAGCCTCATATTTCTTCTTCGAATCTTTGGTTTAGTTAGGCCGACTAGATCAATTTTTCTTGCAATGGGAAGAGGTGCTTTGTGATGGGTTTGATCGTGCGGTGTTCTTTCCTAGTGACAGAAGGGGCAGCAAGACACGCATGTATCATTGCTATTAAGGATAACAAGATGGGGGCTATTCCTACATGAATAGATCTCGTCTACATCATGTCATCGTTCTTATTGCATTACTCTATTTCTCCATGAACTTAATACACTAGATGCATGCTGGATAGCGGTCGATGTGTGGAGTAATAGTAGTAGATGCAGGCAGGAGTCGGTCTACTAATCTTGGACATGATGCCTATATAATTATCATTGCCTTGGATATCGTCATAATTATTCGATCTTCTATCAATTGCCCAGCAGTAATTTTACTTGGAGCTATATTTTTATTCATCACATATCATGAGTTTTGCTTGGAGCGTCTTGTATGATATGAGTCTTTGCTTGTTTTGCTTTTTATTTTGTGTCAAGTATCCTTGCTGAACACACCTATTTGAGAGAGACAAAATTATGCTATGATTTGTTAGAATTGCTCTTATGCTTCACTTTTTTTTTAGCTATGGAATTGCTCTAGTGCTTCACTTATATCTTTTTGAGCACGGTGTGCTTTAATACTTTTGAAGAAATGCTCTCATGCTTCACTTAGATTTATTTGAGAGTTAGTAGATTTTTGAAGAAATTCTCTCATGCTGCACTTATATTATTTTGAGAGATGAAATTTTTTATGCTCATGTTCTTCACTTAAATTTGTTTGAGCTTTCAAAAGCAACATATGAAATTAGTCCCAAAGTGATATATATTCAAGAGGGATATAATAAAAACTTTCATGAAGATCATTGGACAAAATAAACTTAGTTCTTTGTAATAGTTTTGAGATATGTTGATAGTGATATGTGAGTCATGTTAATGAGTAATTATGGCTTAGTAAGAATATTGATGTTAAGGTTTGTGATTCCCTATGCAAGCATGAAAGTCAATAGTTATGCAATGAAATTATATCCTACTTGTGGTGCATTATTCGGTGTTAGTTATGCTTAATGCTCGCTTATGAGATTTTTTGTTTCTTGGTTGGATGCTTCTCAATCTTGTTGCTAGCCTTCACTTGTACTAAGTGGGAATACTACTTGTGCTTCCAAAATCCTTAAAACCAGTTTTGCCATATAAGTCCACCATACCTACCTATATGCGGTATTTCCATGCCGTTCTAAGCAAATTTGTAAGTGCCATCTCTAATTTCAAATAAACTTCTCTTTTGTGTGCTCATACCGCTCATGAAATGGTAGGGGGTGGCCAATATTTTCCATGCTAGATGTGTTATTCTCAAGATGAGTGTTTATTCACTTGTCTTTGCACGAGAGTACGGCAAAGGTATTAGGTATGCCCTGTCCCGAAATGAAAAATGAATTTACTTTATGTTGTCAAATAATAAATTCCTTGGAAAGTGTTGGTATGGACGGCACCCGTGGATTCGGCTAGCCGTGGAATGTGAAAGTATGGTGGAAAAAGGAATAAACTTTATTTTCTATTTGGGAACCGCCTATGATATATCTAGCATGGAAAGTGTTGGGAATTACTCGATCGTTTTCGTTGACGGGAAAAGTATGCCTCTCAAAATGTTTTATATCTCGCTTTGAGCTCTGGCACCTCTACAAATCCCTACTTTCCTCTGCGAAGGGCCTTTCTATTTACTTTATGCAATTTTTATTTTGAATCTCTATCTTCTCTTATAAAGCACCAACTAAGGGGCACTATGATCGTACTTGAGCATTGGGTGTAGCTAATATGCGAGTGTGTTTCATGAATGGATCAATGATTGAGCATAATGGGCTAGGGATAACTTACTTTAGTGTTGATATTTTGAAAGACATGGTTGCTTGTTGGTATGCTTGAGTATTTAAATCTTCATGTCAAAACTAGACCATTGCTTTGAACCATATAAAAGTCCATATGTCCATGCTACAAAGGAAAAGAATGTGATGAACATGATAGGCAGCATTCCACATCAAAATTTCTGTTTTTATCATTTACCTACTCGAGGACGGGCAGGAATTAAGCTTAGGGATGCTGATACGTCTCCAACGTATCTATAATTTTTGATTGTTCCATGCTGTTATATTATCATTCTTGGATGTTTTACCATCATTTTATAGCAAATTTATATCATTTTTTTGGGACAAACCTATTGACATAGTGCCTAGTGCCAGTTGCTGTTTTTTGCTTGTTTTTTACTTCGCAGAAAATCAATACCAAACGGAGTCCAAACACAGCGAAACTTTTTGGAGAATTTTTCTGGGCCAGAAGACACAGGATGGGCCAAACAAGTACCAGAGGGGTCCCCCGAGGGGGGCACAACCCACCTGGGCGCGCCTGACCCTTGAGGTACTTAAGCGTTTCATGGTCGGTATGAATGACAAATTCATGAGGGAGAAGATAATGTTCCCACTCACGCAAAACTCGCACTAAAGCATATAGCTCTTTGTCATAGATGGGATAATTGAGTTGCGCTCCGGAAAGTTTCTCACTAAAGTAAGCTATGGGGCGCTTTTCTTGTGTTAACACACCTCCTATGCCATTACCACTAGCATCGCAATGAACTTCAAAAGTTTTGTCAAAGTTGGGTAATGCAAGCACGGGAGCATGAGTAAGCAAATTCTTAAGTTCATTAAATGCGGTATCTTGAGATGGTCCCCAAACAAAGGGTGTATTTTTCTTACTCAAAGCATGTAAAGGGGATGCAATGGTGCTAAAATCCTTAACAAATCTATGATAGAAACCGGCTAAACCAAGTAAACTACGCACTTGTTGCAAGTTGGTTGGTTGAGGCCAAGTTTTGATAGCATTGATCTTAGATTCATCTACATGCACACCCTTAGAAGACACAACGAAACCCAAGAAAACAAGCTTATCAACACCAAAAAGGCATTTGTCCATATTAGCATAAAGGCACTCTTTCCTAAGGGTTTGCAACACGGTTCTAAGATGGGTGACATGATCTTTGAGCGATTTGCTAAACACAAGAATATCGTCAAAATAGACCACAACAAATACACCAATATAGGGTCGAAGAACAAAATGCATGACTCTCATGAAAGTACCGGGTGCTTCGGATAAACCCATTGGCATAACAAGCCATTCATATAAGCCAAATTTGGTCTTAAATGTGGTTTTCCATTCATCACCTTCTTGTATTCGTATTTGATAGTAGCCACTTTTAAGATCAATTTTAGAGAAAATAGTGGCTCCGCTAAGCTCATCTAGCATATCATCTAGGCGTGGAATGGGGTAATGATATCGCACGGTAATAGCATTGATAGGACGACAATCGGAACACATGCAAAATGTACCATCTTTCTTGGGAACAAGGATTACCGGGACGGCACATGGGCTCAAGCTTTCACGTACATGGCCGTTGTCGATGAGTTGTTGTACTTGCCGTTGGATCTCCTTGGTTTCCTCTGGGTTGACGCGGTAGGGAGCCTTGTTAGGAAGGGCTGCTCCGGGGATGAGGTCGATGCGGTGTTCGATGCCTCGAAGAGGAGGTAGACCTGGAGGTAGCTCGTCGGGGAATACATCTTGGAATTCCTGCAATAGAGAAGATAACACTAAAGGGAGATTGTGAGAGGTGTTAGTTTTTGGTACCTCGTCCTTGCACAAAAGGACATAGTGCATAACACTTGATGGGTTCTCACACACTTCTCTCATCTCACGTTTGGTGGCAAAGAGGAGTAGGTTTTTCTTGTCGCTCATCATGGAGGCACTCGATTTGGGCTTGTGGCGCTCACTTTCTTTATGGTGGTTCGCTCTCTCACTATTCTCTCCATGATGGGTGGCTTGCTTGTCGGCGATCACTTGACTTGGAGACATAGGTCGTAGCACGTAATCCTTTCCTTTCATCTTGAAGCTATAGTGATTTGTTCGCCCGTTGTGGATGATGCCTCGGTCGAATTGCCATGGTCGTCCAAGAAGGAGGTGGCAAACGGACATCAGAACGACATCACACTCCAAAGTATCTTCATATGCTCCTACCTTGAAGGAAACTTGCACCATATGCTCGACTTGGATAGTGCCGGAGTCACTTAGCCATTGAACCTTGTAAGGATGCGGGTGCCTCATCTTGACTAATTGGAGCTTGGAGCATAGTTCTTCACTTGCCAAGTTATGACAACTTCCTCCATCGATGATGACCTTCACGGACCTTCCATTGATGCCGGCCTTGGTGTGGAAGATATGGCATCTTTGGTCTTCTTGTTGTTGATGTTGAAGAGTCAAGACCTTGGAGATAACAAGAGCGGGGCTCGGATCTTCGTCACAAAAGACTTGATCATCTTCATCGTCGTTCACTTGCCGATGCATGGCCACTTGCTCAAGGGCTTCCGTTTAGCCTTCACTCATTGAGTCATATGTACCATCGTCGTTGAAGATCATGGTGCGCTTGTTGGTACATTCGAAGGACTTGTGGCCTCGGCCGCCGCATGTGAAGCATTTGATGGAACTTGTCTTGACGGTCTCATCCGGTGGAGTTGTAGATGATGAAACTCTCGGCTTGGAGTTGCTTGGAGTAGGAGGATGGCTTGAGGTTGTCGAAGTTTTCTTGTAATTGGACTTGTCGCCGTTGCTTGTAGAAGGCTTGGTTGAGGTAGACGTTGTTGGAGTCGTTGAAGCTTGGGTGTTGGAGAAGCCGTAGCTCTTGGAAGAGTACTTGGCGTACTTGAAGTCATCTTGCACTTGATGTTCCGCCTTGGTAGCTTGATGCACTAGCTCAATGAGGTTTGAGAATGGTTGGAAGTCAGCAATCTTCTTGATATGATGATTGAGTCCATTCAAGAAATGTGCCATAGTTTGCTCATCATCTTCCGTGACATTGGCTCGTATCATGGCAATCTCCATTTCCTTGTAGTACTCTTCAACGCTCTTGGTTCCTTGCTTGAGGAGTTGGAGTTTCTTGAAGAGGTCGCGGTTGTAGTAGGTTGGCACAAAACGTGCTCTCATGACATCCTTCATTTGCGCCCAAGTGGTGATTGGTCGTTCATCTCTTGCCTCACGACGCTCGATGACTTGTTCCCACCATATGAGGACGTAGTCTTGGAACTCAAGGGATGCCATAGCGATCTTCTTCTCTTCCTC
Organism: Thinopyrum obtusiflorum; assembly: GCA_036873465.1. Classification (NCBI taxonomy): domain Eukaryota; kingdom Viridiplantae; phylum Streptophyta; class Magnoliopsida; order Poales; family Poaceae; genus Thinopyrum; species Thinopyrum obtusiflorum. The sequence continues at coordinate 118,048 of JAAAWM010012239.1, forward strand.
ATAGTTGTGCAAGCGGAAGATTTTGTCAACCTTCAATGCCCATGAAAGGTACTCTTCGGGATCATTGCTTCCGGAGAACTTGGGCATGGTGAACTTTAGCTTGCCGTAGCGTTGCTCTTCATTGTGTTGAGGTCGAGGGTGATGATGTCCTTGACGAGGAGGATTGTCTCCCTCAACTTGCTCTTGTCGTGGAGGATTTCCATTGTCTTATTGCTCTTGTTGAACTGGAGGTTCTTGTCGAGCTTGTGGAGGAGCTTGTCGAACTTGAGGAGGAACTTGAGGAACTTGTCGGTGCAACCGTGATTGATAAACCCTCTCTTGAACTTCTTCGCGAAGTGCTTCTTCTTGTTCGCGCCTATGGCGGTTGCGTGTGGCAACGACGTGACTTGTGTCGTGGAGGGCACGTTGCGCCTCAAGTGCTTGAGCTTCTTGCCGTAGTTGTTCTTGACGTTGTGCCTCAGCATCTTGCTCGTCTTGGTGTAGGCATGCTCGTTCTTCCTCTTGTTGGCGTTGACATTGCCGTTCTTGTGCTTGCACAAAGGTAGCTTGGTTTTGGCGATGTCAATGTTCTTGCGCAAGAAGTTGCTCTTGAGAATCGGTTCCGTGTAGAGGATTGCGGTTTGCTTGACGGTCTTGTAGCGCGGCTTGGCGAAGAGTGTTCGACATCGGTGTACTTGAGCCGGAGATGGTGTCGTCGGAGTGTCGACTCGAGCGGCTCCGTCTTGAGTAGGACGACGAAGTAGAAGAGCGGTTGACCAACAAGGCACAAATCTCATCCATTCTTGCATTGCTCTCTTGTTTTTGTTCGTCGAGCTTGTTGTCGAAGTAGTCTCTTGTGCGTTGTTCGGAGAGGCGCAAGTCGGTGGCGAGATTGTCGATGCGGTCGCTCATTGCTTGTTGTTCTTTATGCAAAGCTCGTTGTGCACCAAAAAGGTGGCTCTTGGTGACGTAGGAGGTCATGTCGTCATCTTGCTCGATGAAGAGTGGGTTGGTAGAAGAACTTGGCCTATCCATCATTCCAAGCAAATATGTGAGTGGGAGAAAGAGAAGAACTTATACCAAATGTACCTTGACCGATGTTGAAGATGGATCTATGATCACTCAAATGTGGAACAAGGAAATATCACAATTGGTACTGATTCTTGTCGGTTTCTCACACCTACATAAATAAAAGCTTATGGTGGAGCTCGGTTAGGATGGTGGCACAAAATTTGATGCAATTGTTAGTGAGCCTCAATAATGTTGGAAAAGATTCACAAATTTGCAAATGCAACAAGTAGACCAAGCAGGTAGTGTTACACGGAAACACACACGCAAATAGATAAATGGGGTCGTGCAACCAAAAATGAGCGGAAAATGTGGAATCCACCAAAATGCTCTTGTTGCACAACTCTAGAGAGACGCTAGCACGATTGCACAATAGGCGGATACGAAACTTGTGCACGGCCTACTAAGCAAAAATTCAACGACTTCTATCCCAAGTATGCTATATGTATGGTATTCCGTTGATATGATCCAAGATGATCGAGTATGACAATCTTAATGTAGTATGATGCTATGGTTCTTGCTTAAAAGCTCTTTGCTTATCTTTCCCTTTTGCTTAAAAGCTTGGTTGGCTCTTTCTCTTTTGAGCTCTTTTCTCATGCAAAACTTCACGAACCAATATAGCAATTGCGTATGCTATGACAACCTTGTGACACAAGAGATGATACCAAGATGATATGGTATGTATGCTATGGGAAGTATGATCACTAATGTGCACAAGTGACATTGTCGGCAATACTCAAAGGCTAGTCTCGATAGGCAAGATACGCAAAACTGGGCTATGGTGGTTATCAATGTAATGGCAAGGAGTAGACCAAGATGTCGTCGAGATTACCATCCTTGCTTACGGTTGAGGGTGTCAAAATTGTTGAGCGGTTGTTGTCGATGACGAGTCCGTGGCGAAGATGAGCGGCGGTGATGTTGATGTCGAACCATCCCTAAGTTGCCGAAACGCGTTAGGAAACGGAAACCGCAACTCAAATTCTCAAAACAAAACGTGTCAAAATTTTCGGAGTTGGTGGCGGGTAAGTGGTGGAGTTTGCGGAAAGCGGTGGTGGTATGCGGAATTGTAAGTGGGTATGCGAAAGTGTATGTGGGCACCGGAGCAAAATTTGGCGAAAGTTAGGCGGGAAACGGAGCGGCGGATGGAAGTAATGCTGTCAGGGGCCGGATGTCCGGGCTTCAGGGCCGGATGTCCGGGGTGGCCGGATGTCTGGGCTATCGGGCCGGATGTCCGGGCTCTGGATCCATGGACGAACTCGAAGAACTCCGCGTGGAAAAGGCAAAATCGGGGCAAAATTTGGGAGATTTTGTGGATGGAAATTGGGGAAAAGATGGGGGAAAGCTAGATCTACTTGCAACACACGAAATCCACGGATCAAATCCAACAAAACTTCATGACACCAACAAATCACAAAAAAAAATTGGGGGCTATTTTTGTGGGGATTTTCGAAATTGGGGAAGAACACAACAAAATTAGGCTAGAAAACAAAGGGTAGGGGCTCCAAAATCCATGATCAACCAAAGCTCATGATACCAAGATGATGTAGGATAGAACCCTAGGGCCCGATCTTTCACGATTGGAGGGATCCTACGAAGAACACGAGGGGAAACACGAGGGGAAAAGGAGAGAAATCACTCAAACCAGGAAGATTCGATTACACAGGTGCTAGATCCTTGAAACACAAAGAGATACACGATCCACGATCAACAAAGGATGATACAAGTAGCATGTTCTTCTCTGTGAGGAGGTCTTGAGGTCTTCCCGTTAGGGGTCTTGAATCCGCTTGGGGGATCTTCTCCGTAGAGGTCGTGAACTCCGATGGAGAAGTAACCAAGTGGATGAGCAAAGCTCTATCTCTAAATTGAGCTAATCCTTTGCTAACCCTAGAAAGAGAGAGGAGGAGGAGTATATATAGTCTTGGGGGCGAAGGGGTACATGGGCCTCGGGCCCTTACACTGTGTGCAGACAGGGGAGGCCGGACGTCCGGGCGTTGGGCCGGATGTCCGGACTTTCCCGAGACGCCGGATGTCCGGGTTCACGGGCCGGATGTCCAGGCTGGCCAGGCGTTGTCCTGGTGCTTTCTGGATTGAGGGCGCCGGATTTCCAGGCCGGAGGTCGGATGTCCGGGGCCTGTAGGTACTTGGCGGCTGGGCGGCTGCTGTGGTAGATGCTCCAGGGGCCGGATGTCCTGAGCTTGGGGCCGGATGTCCGAGTCCTGGAGACCTCTTCGGATCCTTCCGTCGTTTCTCTTCATCCGTGAACTTGGGGACTTGTCCGTCTTCACGTCCATCTTTGGGAGGGCCTTCTTGGTACCTGATCTTGCACAACATTCCGGACTTAGGTAGTAGCCATGTCTCGAGTGGATCAAATGTAATATCACTAAGGAAAGAAGTCACCTCGGTCTCGAGAGCTCTAGCTCGTGCTCGTGTCATAGGTCCTCTTGGCACTTGGTGAGACGGTGGTAGGTCCATGGGGATGACCGTAGGATGCTCCGCATCACTTCTTCTCTCTCTTTTGATTCTCAATACAATAGTCTCTTGGAGATCTATTTGATGTAACTCTTTTTGCGGTGTGTTTGTTGGGATCCGATGAACTTTGAGTTTATGATCAGATCTATCTTTTTATCCATGAAAGTTATTTGAGTCTTCTTTGATCTCTTATATGCATGATTACTTATAGCCTCGTATTTCTTCTTCGAATCTTTGGTTTAGTTAGGCCGACTAGATCGATTTTTCTTGCCATGGGAAGAGGTGCTTTGTGATGGGTTCGATCTTACGGTGCTCAATCCCAGTGACAGAAGGGGACATGACAAGTATGTATCATTGCCATTAAGGATAACAAGATGGGGTCTATTCCTACATGAATAAATCTTGTCTACATCATGTCATCGTTCTTATTGCATTACTCCGTTTTTCCATGAACTTAATACACTAGATGCATGCTGGATAACGGTCGATGTGTGGAGTAATATTAGTAGATGCAGGCAGGAGTCGGTCTACTAATCTTGGACGTGATGCCTATATAATGATCATTGCCTGGATATCATCATGATTATTTGAAGTTCTATCAATTTCCCAACAGTAATTTGTTTACCCGCCGTATGCTATTTTTCTTGAGAGAAGCCACTAGTGAAATCTACTGCCCCCGGGTCTATTCTCCATCATATTTGCTTTGAGATCTATTTTTATTCACTTTTTTCAGATCTATTAATCCAAAAACCCAAAAATACCTTGCTGCACTTTATTTTATTTGCGTTCTATCGAGATCTATTTATCCAATCTATCCCAACTTTTATCCCGTCAACTTGACAATTTCTGGCACCGCTACCTGAAAGGGATTGACAACCCCTTTAACACGTCGGGTTGCAAGTATTTGTTCTTTGTGTGCAGGTACCGTTTACATAGTGTTGCGTGAGTCTCCTACTGGTTCAATAACCTTGGTTTCATAACTGAGGGAAATACCTACCGTAGTTGTGCTGCATCATCCCTTCCTCTTTGGGGAAATACCGACGTAGTTCAACCGACATCAACCCACCGTGTGATATTTTCTCGAGAGAAGCCACTAGTGAAACATATGGCCCCCGGGTCTATTTTCCATCATATATTTTCATATATGCATTACCATTTGCTTTTTTCCTTTATTTGCATCTTTTATTTTCAGATCCATTATTCCAAAACCCAAAAATACCTTGCTGAATTTTATTTGCCGTTATTTGCATCTATCAATCTATCACAATTTTATCCCGTCAACTTGACAATTTCTGGCACCATTACCCGAAAGGGATTGACAACCCCTTTTTCACGTCAGGTTGCAAGTATTTGTTCTTTCTGTGCAGGTACCGTTTACATAGTGTTGCGTGGTTCTCCTACTATTTCGATAACCTTGGTTTCATAACTGAGGGAAATACCTACTGTAGCTGTGCTGCATCATCCCTTCCTCTTTGGGGAAATACCGATGTAGTTCAAGCGAAAATCATGCATCCATACTGAGGTTTGTTACTAACCGTATGCATGCTTTTCATATCGTATCCCACCGCGCGACCTCCCCACCGATAGAGTCTCGGAGAGGGACTCTCCGCCAGCCGAGCTAGCGGAGAGCGGGACCGCGTCATGCAATACACCTCCTCCGGTCGTCGAGGAGACCGAGGAGGTGCTGTCCCGGAAGACCCCTCCCTGTCCGAACACGGGGGGCGATGATGATGATATCATGGCCGAGGTAAATACCTCGGTCGCCGAAGACCAGGAGGGGGGATCCCTTCTGGCGAACAAAGAGGGGGAGCTCGGAGAGCCCAAGCTCTCTCCGAAGACGATCCCGTTGCCCCCAAGGCCCCCGGAGTTGTCTGTTCTAGCCTCTACCGAAGGGGGAGCCGCGGTGCCGACACCAGTGCCACCCGTAGCAGAGTGGGTTGAAACCGGGTGGCCGGCCGTGATGGAGGAGGCTTTGAATAGCTCCTCCATCATCGAAGAACACCGTGTCCTGATGGGCATGGTTTTACAAAGCATTCGGTCCATTGACACCGAGCTGAAGGAGGCCTTCGGCGGCCTCTTGACGGGCTTCAAGGTAAATCATGTAATACTTTTTTACAAAGAGAAATTATTTTATAGGGTTATGCAATCCTCACATATAGTAGCCCTCGAGCCCTGGATGAGTTTAAAAAACTCAAGCGGGGGAACATCACTAATGATAGTAAAAAGTGAACCGTAGCCCTCGAGACTCTGGCAGGATTGAAGAAAACCTGGCAGAGGATCTAAAAATTGATAACTCGGGAGTCTGACATGCATAAGCTGTTTTGCAGGCCTCATCTTCGGCGACGGCTGCCAACGCCGTGGAGCTAGCCGAGGTGAGTCGGAAGCTCAAGAGCTCCGATGAGGAGCTCAACCTTCTCAACAAGCGGTTCGACGAAGCGCAAGGTAAGTCCGGACTAGAATGTTTGATACCGTGGTTTTTCCTGATCAAGTGAGGTATTTGGGTTTTATCCTTAAGCGCGGGGTGCTCATTATAACTGCAGCTGTCACCGCGGAGGTTGAGAACCTCAAGGTCGAGCTGAAGAAGGCGAAGCAAGAGGCCGCAGAACAGAAGGCGGCGACCGAACACGCGGCCGCCGAACTGATGACAGTGAAGACCGTCAGTGAGAAGCACGAGGCCAGAGTGGCCGAGGTGCAATAGGAGCTCAAGGCTGCTGTCACGAAATGTGAGGACCTTGAGCAGAAAAGTAAGGACCGGGCCTCCGAGCTGACCTCATCGTAGTCGGCGATCAAGGAGGAGCGGGTAAAGGCGCGAGGCCACGGGGAAGAACTCCGCCAGGTCAAGCTGATTGCGGATGGTAAGCCATACTTATTGCAATATGTCTTTGGTGGTAACATATTCTCTTTACTCACGCGAGTATGGTGTTCCCCATGCACTTTTGCGGATCTTCCCAAGAGTGATGCGGCAAGGCACTTTGCATCCCAGGAGGGCGATGCCGAGCATAGGTTGTTTTGGGTGTAGTTTCAAGCCCCCGAGCACCCTTCCCTCCTCAACAATTAGATGAAGCAGCTGATGGAGTTGCATCGGATGGCGGAGCCGGCCATGAAGGACCTCTACGTCAGGCTATGGCCTTCAGAGCCGCTGCCGAGCAGCTACTTTGGCTTAGTGCAGAAGCTGTGTGATGCCGCGCCCCGGATTGACATCCTGAAGCACTCTGTATGCATCGAGGGAGCTCGAATGGCCTTCGCAAAGACCATGGTGCACTGGCCAAAGATCAAGCCAGCCGAGATGGCCACCGGACCTCGTTGTTGGGAATCCTTGCATGGAAAACAAAAAAAATTCTATGCAGATGCAATGATTTATCCAAGGAGATGCATAGGAATGAGGGGGAGAGTGTGTCTACGTACCCTTGTAGACCGTAAGCGGAAGCGTTTCACAACGCGGTTGATGTAGTCGAACTTCTTCTCATGTCAACCAATCAAGTACCGAACGTACGGCACCTCCGCGTTCTGCACACGTTCAGCTCGGTGACGTCCCTCGCCTTCTTGATCCAGCAAGTCATCGAGGTAGTAGATGAGTTCTGTCAGCACGACGGTGTAGTGACAGTGATGGTGAAGTGATCCTCGCAGGGCTTCGCCTAAGCACTACGAAGATATGACCGGGGGTGTAAACGGTGGAGGGGGGCGCCGCACACGGTTAACAATTGATCTGGTGTGTGCTAGGCGCCCCCCTCCCACATATATATAGGTGGGAGGGGGAGGGGAGAGGCCATGAGGCGCCCCAAGTAGGACCGAATCCTACTTGGGCTCCTCCCTAGCCGCACGCCCCCACTGCCATATCTGCCGGAGGGGGAAGGAAAGAGGAGGGGGAGAGAAGGAAGGGGGAGGCCGAATCCCCCCTTTCCTTTCCCTTCCCCTCTTTCCTTCTCCTCCTGGTTCGGCCCATATGGGGGGCGCACCAGCCCCTTGTGGCTGGTGCGTTTCCCCTCTTGGCCCATAAGGCCCATATCTTTTGTCGGGGGTGCCCGAAACCCCTTCCGGTGACCCGATAAGTACCCGGTAACCCCCCAAACACTTTCGGTGTACGAATACTATCGTCCTATATATGAATCTTTATCTCTCGACCATTTTGAGACTCCTCGTCATGTCCGTGATCTCATCCGGGACTTCGAACAACATTCGGTCACCAAATCACATAACTCATATAATACAATATCGTCATCGAACATTAAGCGTGCAGACCCTACGGGTTTGAGAACTATGTAGACATGACCGAGACACCTCTCCGGTCAATAACCAATAGCGGAACCTGGATGCTCATATTGGCTCCCACATATTCTACGAAGATCCTTATTGGTCGAACCGTTATGACAACATACGTAATTCCCTTTGTCAATCGGTATGTTACTTGCCCGAGATTCGATCATCGGTATCTTCGTACCTAGTTCAATCTCGTTACTGGCAAGTCTCTTTACTCGTTCCGTAATACATCACCTCATGACCAACTCCTTAGTCGTTTGCTTGCAAGCTTATGATGTGTATTACCGAGAGGGCCCAGAGACACCTCTCCGAAACTCGGAGTGACAAATCCTAATCTCGATCTATGCCAACTCAATAAATACCTTCGGAGATACCTGTAGAGCATCTTTATAATCACCCAGTTATGTTGTGACATTTGATAGCACACAAGGCACTCCTCCGGTATCCAGGAGTTGCATAATATCATAGTCGAAGGAATATGTATTTGACATGAAGAAAGCAATAGCAATAAAACTGAACGATCATTATGCTAACCTAACGGATGGGTCTTGTCCGTCACATCATTCTCCTAATGATGTGATCCCGTTATCAAATGACAACTCATGTCCATGGTCAGGAAACCTTAACCATCTTTGATCAACGAGCTAGTCTAGTAGAGGCTTACTAGGGACACGGTGTTTTTTCTATGTATTCACACATGTATTATGGTTTCCGATCAATACAATTCTAGCATGAATAATAAACCTTTATCATGAATAAGGAAATATAAAATAACAACTTTATTATTGCCTCTAGGGCATATTTCCTTCAGTCTCCCACTTGCACTAGAGTCAATAATCTAGATTACATTGTAATGATTCTAACACCCATGGAATCTTGGTGCTAATCATGTTTTGCTCGTGGAAGAGGCTTAGTCAATGGGTCTGCTACATTCAGATCTGTTTGTATCTTGCAAATTTCTATGTCTCCATCCTTGACTTGTTCATGAATGGAGTTGAAGCGTCTCTTGATGTGTTTGGTTCTCTTGTGAAACCCGGATTCCTTCGCCAAGGCTATTGCTCCAGTGTTGTCACAAAAGATTTTCATTGGATCCGATGCACTAGGTATTACACCTAGATAGGATATGAACTCCTTCATCCAGACTCCTTCATTTGCTGCTTCCGAAGCAGCTATGTACTCCGCTTCACACATAGATCCCGCCACGACGCTCTGCTTGGAACTGCACCAACTAACAGCTCCACCATTCAATATAAATACGTATCTGGTTTGTGACTTGGAGTCATCTGGATCAGTGTCAAAGCTAGCATCGACGTAACCATTTACGACGAGCTCTTTATCACCTCCATAAACGCGAAACATATCATGTGTCCTTTTCAGGTACTTCAGGATGTTCTTGACCGTTGTCCAGTGATCCACTCCTGGATTACTTTGGTACCTCCCTGCCAGACTTATGGCAAGACACACATCAGGTCTGGTACATAGCATAGCATACATGATAGAACCTATGGCTAAAGCATAGGGAATGACTTTCATTTTCTCTCTATCTTCTGCAGTGGTCGGGCATTGAGTCTTACTCAACTTCACACCTTGCAACACAGGCAAGAACCCTTTCTTTGGGGGGGGGGGGGGGGGGGGGGGGGGGGGGGGGGGGGGGGGGGGGGGGGGGGGGGGGGGGGGGGGGGGGGGGGGGGGGGGGGGGGGGGGGGGGGGGGGGGGGGGGGGGGGGGGGGGGGGGGGGGGGGGGGGGGGGGGGGGGGGGGGGGGGGGGGGGGGGGGGGGGGGGGGGGGGGGGGGGGGGGGGGGGGGGGGGGGGGGGGGGGGGGGGGGGGGGGGGGGGGGGGGGGGGGGGGGGGGGGGGGGGGGGGGGGGGGGGGGGGGGGGGGGGGGGGGGGGGGGGGGGGGGGGGGGGGGGGGGGGGGGGGGGGGGGGGGGGGGGGGGGGGGGGGGGGGGGGGGGGGGGGGGGGGGGGGGGGGGGGGGGGGGGGGGGGGGGGGGGGGGGGGGGGGGGGGGGGGGGGGGGGGGGGGGGGGGGGGGGGGGGGGGGGGGGGGGGGGGGGGGGGGGGGGGGGGGGGGGGGGGGGGGGGGGGGGGGGGGGGGGGGGGGGGGGGGGGGGGGGGGGGGGGGGGGGGGGGGGGGGGGGGGGGGGGGGGGGGGGGGGGGGGGGGGGGGGGGGGGGGGGGGGGGGGGGGGGGGGGGGGGGGGGGGGGGGGGGGGGGGGGGGGGGGGGGGGGGGGGGGGGGGGGGGGGGGGGGGGGGGGGGGGGGGGGGGGGGGGGGGGGGGGGGGGGGGGGGGGGGGGGGGGGGGGGGGGGGGGGGGGGGGGGGGGGGGGGGGGGGGGGGGGGGGGGGGGGGGGGGGGGGGGGGGGGGGGGGGGGGGGGGGGGGGGGGGGGGGGGGGGGGGGGGGGGGGGGGGGGGGGGGGGGGGGGGGGGGGGGGGGGGGGGGGGGGGGGGGGGGGGGGGGGGGGGGGGGGGGGGGGGGGGGGGGGGGGGGGGGGGGGGGGGGGGGGGGGGGGGGGGGGGGGGGGGGGGGGGGGGGGGGGGGGGGGGGGGGGGGGGGGGGGGGGGGGGGGGGGGGGGGGGGGGGGGGGGGGGGGGGGGGGGGGGGGGGGGGGGGGGGGGGGGGGGGGGGGGGGGGGGGGGGGGGGGGGGGGGGGTCGTCTCAATGGATTTAGACGGTGCCCTATTTAACGTGAATGCAGTTGTCTCTAATGCATAACCCCAAAACGATAGTGGTAAATCAGTAAGAGACATCATAGATCGCACCATATCTAATAAAATACGGTTACGACATTCAGACACACCATTACGCTATGGTGTTCCAGGTGGCGTGAGTTGTGAAACTATTCCACATTGTTTTAAATGAAGGCCAAACTCGTAACTCAAATATTCGCCTCCGTGATCAGATCGTAAAAACTTTATTTTCTTGTTACGATGATTCTCCACTTCACTCTGAAATTCTTTGAACTTTTCAAATGTTTCATACTTGTGTTTCATTAAGTAGATATAACCATATCTGCTCAAATCATCTGTGAAGGTTAGAAAATAACGATACCCGTCGCGTGCCTCAACACTCATCGGACCGCATACATCGGTGTGTATTATTTCAAATAAGTCATTAGCTCGCTCCATTGGTCCAGAGAACGGAGTTTTAGTCATCTTGCTCATGAGGCATGGTTCGCAAGTATCAAATGATTCATAATCAAGTGATTCCAAAAGCCCATCTGCATGGAGTTTCTTCATGCGCTTTACACCAATATGACCTAAACGGCAGTGCCACCAATATGTTGCACTATCATTATCAACTTTGCATCTTTTGGCATCAATATTATGAAGTTTTTTTTACATCTGTGCCCCTGGTTCCTTAGCTCTACTCATTCATCCCCGTGCGCTTACCTTTTGCTCAGTTTTCCCCACTCCCTTGCCCGAAACCCTCAGAACAGGTCACAACGGACGTTGCCGTCGGGTCAATGGCTTGACCGTTAACTCTGACGAGTGGGGCCGTGTTGGACTGTGTCGTCCGTTGGACCTGACAAGTGGGGCCGCATTGGGCGGTGTCGCTGTTTGACCGTTGGGCCGTGGTTTCGTTGGGCCGTCCCTTGCATAAAACGCATGTGTGCGCCGCCACGATAGAAGCCTGCTATGCATGCACCCAGCAAGCCTGCCTGCATGCGTCGATGCGCGCCGCCACAATGACCCGACCGAGCCTGCATGCGCCGATGCGTGCCGCCACGATGCACTGACCGAGCCACTTTCGTGCACGCCAGCCGCCACGGATGCAGCGACGGTCGCGGCCGCTGGTTCCTCTCTTCTCGCACGCTTGTCTCCTCGATTTAGAGCATCCTTTTTTTATGATCAGTTTCAGCCTTTTCGATCCACTCGCATCTGCACCCGTTTTGCTACGACAAATAAATTGAACAATATGTTTTATATTTTTGTGGCTGCATGCACTAGCTAGGTGGCTACATATTTGTGGCTTGTGTAAAAAAAGAGAAGGGTTCATTGTGGCTGCATGCACTAGGTGGTTACTAACAAAGCGAGCTCTCTAAGAAAACAATCAACAAATATGTAGATAGGGCCAACAAGCCCATAGCACGATCACATAGTTCAAACTAGGAAGAACTTAATAATAGAATAGATAGAAAACTTAATAATAGAACTTAATAAAAGGGCCAACAAGCCCATAGCATCTCCAACATAGTTCAATTACAACTTGAACATAACATAGACTCAAAAAAAAGAAAAATAGATAGAGGTTTAGAACCCTAGCCGCCACCTTCTCCACCTCGCTCCTCCTCCGGGCGCCCTTCACTGCTCCTCTGGGGCGTTGTCGATGGGGTATGGAAGAGTGTGCGTGCGCGACGCGGTGGGGAAGATGTTGGTGTACTCCGTGAACATGTTGTGGGTGGTGAAAGCGATGAACTCGCAGCCACACCAAAACACCCAGCCGAGGAGGTAGAAGGCGTCGAATGTGTTGGTGAAGTGGGCAAGGAGAGAAACCACCACCCCATTTTGGATGACCTCCTTGACGCAGAACATCGTTGGAGATCCCCGCGGGAGGTGGCGGTAGCCGGCCGCGAGGAAGAACTCGGTGAAGTTCCTTGCGGTCCTCCACCTTGATATCGCCCACACACGTAGTGTGCGCTCAACGTACACGCCGGTAGGTTAGAGCCTCTCCGGCACGGTGGGTGGGAAGCGGTAGGTTGGTCCGGTGTACTGCATGGCTGAGGGATGTGCAGAAGAAGGAGAAGGGGTCGAAGAGCAAGAAGGGCAGATGGCAGAGGATGGGAGATGGATGAGGGATGGCAGAGGCAGAGGGTGGCTCAAATAGCCGTAGTGCTATGTGTTATTTTGCCGTGGCAATAACGGGGTCAAATGTGAAGTAGCCTGTTTTCACACCCACCGCGGCATCGGGAGTGTACACGCGTGGGAAACCATGGTTTGAAAAGAAGAAGAAAAGGAAGCTAATTACACGCGTGGGAATCCGTGGTCATATATATTATATGAACAAAAAGAGACAATTTTTGAATAGTTTGTGGCCATTTTGCATGATAAAAATAAATTTGGTCATTTTGCATTTGTATTGAACAAAAAGAACTAAATTTTCTAGGCAATGTCAATTATTGTGTAATTTCAATCGATGCAAAAAAACAGAGCCAGCACGTTCACAAAAAATAGAACAAACGATGCAAAAAAACGACGCAATTCGACGGCCCAACCAGAGCTTGGTGGTTTCCTTTTGGGCCCAATAACTACATTTTTTCGCAGAGTCAGTGGTGGGCGAGCAGCCGAGCACAACCAACAGGATCGCCTCTCGCAGATCGCCCCATGATCCAACGATGCGGAGCCGTCCATATGATCCAACGACGCGGAGCCTGCACGCAGCCTGCCCACCGAATTCCTTCTAGAAGACCACATCTGAGGGCTGTTGCTTGGCGCCAGGATATGATCGGACGGCTGACGTTTGGAGCTAGGGTTAGGCAAAACCCCGCGGGGTTTTGAGGGGTTTTGAGCTGGTCAACGGGGTTTTCAAGGCTTTGACTGAGCATAACTAATTTAAAAAAAATAGGAAACCTTCGCCGTTCGTCATTTTATAAGACACACTAACAAGGAAAAATAGTAAACTTGGTATACGGACATTTTCAAAAAAAACTAGCAGGCACGATCGAGGTCAAATGAGCACCATTAATTTTAAAAAAATCAAAAAATATAAAACCTGCGCACAATGTTGTCTTATGTGACATGTTACCAACCAAAAATCATAAACTTGGTCTATGGTCATTTTCATGAAAAAACCGTCACACATATGAGCTATCACATACAACATTTCATAGAGTTCAAGGAGAGGAGGTAGGGTTACCTTCATTTTTTTAAAAATTTAAAAAAAATCAAAAAAATCACCAAAGCTTTATTTCAAAGTGAATAAGAAGGATCTGACCTTAGTTTTCCATTTTCATATTTTAAACATGTTTTTAATAGTTTTTATATTAAAGCATATTTTTTCAAAAGAAAATATAAAAATATGAAGATTAATTCAAAAAATAGTGAGACTTCGAATCTACACTATATAGATTTAATAAGTGTTAATAAAAAATATTTGGCTCATTTAGAGTAGGTCCAAAAAAACTTGATTACAAATGGGGCTGTTTACCCTAGCCTGGGAGCTCATTTGGAGCACATTTCTCGAATTCAAATTTCTTTGACCTCCTCTAAATCACCTCAAATTTTGCACACATGATCTCCTACACAAACATAGATAGGTTGCCAAGGTTTTTTTTTGCATTTTTTTGAATTTATACTGTCCTGTCGAATGTCAGTTCAAAACATCGGATAATGAGACATGCTGGTGGGAAAAAGCAGGCATTTGATTAATAAACATGAGACAAATAATTAGGATAATACTCCTTTATTACAAAAATCATTACATCTTCATTCAAATGTTGTTTTTTGCTCTGTTATTGGAATATTTGATAAAATGATGGACTATTTGCTCTTTTTTCTTATTCTTTGCAGCATGTCTGATCAATGAAGCAACACTGAAACAGCATGTGTGATCATTGCAGCACCTAAACTCATAGCTCACAACATCTAAACAGAACATACCATAAACCATAGGCAAATTTAAGGACAGACACATATAGATAGCATAATACATTACTACCATAGATCACACACAAAGTTTAGATACCACCACACAAAGTTTAGCAAATAGCCACATTCAGTTTACCAAAAGTATCCCAACGATAAAACATCATCACATCATCACATCACACCGGAGTCAGGGCCTTCGCGAGGGCAGCATGCTGGCCCCTGATCTTGTAGTCCTCCCCGCGAATCGCTACATCCTCTGCATGAGACAGAAGGTGATCGAAGCGGCCATCCTTTGGCTTTGGCTTGGTGGTGCAGTAGGGGCAGTGCCACTTCTTGATCTTGCGGTTGTAAAAGGAAGCAACTCCCTTGGCCTTGATCTTCTCCACCTCCTTCGCAGTGAAGGACGCGACGTTGCCCTTGTACACATCTTCTCCAGAATCATACTGCACACATGAATGAATTACATTAATACATTATAGATTCATATACACCATGTCAAAGGAACTAAATGAACAATCTAAATTTCAAGTAGGCTTACCTCATATTCTTCGTCGTCACTATACTCTGGATCATACGGGTCGGACCCAGTAAGGGCCAGCTTCCTCTTATTCCCCACAGAATCATCCTCCTGAATATACAATTACATCCATTACTAGTAAATACAGAAGCCAACTGATAATTTAGATATGCACACATGACACATTGATCATAGGGAACCCTTGATCATATTATCCATAATATGATTCTATTTGCATTTTCCATTGTCATGCACACACATTGAACAACAAAGCTAATATAACTACATATTGTGGACAAATTTATATACTGATGAATCAAGTAAGTTCTTAATCAATTGATAGGTACATCAAAATTAATGCATTCCATTTGGGCATATGACATTCAAAACACCAATCTGTGTAGCATTCAAAAACAAATCTAAGCATACATGTCTGTAGCATTCAAAACCCCAATCTGTGTAGCATTCAAAAACAAATCTAATAATCCCATGTAGCATTTAAGCACAGAGATCCCTATCTATCATTAAGATATGTCTAGCATTTTTGCAACGAATGTAATCCAAAAAAAACCATACAAACCCCCATCCCCCCATACAGAAAACCCCATCCCTCAAACCAACTACTCTAACCATCTGTACTACCCTACGAATCACAATCCAACCAATGAAACTAGGGACTAACTCTACAATCTAAATAGGGATTGCAACTAGGGTACAAGCAAATGGAAGTACCTCCTGTACCACCTTCTCCTCGCCAGGCTACGCATCTGGATGGACTGCGCCACTCGACGCCGTCACCTTCTGCTCCGGCACTGCTGAGGCAGAGCCCACCACCTCCTTCTCCACATCTGCAGCGGTTGCGAGTTTCCCCGCACCGCCGTGGATACCGCCAATGTCCTTCACTTCATCCGCGGTCACCGCGCCCTGCAGCTCCACTACATCTCCGGCCGCTGCGCCGGCGTCGCCACGAGCGTCCGCCATCGGACAAATGGAGGCGATGAAGGTGAGGAAGAGGATGCGGTGGGGGAGAGCGAGATGGTGCGGTGGAGACAGTGGAGCAGAGCGAGACGACGCGATGGGGGAGAGGAAGACGATGCGGGAGGGAGGGGATTTGGGGGAAATGGTAGGGGCGATGCGCCGGGAGGTGGGTCCCCCTCTTTATACGATGGGACATTTTGGGCATGTCCCATGGACACGTGCTACCCCACGACCGCGGTCAGTTGCATGCGCCCACGTATACGAATACCACTGTACGGTCAGCATACGGAACCACTATACGGGTTCGTCCAGGGCGGCGCGGGAGCGGCCCCACTCGTCAGAGTTAACGGTCAAAGGTGGACTCGACCCTACGCGGCCCCACTCGTCAGAGTTAACGGTCAAAGGCATTGACCCGACGGTAACGTCCGTTGTAACCTGTTCTAAGGGTTTCGGGCAAGGGAGCGGGGAAAAGTGAGCAAAAGTTAAGAGCATGGGGATGAATGAGTACAACTAACGGACCAGGGGCACAGAAATAAAAATCCCTATTATGAATATGTGTACCACTACAATCGAGATTCAACAAAAATAGACCACTCTTCAAGGGTGCATGACCATAAAAGACATTACTCATATAAATAGAACAACCATTATTCTCTGATTTAAATGAATAACCGTCTCGCACTAAACAAGATCCAGATATAATGTTAATGCTCAACACTGGCACCAAATAACAATTATTGAGGTCTAAAACTAATCCCGAAGGTAGATGTAGAGGTAGCGTGCCGACGGCGATCACGTCGACCTTGGAACCATTCTCGACGCGCATCATCACCTCGTCCTTAGCCAATCTTCGTTTAATCCGTAGCTCCTGTTTCGAGTTACAAATATGAGCAACCGAACCAGTATCAAATACCCAGGCACTACTACGAGCATTAGTAAGGTACACATCAATAACATGTATATCAAATATACCTTTGTTCACTTTGCCATCCTTCTTATCCGCCAAATACTTGGGGCAATTCCGCTTCCAGTGACCAGTCCCTTTGCAGTAGAGCACTCAGTTTTAGGCTTGGGTCCAGCTTTGGGTTTCTTCCCGAGAGTGGCAACTTGCTTGCCATTCTTCTTGAAGTTCCCTTTCTTTCCCTTGCCCTTTTTCTTGAAACTAGTGGTCTTGTTAACCATCAACACTTGATGCTCCTTCTTGATTTCTACCTCCGCGGCCTTAAGCATTGTGAAGAGCTCGGGAATTGTTTTGTTCATCCCTTGCATATTATAGTTCATCACGAAGCCTTTGTAGCTTGGTGGCAGTGATTGAAGAACTCTGTCAATGACACAATCAACTGGAAGATCAACTCCCAGCTGAGTCAAGTGATTATAATACCCAGACATTTTGAGTATGTGTTCACTGACAGAACTGTTCTCCTCCATCTTGCAGCTATAGAACTTGTTGGAGACTTCATATCTCTCAACCCGGGCATTTGCTTGAAATATTAACTTCAACTCTTGGAACATCTCATATGCTCCATGACGTTCAAAACGTCTTTGAAGTCCCGGTTCTAAGCCGTAAAGCATGGCACACTGAACTATAGAGTAGTCATCAGACCGCGTCTGCTAGACGTTCAAAGCATCTACATTAGCGGGAGGGGGCTTGTCACCTAACGGTGCATCAAGGACATAATTCTTCTGTGCAGCAATGAGGATAATCCTCAAGTTACGGTCCCAGTCCGTGTAGTTGCTACCATCATCTTTCAACTTAGCTTTCTCTAGGAACGCATTAAAATTCAGGGGAATGGTTGTCGATGTCAAAACCGGCGGATCTCGGGTAGGGGGTCCCGAACTGTGTGTCTAAGGTCGATGGTAACAGGAGACGGGGGACACGATGTTTACCCAGGTTTGGGCCCTCTCTATGGAGGTAATACCCTACGTCTTGCTTGATTGATCTTGATGAATATGAGTATTACAAGAGTTGATCTACCACGAGGTCGTAATGGCTAAAACCCTAGAATTCTAGCCTGTCTGATTATGATTGCCTCTATGGACTAAACCCTCCGGTTTATATAGACACCGGAGGGGACCAGGGTTGTACAAAGTCGGTTACAGAGAAAGGAATCTTCATATCCGAACGCCAAGCTTGCCGTCCACGCCAAGGAGAGTCCCATCCAGACACGGGAGAGAGTCTTCTGCCTTGTATCTTCATGGCCCATCAGTCCGGCCCACATTACGTAGCCTGGACGCCCGAGGACCCCTTAATCCAGGACTCCCTCAACGGTAGCACGGGCCATTGATCTACAACATAGATATGCAAATACTATCAGGACTAAGTTCATGATAAATTAAGTTCAATTAATCAAATTACTTAAGAACTCCCACTTAAATAGACATCCCTCAAGTCATCTAAGTGATACGTGATCCAAATCAACTAACCCATGTCCGATCATCACGTGAGATGGGGTAGTCATCAATGGTGAACATCTCTATGTTGATCATATCTACTATATGATTCACGTTCGACCTTTCGGTCTCCAGTGTTCCGAGGCCATGTCTGTACATGCTAGGCTCGTCAAGTTTAACCCAAGTATTCCGCATGTGTAAAACTGTCTTGCACCCGTTGTATGTGAACATCGAGTCTATCACACCCGATCATCACGTGGTGTCTCAACACGATGAACTGTAGCAACGATGCATACTTAGGGAGAACACTATTATCTTGAAATTAAGTGAAGGGAACATCTTATAATGCTACCGCCGTTCTAAGCAAAATAAGACGCATAAAGGATAAACATCACATGCAATCAAAATAAGTGACATGATATGGCCATCATCTTGTGCTTTTGATCTCCATCTCCAAAGCATCGTCATGATCTCCATTGTTACCGGCTCGACACCTTGATCTCCATCGTTGCGTCGTGGTCGTCTCGCCAACTATTGCTTCTACAACTATCGCTAAAGCATAGTGATAAAGTAAAGCAATTACATGGCGTTTGCATTTCATACAATCAAGCGACAACCATAAGGCTCCTGCCAGTTGCCGATAACTTACAAAACATGATCATCTCATACAACAACGTATATCACATCATGTCTTAACCATATCACATCACAACATGCCCTGCAAAAACAAGTTAGACGTCCTCTACTTTGTTGTTGCAAGTTTTACGTGGCTGCTACGGGCTTCTAGCAAGAACCGTTCTGACCTACGGCAAAAAAAAACCACAACGGTGATTCGTCAAGTTTGTTGTTTTAACCTTCTTCAAGGACCGGTCGCAGTCAAATTCGATTCAACTAAAGTAGGAGAAACAGACACCCGCCAGCCACCTTTATGCAAAACTAGTTGCATGTCAGTCGGTGGAACCGGTCTCATGTGCGTGGACATGTAAGGTTGGTCCGGGCCGCTTCATCCCACAGTACCGCCGAATCAAAATAAGACGGTGGTAAGCAGTATGACTATCACCGCCCACAACTTTGTGTTCTACTCATGCATATCATCTACGCATAGACCTGGCTCATGATGCCACTGTTGGGAATCGTTGCATGGAAAACAAAAAAAATTCTATGCAGACGCAATGATCTATCCAAGGAGATGCATAGCAACGAGGGGGAGAGTGTGTCTACGTACCCTCGTAGACCGTAAGCGGAAGCGTTTCACAACGCGGTTGATGTAGTCGAACTTCTTCTCACGTCAACCGATCAAGTACCGAACGTACG
Organism: Thinopyrum obtusiflorum; assembly: GCA_036873465.1. NCBI lineage: Eukaryota > Viridiplantae > Streptophyta > Magnoliopsida > Poales > Poaceae > Thinopyrum > Thinopyrum obtusiflorum. The sequence continues at coordinate 137,611 of JAAAWM010012239.1, forward strand.
GCACCTCCGTGTTCTGCACACGTTCAGCTCGGTGACGTCCCTCGCCTTCTTGATCCAGCAAGTCATCGAGGTAGTAGATGAGTTTCGTCAGCACGACGATGTGGTGACGGTGATGGTGAAGTGATCCTCGCAGGGCTTCGCCTAAGCACTACGAAGATATGACCGGGGGTGTAAACGGTGGAGGGGGGCGCCGCACATGGCTAACAATTGATTTGGTGTGTGCTAGGCGCCCCCTCCCACATATATATAGGTGGGAGGGGGAGGGGAGAGGCCAGGAGGCACCCCAAGTAGGACCGAATCCTACATGGGCTCCTCCCTAGCCGCCCCCCCTGCCATATCTGCCGGGGGGGAAGGAAAGAGGAAGGGGGAGGCCGAATCCCCCCTTTCCTTTCCCTTCCCCTCTTTCCTTCTCCTCCTGGTTCGGACCATATGGGGGCGCACCAGCCCCTTGTGGCTGGTGTGTTTCCCCTCTTGGCCCATAAGGCCCATATCTTTTGCCGGGGGTGCCCGGAACCCCTTCCGGTGACCCGATAAGTACCCGGTAACCCCCGAAACACTTCCGGTGTCCGAATACTATCGTCCTATATATGAATCTTTACCTCTCGACCATTTCGAGACTCCTCGTCATGTCCGTGATCTCATCCGGGACTCCAAACAACATTAGGTCACCAAATCACATAACTCATATAATACAATATCGTCATCGAACGTTAAGCGTGTGGACCCTACGGGTTTGAGAACTATGTAGACATGACCGAGACACCTCTCCGGTCAATAACCAATAGCGGAACCTGGATGCTCATATTGGCTCCCACATATTCTACGAAGATCTTTATCGATCGAACCGTTCTGACAACATACGTAATTCCCTTTGTTAATCGGTATGTCACTTGCCCGAGATTCGACCGTCGGTATCTTCATACCTAGTTCAATCTCATTACCGGCAAGTCTCTTTACTCGTTTCGTAATACATCACCTCATGACCAACTCCTTAGTCGTTTGCTTGCAAGCTTATGATGTGTATTACCGAGAGGGCCCAGAGATACCTCTCCGAAACTCGGAGTGACAAATCCTAATCTCGATCTATGCCAACTCAACAAATACCTTCGGAGATACCTATAGAGCATCTTTATAATCACCCATTTACGTTGTGACATTTGATAGCACACAAGGCACTCCTTCGGTATCCGGGAGTTGCATAATATCATAGTCGAAGGAATATGTATTTGACATGAAGAAAGCAATAGCAATAAAACTGAATGATCATTATGCTAAGCTAACGGATGGGTCTAGTCCATCACATCATTCTTGTAATGATGTGATCCCATTATCAAATGACAACTCATGTCCATGGTCAGGAAACCTTAACCATCTTTGATCAACGAGCTAGTCTAGTAGAGGCTTACTAGGGACACGGTGTTTTGTCTATGTATTCAAACATGTATTATGGTATTCGATCAATACAATTCTAGCATGAATAATAAACCTTTATCATGAATAAGGAAATATAAAATAACAACTTTATTATTGCCTCTAGGGCATATTTCCTTCACCCGCCTCCTGGGAAGGAGCATAGGCGCCCCGAGCAGTATTTTCCCATCGTAATGGATGGTGCTCGGGCAATAGAGGCCCAGTGCCCAAAGGATGTAATTTATGAATGAGCGTACTATTATGTATCTGATGACAGTTGAACCTGTGTGCTTTTATGATGCATGGTATATCATGCATTGTTAGTTTATTTTGACTCCTGTGCGTCCGTTTGAATCTGAAAGTTACCAGTCGTCGGCTTCAGCCCCCTTGTAGATGCTACAAGGGGTGTTTCTACCTCAACACTATGACCCTTAGCCGACATCTCGGTGCCTGGAGGCGGTAGTGTATAAGGGAAACGAGGCAATCAGACTATGCGGTTTTAGTGCTTTCACTTAGCCATAGGAGCTTGACTGTGGGGCCATGACTAGCCCCCAGTTTTTTATGATATTCGGATGAACCGAGGGAGAGACCATTATCACTTGGTTTGTGTGAAGACAAACCCTTCATATAACACGATGCAACCTCCATCAATTTTTAGTTTAACACTTGTCATTGGATCGCCGACCAGTTCTCGCTTATTATGACAGTCCACTGATACTTAACCAGGCGAGCTGGAAGTACAATCATAGTGGTTCTCCCTTTACCCTCCTAGCCGAACATGCGGAACGTAAGAGGGTAAACATAGGAGCCGGGCAACCCAACTATTGACCCAAGACATAATTCAGAACCAATTCATATAATGCAATATCCGAGATGCCGACCACATGAGATAGAAACTAGTGCCGGAGTGATGCTTGGGGCGAGCATTATAGTCGAGCCCCCGATCTATTAGCCAATCGCATCTAAAGAAAACTCGTATCGAACTAGTTCAGTTCGGCGTCGAAGAGCGGAAAGAGCTATGCAACATAAGTGACTGCAATGGGACCGTGATGAGTGGTCTTTATTTTCTATGAACTCGTGATGTCTAATCGTACAATCCGAACTGCCGAAGCAACTGTTATAGATACTTTGCTTAAAAATAAACTTTACAGAGGAAAGGTCTACACAGGGCCTTCATGAGTGGTTTGACGTCCCTACTGTGCCCTGCTGCATGTCTATGCCTTTGCTCTTGAGGGGGGGGGGACTCATTAGAGGAGATAGTGATCGGCGGGTGGGCCCTTGAGAGTGGGTCTTAAGAAGTCACCGTAATATATTAGCTTGATGTCGGATAGGTCCCAGATGGTACCTATTGTTGTCCGAAGATGCATGTGACCATAGCTCAGTCAAGCCGAACACTGGGCCCTTGGGTGATTGGTCCCCACAGCTGCCCATGGTATTTTGAGCGCGAAGTTGTGCATCCGAGACACGTACTTTACGCTAGAGGGGCCATGCTGTGGGGAGGGTGTTCCTATTTACGTTGAGCGTGGGAAGGCTCCGGGAGCTGAGATAAGGCCCGGGCTCATTTGCTCGCCTCTCGTGCCTTGACGGCAGGCTGGGACTTTGGCGCCTCGTTGCCAGTCTGGACTTCGGCTGCCAGAGCTGCTGTATGCTCCTCGACTCTGAGTGAGCACTCCGTGTTGCCATTAACAGTGATGACACCCTTGGGTCCGGGCATCTTTAGCTTCAGATATGCGTAATGGGGGATGGTGTTGAAGCGAGCGAATGCTGTACGGCCAAGAAGTGCGTGATAGCCGTTGCGTAAAGGGACGATGTCGAAGATCAAGTCTTCGCTGCGGAAGTTGTCGGGCAAGCCAAACACTACTCCCAAAGTCACAGTGCCTGAGCAGCGGGCTTCAATGCCTGGAATTACTCCTTTAAAGGTTGTGTTGCTGGGTTTGATCCTTGACGGATCAATGCCCATTTTTCTCACTGTATCTGAGTAAATCAGATTGAGGCTACTGCCTCCGTCCATGAGGACTCTAGTTAGGTGGTACCTGATGTCTACTACGCAACTTTATTCTTCTAGACTCGTGTTGGGCCTCCAAGCACAGAGTTTTGTAGGACAGTAGCAATTTTCCCTCGAGTGGATGACCTAAGGTTTACCAATCCATGGGAGGTGTAGGATGAAGATGGTCTCTCTCAAACAACCCTGCAACCAAATAGTAAAAAGTCTCTTGTGTCCCCAACACACCCAATACAATGGCAAATTGTATAGGTACACTAGTTCGGTGAAGAGATGGTGATAAAAGTGTAATATGGATGGTAGAAATATATTTTTCTAATCTGAATAAATAAAAACAGCAAGGTAGCAAGTGACAAAAGTGAGCACAAACGGTATTGCAATGCTTGAAAACAAGGCCTAGAGTCCGTACTTTCGCTAGTGCAATCTCTCAACAATGCTAATATAATTGGATCATATAACCATCTCTCAAAGTGCGATGAAGAATCACTCCAAAGTTCCTATCTAGCGGAGAACATAAGAAGAAATTGTTTGTAGGGTACGAAACCACCTCGAAGCTATTCTTTCTGATCGATCTATCCAAGAGTTCGTACTAAAATAACACCAAATAATTTCAGATTCATAATACTCAATCCAACACAAAGAACCTCAAAGAGTGCCCCAAGATTTCTGCCGGAGAAATAAAGACAAGAACGTGCATCAACCCCTATGCATAGATTACCCCAATGTCACCTCGGGAATCCGCGAGTTGAGTGCCAAAACATATATCAAGTGAATCAATATAATACCCCATTGTCACCACGGGTATTCGTATGCAAGACATATATCAAGTGCTCTCAAATCCATAAAAGTATTCAATCCGATAAAACGAAATCTCAAAGGGAAAACTCAATTCATCACAACAAGATAGAGAGGGGAAAACACCATATGATCCGACTATATTAACAAAGCGCGTGATACATCAAGATCGTGACATCTCAAGAACACGAGAGAGAGAGAGAGATTAAACACATAGCTACTGGTACAAACCCTCAGCCCCGAGGGTGGACTACTCCCTCCTCATCGTGGTGGCCGCCGGGATGATGAAGATGGCCACCGGTGATGATTTCCCCCTCCGGCGGAGTGTCGGAATAGGGTCTAGATTGGTTTTGCGTGGCTCCAGAGCCTTGCGGTGGCGAAACTTCTGATCTAGGGTTACTCCCAGGGTTTTTGGAATATTTGGTGATTTATAGGGCAAAGAGCAGGTGCGGGAGGCCACCGAGGTGGGCACAACCCACCTGGGCGCGCCTGGGCCCCCAGGCGCGCCCTGGTGGGTTGTGCCCGCCTCGGGGCACCCCCCAGGTGCTTCTCTGGCCCACTGGATGTCTTCTGGTCCATAAAAAATCCACAAAATTTTCGCGGTGTTTGGACTCTGTTTGATATTGATTTCCTGCGATGTAAAAAACAAGCAAAAACAGCAACTAGCACTGGGCACTGGGTCAATAGGTTAGTCCCAAAAAAATGATATAAAGTTGCTATAAAATGATTGTAAAACAACCAAGAATGATAATATAACAGCATGAATACTTCATAAATTATAGATACATTGGAGACGTATCAGCATCCCCAAGCTTAATTCCTACTCGTCCTCGAGTAGGTAAATGATAAAAGAAATAATTTATGAAGTGTGAATGCTAGCAAAGTGCACAAGTTTGATCAATGACAATTTCAATCACTTTTCCTAGCATCATAACAGCAATTCTTTCTTATAAAACTTCTCATGTTAAAGTAGCAACCAATTCACATGTTAAGGTTCAAACAATGAATTCTCTTGAAACTCAACAACCTATGTTCTCAGTCACCAAACAATTGCAATTCAACTTATTCAACAGAGTCTAAGTAAGAGCTCCACATACTCAACCATCATATAGTCTTCTATGATTGCTAACACTCACCGCATACACATGAGCAAAACATTTCAACTAGACACATAGAAAGATAGGGGCTTATAATTTCGCCTCCCAACGTATTCACCTCAAGGGTGATGTCAACAATAATAACTCATGCCACCCATATCCAACTGGACATATGTGCCTAGATCTTTCCTCACCACATGATGCTTGCCAAAGGAGAAAAATAAAAAGGAATAGAGAGAAAAACTTTGACTCTTGCATAAAAGTGGGGGGGGGGGGGGGGGGGGGGGGGGGGGGGGGGGGGGGGGGGGGGGGGGGGGGGGGGGGGGGGGGGGGGGGGGGGGGGGGGGGGGGGGGGGGGGGGGGGGGGGGGGGGGGGGGGGGGGGGGGGGGGGGGGGGGGGGGGGGGGGGGGGGGGGGGGGGGGGGGGGGGGGGGGGGGGGGGGGGGGGGGGGGGGGGGGGGGGGGGGGGGGGGGGGGGGGGGGGGGGGGGGGGGGGGGGGGGGGGGGGGGGGGGGGGGGGGGGGGGGGGGGGGGGGGGGGGGGGGGGGGGGGGGGGGGGGGGGGGGGGGGGGGGGGGGGGGGGGGGGGGGGGGGGGGGGGGGGGGGGGGGGGGGGGGGGGGGGGGGGGGGGGGGGGGGGGGGGGGGGGGGGGGGGGGGGGGGGGGGGGGGGGGGGGGGGGGGGGGGGGGGGGGGGGGGGGGGGGGGGGGGGGGGGGGGGGGGGGGGGGGGGGGGGGGGGGGGGGGGGGGGGGGGGGGGGGGGGGGGGGGGGGGGGGGGGGGGGGGGGGGGGGGGGGGGGGGGGGGGGGGGGGGGGGGGGGGGGGGGGGGGGGGGGGGGGGGGGGGGGGGGGGGGGGGGGGGGGGGGGGGGGGGGGGGGGGGGGGGGGGGGGGGGGGGGGGGGGGGGGGGGGGCAAAAACTTAGGCTCAACCGATACTAACCGATAATTGTTGATGAAGAAAGGTGGGATGCCTACCGGGGCATCCCCAAGCTTAGATGCTTGAGACTTCTTGAAATGTTATCTTGGGATTCCTTGGGCATCCCCAAGCTTGAGCTTTTGTGTCTCTTTAATTCCTTTTATATCACGGTTTCCCTAAATCTTAAAAACTTCATCCACACAAAACTCAACACGAACTCGTGAGATAAGTTAGTATAAACCAATGCAAAAACCTTATCATTCTCTACTGTAGCAAATCACTAAAATTATTATTCAACATTGCATACTAAATGCCTCTGCATATTTAATACTCCTATCCTCAAATAGAATCATTAAACAAGCAAACATATGCAAACAATGCAAACATAACAGCAATCTGCCAAAACAGCACAGTCTGTAAAGAATGCAAGAGTATCAATACTTCTTAAACTCCAAAAATTATGAAAATTTACCACACTGTATAAAATTTATCAGAGCTTATTTTTCAAAAAGTTTCAACATTTTATCACATTCTTACTTTTCTAGAGAATTATTGCAACAGCGATAAACTTTCTGTTTTGAAACAGCAACTCATATATTTGCAAAATAAGCATGGTGAAGGCTATCCTTGCCACTTTTATTAAAGTAAGAGATGAAAAACATTATTATAAATAACATGAAGCAAATCCTAATAAAATAAAATGAATCTCCAAGCAAAACTCATATCATGTGACGAATGAAAATATAGCTCCAAGTGAGGTTACCGATAATGTTGAAGACGAAAGAGGGGATGCCTTCCGGGGCATCCCCAAGCTTAGTTGCTTGGATCTTCCTTGAATATTACCTTTGGGTGACTTGGGCATCCCCAAGCTTAGGGTATTGTCACTCCTTATTCTCCTCATATCGACATCTCACCCAAAACTTGAAAACTTCAATCACACAAGACTTAACGGAACTTCGTGAGATAGGTTAGTATGATAAAGAGCAAACCATTTCACTTTGGTACTGTCAAAGACAAGATTCATAATTGTTTCCACACAATTACTACTGTATCATATCATTTCCACAATTTATATTGAGCAATATAAGCCATAGAAACTAGAAAGCAAGCAAACTATGCATTGAAAACAGAATCTGTCAAAAACAGAACAGTCTGTAGTAATATGTACTCCAACCATACTTATGCTACTCCAAAAATTCTAAAAAATTAGGACAACGTAAGGAATTTGTATACCTATCACCTGTAAAAAAATTGGATCAAAAGAACATTCCAGTGAATTTTCAAAATTCCTGGACTGAGCGCAAAAGTTTCTGTTTTTGCACAGATTCAAGTCAACTATCATCCACAGTATCCCAAAGGCTTTACTTGGCACTTTATTGAAACAAAAGCAATAAAACATGATTAATACAGTAGCATAATCATGTGAACACACAAAAATAGTAGGTAAAAGTGTTGGGTTGTCTCCCAACAAGCGCTTTTCTTTAATGCCTTTTAGCTAGGCATGATAAGTTCAATGATGCTCGCATAAAAGATAAGGATTGAAACATAACAAGAGCATCATGAATCATAAGTTCCTCTCTCATAATAATTTTTAGTAGCATCATGAATAGATTCATCAATATAACCATCACATAAAACATTCTTTTCATGATCCCCAAGCATAGAAATTTTATTACTCTCCACATAAGAAAATTTCTCCTCATTCACAATGGTGGGAGTATCATATGAAACTCGAATACTATAAATTGTTACCACATTAAAAGAGTAATGTTCAGGAAAAGAGTAATTATAAATATGACAAGTTTTATAAATATAATCATCACTACTTTTTATAACATAAGTATCATCACAATAATCATCATAAGTAGCAACTTTGTTCTCATCATAGATAGGAGGCATGCAATCATCATAGCAAATTTGATCATTCAAAGTAGGGGGACTAAAAAGATCATCTTCATTAAGCATAGCATCCCCAAGCTTGGGACAAACATTAATTGCAGCAAATAAATTCTCAAACATGTCATTCTCATCAAACATAGCATCCCCAAGCTTGTGGCTTGGCATATCATAAGCATAATCACCCTCATCATTAATAGTATGAATAGCACCAACGGTATAACAATTGTTATCGTCATAATTTCCCAAGTTGGTGCCAAAAAGATTTCCAAGATTATAAGAAGTATCATTATCTTCCCAATCATAATCATCACAACAAGCAGTAGGCATAACAAAATCATCATCAAGTGCATCATCTTCCATAATTAATTTTGATTCATTTTCATGAGGCACAACAATAATAGAGGCAACATCGTTTGGGAGAGATACCTTTTTACCTTTATTATTTCTTCTTTTCTTCTTCTTCACCACATCATGTGTGGGTTTAATAAATATTTTCAAGCTTCTTATTGATGAGATTGGTTGAATAGGGAGCTCCTCCTCGTTACCTGATTCATCATAATAAACACTAGGAGGGTATTGGGAAATATTTTCCCTTTCATTAGTACTCTCTTCATATTCTATTTGTTTTCTTGTCTTTAGATAGTTGGCAATATAAGGATTCTCAATGCAATTTACCGCACAAAACATATAAATTTCCTCTAGATCAAAATCAAGAAATCTCTCGAGATTAAATTTTGGAATACCTTTAGTTATACGTTTCATTTCTTCATACCCCAAAAAGAATACTAAGCTCTTTATGATGCTCAAGGGTAATCAAGTTATCACAATTTTTGGACACGATTTGATCATGAAAGAATTTGCATTGGAGATTTAAATGACCATGTTCATTGCAAAGTTCACAAGGATGGCGAAAAAAATTAAATCTTTCAGCATAATCATCTAGCCTCTCTTGCAATTTTTTCGTTTCTAAATATTTATGCCTCTTACAAAATCTATCTTCCCTTTTTGGTGTGCAATTGCACTCCCAATTCACTCCGCAAAAATTGACATTCTTATAGGAGACATTTTTCTCATGACTAGTGCAATAATCATTAGCATTTTGGATATTCAAGGAATTCATACTAACAACATTGCAATCATGCTCATCATTCAAATATTTTGTGCCAAACATTTTATTGACTTCTTCTTCTAACAATTGAGCACAATTTTCCGATCCATCATTTTCAAGAAAGATATTATAAAGATGATCAATAATATGATGCAACCTCAATTCCAATATTTATGTAGTTTTCTTTTATAAACCAAACTAGTGATAAAACAAGAAACTAAAAGATTCAATTGCAAGATCTAAAGATATACCTTCAAGCACTCACCTCCCCGGCAACGGCGCCAGAAAAGAGCTTGATGCCTACTACGCAACTTTATTCTTGTAGACTCGTGTTGGGCCTCCAAGCGCAGAGTTTTGTAGGACAGTAGCAATTTTCCCTCAAGTGGACGACCTAAGGTTTATCAATCCGTGGGAGGTGTAGGATGAAGATGGTCTCTCTCAAACAACCCTGCAACCAAATAGTAAAAAGTCTCTTGTGTCCCCAACACACCCAATACAATGGCAAATTGTATAGGGGGGGGGGGGGGGGGGGGGGGGGGGGGGGGGGGGGGGGGGGGGGGGGGGGGGGGGGGGGGGGGGGGGGGGGGGGGGGGGGGGGGGGGGGGGGGGGGGGGGGGGGGGGGGGGGGGGGGGGGGGGGGGGGGGGGGGGGGGGGGGGGGGGGGGGGGGGGGGGGGGGGGGGGGGGGGGGGGGGGGGGGGGGGGGGGGGGGGGGGGGGGGGGGGGGGGGGGGGGGGGGGGGGGGGGGGGGGGGGGTGGACTACTCCCTCCTCATCGTGGTGGCCGCCGGGATGATGAAGATGGCCACCGGTGATGATTTCCCCCTCCGACGGAGTGCCAGAACGGGGTCTAGATTGGTTCTGTGTGGCTACAGAGCCTTGCGGTGGTGGAACTTCTGATCTAGGGTTACTCCCAGGGTTTTTGGAATATTTGGTGATTTATAGGGCAAAGAGGGGGTGCGGGAGGCCACCGAGGTGGGCACAACTCAGGGTGAAAGTGGTAAGGATAATTTCGGTCTGAAACCATTTCCGAATCCGTTTTTATAGGATACGGTAAGAGATTTTTCACATCCGACAACAATCCAATCCGAATCCGAGTCCGATTGATAGGATACGGTATAGGATATGGTATTGCTAATATACGATGCATTAGGATAATCCGTTTTTTCTTGCCGGATAATCCGACCTTTTAATTTCCGAATCCGATTTATAGGTGAATTTGTAAGTATTAAATAGCAATACATGAATGTTATCTTTACTTATGAGATGAGACATATGTTTATTAGTGATTTATTTGGCTTATTTTAATACCATCTAGTGCTTTATGTGTTCTTAACATGTATAAGTATTAAAATTTGCTCATTATTTATGTTTACTTTTAGTTTGAAGTATTTATATCTTCCTCGTATATGAATATGGTAAATAACCATTTCTGATCCAACGCCGTTCCGTTACCGTACCGTGTCCGAATCCGCATAATCCGCTATTCGAATCCGCATAATCCGGTATTCGAATCCGCATCCGTTCCACTTTCGAATCCGAAAATAAATATGGAATAGGATATGGTATAAGGATTATCCGTCCGAATCCGATCCGGTTTCACCCCTAGGCACAACCCACCTGGGCGCGCCTGGGCCCCCAGGTGTGCCTGGGCCCCCAGGCCCGCCCTGGTGGGTTGTGCCCCCCTCGGGGCACCCCCCAGGTGCTTCTCTAGCCCACTGGATGTCTTCTGGTCCATAAAAAATCCACAAAAAGTTCGCGGTGTTTGGACCCGTTTAATATTGATTTCCTGCGATGTAAAAAACAAGCAAAAACAGCAACTGGCACTGGGTCAATAGCTTAGTCCCAAAAAAATGATATAAAGTTGCTATAAAATGATTGTAAAACATCCAAGAATGATAATATAACAGCATGAATACTTCATAAATTATATATACGTTGGAGACGTATCAGCACCCGTCGATGATGGGGTCAACCAGGGCAGCTGATCCTCCATGACGGATACTGGTCGGATGGTCCCTCCGGTCGAAGGTGATCGGGTATGCCGACCATGGGTTGAATTTCGGGGCCACCGGCTCTACGGCGTAGACGTCTCGAAGCGCACGCTTCCTCTCCTTCTTGGGTATGTGTGTGACGTAGATCATGTTCACAGTTTTTACCTCAGGAGGGAATTGCTTCTGGCCTCCATTGTTCGGCCCGCGAGGCTCGTCATCGTCCTCACTGCGGGGGCCCTTTCCCTGTTCCTCGGTCATGAGCTTGCCGGCCTGTTTGATCACCCAACAGTTACGGTTGGTGTGGTTGGCGGGCTTGTATGAGGTGCCATGGATCTGGCAGGGTCTATCCAGGATCTTGTCTAGCGTAGTAGGTCCATCCCGGTTCCCTTTAGAGGGTTTCTTCCGCGGTCTTGATTTGGAGTTGCTGCATCTGGCATTTACTGTTGTATCCTCAGTATCACCGCCGTTGTGTCGACGCTTGTTCTTGTTGCGCCGTGGTTTCCCGTTTTCGTCCCGGACTTCTGAGGTACCGGGGTCTTCGGGATTGTTGTTTCTACGAGCCAACCAACTGTCTTCGCCCGCACAAAAGCGGGTCATGAGTGAGGTAAGGGCCGACATTGTCTTCGGCTTGTATTAGCCAAGCTGACTAGCTAGCCATTCGTCCCAGATGCTATGTCTGAAAGCGGCTATTGCCTCGGCATCCGAACAGTCGATGATTTGGTTCTTCTTGGTCAAGAACCGATTCTAAAATTGTCGGGCTGACTCACTAGGCTGTTGAACAACATGGCTCAAGTCATCGGCGTCTGGGGGCCGGACATAGGTGCCTTGAAAGTTAGCTCAGAAAGCATCCTTGAGCTCCTCCCAGCTCCCGATGGAGTTTTCGGGTAGGCTATTTAACCAGTGTCGTGTTGGTCCTTTAAGCTTTAATGGCAGGTATTTTATGGCATGGAGATCATCTCCTCGGGACATATGGATGTGGAGAAGGAAGTCTTCAATCCACACGTCCCGTCATATTGCTCGATGTTTACGGGTTTAAACCCTTCGGGGAACTGATGCTGCATCACCTCGTCTGCAAAACACATAGGGTGTTTGGCGCCCCTGACCCGGGCCACATCACGCTAGAGATCGGCTGTCATCCGTACACGGTGCTGCTCCCGGGCTCTATCGTTTCTGTCACGCCAGGGTTGGTATCCATCCCGTCCAGCGGGAGTGTGCCCTCTAGATCCGTAGATGGATCTTTCTTGGCCTGCTCTGGCGGTTAGGTCATGCCGTAGACCATATTGGTGTTCTGGCTGCACTGGCTCCTTGCCTCTTCGGCGAGGAGGAGCAGGTGGATATTTGGCTTCTCCGGCCATCCTATCCCGTCCTCGAGGGGGGTGGTGTGGCTGGTTGGCCTGAGTGCATCTGGGGGGTATGGGCTCAAGGCCCTCGTTGTCGAACTGTGGGAGCAGACGTTGCCAGTGGGTAGCTTTTGTTTTGGTCATGCCACTCATCGCCGTAGCCCTCTTCGACTGCTAGGACTTTCGTCCATCTGTCGTTGAGGGTATCCTGTTTGGCTTTCAATTGCTTCTGCTTCTTCTTAAGTCTTCGGGCAGTGGCTATAAGCTGCCGCTTGAACCGTTCTGGGTCTAGCGGGCCTTCAGGGACGATGAAGCCTTCGGCTCCGAGGATCTCCTCGTCCTCGAAAAGAGGGAGGTAGTTGCTGTATTCGGAGTTGCCGAGGTCCTCGGGGTGAACGTGGTCATCGTGGCCTTTGGGAGTGGCTGGGTGCTGCTCGGGGGTGGCATTATCGCCTAACTCTACCATGTTGTCCGGAGCATTGTCATCCCCGGTGCTGTTTGTGTCTATGTTTAGGTTATCTTCCCTGCATCTTCCTCGTCCCCTGGATCGCTTTCGCTGGCGTCGGTGCTTGGATGACTCCTTTGTGGGGTCCTCGCCATCTTCCTTGGGGGTATCGACCATATAGGCGTCATAGGTAGAGGTGGCAGTCCACCTTCCCGTGCTGGGAGTGGTCGGGGAGCTTTTCGTATAGGCCATGGCGTCGACATCCTCGGCCTCCTCAGAGGCGTAGTGCAGCATATCGGTTAAATCCTCGATAGTGGCTACCAAGTGGGTGGTGGGTGGGACGTAAAATTCCCTGTGGCCCGCCTCCGGTCTGATCTGATCGTAGACCGAAGATGGCCCGTCTGCGATGCTTATTGACTGGATCCGATCTAGTGTCTCGTTTAACAGCGAGAGGTCGGCCGGATTCGTCTTGTGGCGTCTTTCGAAATTAACCTCCGATGTGACCGCATAGAGGGCATGCTAGGCCAGGGCTGACGCCTGGTTTCTGGATTCTAGGGTCGGATCCGTGCTCAAGGTTGGATCCGGAGTGAAGATCGCCCCGGAGGTAGGGTGGGGAAGAAGGTCCGAAGTTAAAGCATCGGGATTCGCACGTTCCTCAGGTGAAGCTGAGAATCCAGTAAAGATCAAATCGCCCCGGGTGTCAGTGACGTACTCTAGGCCGCCGAACCTGATTTCCTGCTCAGGGGCGAAGCTGTCGATCTGGTCAAGGTGACTGGTCGAATTGGCGTGCAGAACGATGCTGCCGAACGCGAAAAGCTGGCTGGGGACGAAGATGTCCCCGGTGCGGATGCCATTGCTGATGACTAGGCGAGCCATTGGTCCTTTGGCGATTCAACAGCGGAACTCTCAATGAAAGCACCAATGTCAGTGTCAAAACCGGCGGATCTCGGATAGGGGGTCCCGAGCTATGGATCTTGGATCAATGGGGAACAGGAAACAGGAAAGATAGGGACAATATTTACCCAGGTTCGGGCCCTCTCGAAGAGGTAAAACCCTAGGTCCTGCTTGATTATATTGATGTGTGTATGATGATTACAGAGTCGATCTACCACAAGATCAGATGAACTAAACCCTAGTTGAGTAGGATGGTCGTTCTTCTAGCCTCTACGGACTAAACCCTCTGGTTTATGGGAAAATTTTGTTTTTGCCACTCTAGATTTTGCCAATTTTCCTTATGCCACTCTAGATTTTGACATTTCACTTTTGCCACTCTTAGTTTTTGACAATTATCACAATTGCCATTCCCGTGGCAAAAGCAAAATTTCCAGAGTGGCAATTGTGATACATTTCAAAAACTAAGAGTGGCAAAAATGAAATAAAAATATTTTGCTTTTGCCATGGAATGACAATTGTGATAATTGTCAAAAGCTAAGAGTGGCAAAAGTGAAATGTTAAAATCTAGAATGGCATAAGGAAAATTGGCAAAATCTAGAGTGGCAAAAACAAAATTTTTCCCTGGTTTATATAGACAGCAGGGGTACCTAGGGTTACACATGGTCGGTTACCATCAGAGAATAAACATGCCGATTCTTTCATCTTGACTTGGAGGACACACCAAGGTTTCAGAGGTTTCCTTCCCGAACACGGAGTCGCCTCATAGCTCGGCCTTCCAGCAATAGTCACAGAGCGGCCTACCTATCCGGCCCATAAGAGGTAGACCGGCAGCCCGAGGACCCCTTAGTTCAGGACTCCCTCAGAGGCGTTCGTTTGGATCGACCTTTTTGACCAGGCCATCCGTCTAGGCATATAAGAGCATCTGCAGTCGGGCGCCCTAAACCCGCCACAAACGCCTGGGCGGACGGCCCGGTCACTGACCGGTCACAAAAATTCGACCCAGACGGGCGCCTCAAACGGGCCTCAAACGCCCGCGCTGACCAGCACCCCTCATATCCAGCCCAAATATGGGGTGGATATGGGGGCACCCGGGCGTGTCCGCCACGTCGGACCCGGCCTGGCCCACCCGACCCCACATATATTCCTTCCCATCCGCTCATCGGACCAAACCCTAGCCACTTCACTCCCCTTCACCCTCATCCGCCACCCAAGCTCCCGTCCGGCGATCTCCAGCCTTCCCCGACATGGCGAGCAGCGGATCCGAGTCCTTCACCTCTAGACCGTCGACCCCGAGCCTATCCCATGCGGCCCCGAGGAGGAGATGGCCGTCTGGCTTGCGCTCCGCCGCTCCCGGGAGGAGGCCCGTGTGAGGCGGCGGCAGCCCTCGCGACGGTGGATGTCGGCGAGGCGGAGCCGCATTCTCCGACACTCCGTATGGTGCACCAGTCCGGGCGCCTCAACCGCATCATGATGGATGTAGCCGGCTCATCACAGAACGGATTCATCATCGATCTGACGTTTACCGGCACTGTTCGGGTTCCGGGCTCCGACGAGGAAGAGTATGACATGGTAGACGGCGGCACCTTGAGTCCCGTGAGCCGTCTCGTGTCCTATGCCCTACTCTACATTGCCGGTGGCCAGACCAACACTCTAGGGAGCGCAGCCGGCCGCCGGGCATGAACACGACGGAACAGTGCGAGCTCTGCTTCGATTAGGTTTCACGTTACATGTAATAATATAAATTTGAGGTTTCTAGTTTTATGTGTCCGGTTTTAGAATCAAATATTCGAGGCGTGACCGACCACTATCCAAGGACGTGCCCGGTCGCGCCCGCAGACATTTGAGGGGTCGGATCTGACAAGTCCAGCTGTAGACGCTCTAAGGGGGCCGGCGAGCCCGGCTGAAGATGCCCCGATGTGCGTGCGGCTACCCCGATCGCGGCTGCACGTGGCAACGTGGAGTGGTCGAGACGGCGAGAGCGCAGTACGCACCGGCGCAGGTGGGGAAGACTAGCAGCAGCACGGTGCGGTGCTTGGCCATGGCTCGAAACAGGCTGCGTCCCGTGCCGCGGCGGAGGCCTCGCCAGCGGCTGCCGGGCGCGCGCGGGGAGTTGGTTGGCGCGCTTCGGTCCGCAACCGGAGGAGAGCTCGCTCGGTGCCTCCTTGTCCCCGGGTGCCGCCACGCACCAACCGAGCCAGTCACTCGCCCCTGCCGCGACGTCACACCCAGGGTCACAGGGACGTGGACGTCCGGTGGAAAAAGCGTCGCGGTGCAGCGCAAGCCGACGAGGCGGTGCGGTGCGGACAAGCGGGGCGACGTGAGTTTCCAGAAGGCGCGACAGGGACGCCCCGCGCCGCACTCGCGCTGCCGTGCCGTACGTGGGCGGGTGCCGTCGTGGCCCGTCGTGGGGGTTGCCCCGTGCGGCCGTGCCGAATGCCCATACGCAGAGCCCAGCTGGAGCAGGGATCAGCGTCCGTCGGTCGATCCGATTGGTATTTTCCCAATTCCAGCTTCTACATATAATGTAACTTGAGCCTACTGAAAAGTGTAATCAACATATATAAAAATCCATGAGCATAGAAAAATAAGTTCGTAAATACTATTTCAATCATCCCAATTCTACGAAATCGTCTGAATTAAAGAGGGCCTAACCCGTACCACCACAGTTGTAATGTCTGCATATCGATCGCACATTCAGGCGATAAAACGTAAGTCTCGCAATAGAAATATAGTACTCTCTCCGTCCGAAAAAAATTTGTCTCAAGTTTGTCCCTCAAATAGATGTATCTAGCACTAACTTGGTGCTAGATACATTTATTTGAGGGACAAACTTTTTCGGACGGAGTGAGTAGAAGTTTTGCTCTTGGTCTATTCAGTAACATGTTTGCGGAGAAACATAACAAAAAATTGCAATTCTAGTGAGCAAGTAGCTTCTTCTTTGTTGCTTGTATTTTATTTGGGTTGTTGCCTTCTTTATATCTAACCCAACAACCAGTAATATTAAAGCACAACATGTTAGCATATGTACATATTTACAAGAAGAGTGAGAATGTTGTATGTCAGATTAACCTGCTGCAATCACGTCACAAGAAAGCTATTGTGAGTTTGTTTTGGTTTGCGTCTTCAGGCGTGACATACTCTATAGCCATCAAACTGTGGCAGGTAGGCATGCACATCATTTTGTTGAGTCTAAATTAAAGGGAATAACTGCGCATAGCGCCATCCAGTCACACCATATATTGCCCCTGTGTCATATGTTACCGAGTACTTATGTCAGAGTTGCCCCAATTCCTATTTCTAAATGAGTTATAAGCTTAATTTCAAAAAAAAAAATGAGTTATAAGCTTAACACTGAGCTACACAGACCAAATCATAAATAAAGCAATTGATGTGTTAACTAAGACATGATATGTGTTTTTTTGGCGGGATATGTGCCTAACTCTAAATGCAGCTATTTCTAGCCTATTAAGCCTAATGAAGGCACAAAATACTCCCTCCATCACAGTATATAGGGCGCCTCTCGCGTAGCTCTGGGCCCAAGGTGCGTTGTGATAGGCAGGAAATTAGGAGGCGATTGTGCTGCGATATTGATGGACCGGCGCCTAATGAATGGATAAAAAGACGCTTGGTAACCTCCCCCTCCAATAAAAACTGAAACTGAGCGCATGCATTGGTGGAACCGTTTCAGAGCGAAATTTTAGCTGGTTTCTTCTTCCTCCCGCGCCATTCCTTTCTCCCCGCGCACTTTCCTTTCTCCCCCGCTCGGTTTCCATCTCCCGCCGATGTGCTGCCAAATCCAAAACGAAAATTTCGGAGTTGAAAGCTCCCGCCGATCCGCTCTATATTTAGCTGCGACGATGGAGGGACACGTACAGACGGCATCTTCTCTCCTCCCTCCTCTCTCCAATGGCGCCGCCGCAGCAATGTGCAGATCGCCGGCCTCCTCCTCTTGGCCTCCGTGGGCTTTCCAGGGTTGCTTTCCAGCCGAGAGCGCCGCCGCCCGGAGGTCTTCCTCCTCTTGGTCTCACCGGACGCCCTCCAGTTCCTTCCTTCTCCATCGGCACGGCAGGTTTCGAGCGTCTTCCTCCTCCTACAACTTTGCCTCGACGGCGCGTCGGCCTCGCACGCCCATCTCGCGCTCCGGCACCTAACGAGGCCGGTTCCTCGAACTGGAGTGCCTCCGTCGGCGAGGCCGGTACAGGCAGCGGACGGTTCGTGGGGTTTAACCTCATCAATGGCAGCGGCGGGATCTCATTTGGCGGTGGCGGTGGCGGCGTGATCTCGTTTGGCGGTGGCGGTGGCAGCGGGATATCGTTTGGCGGCGGCGGCAGCGAGTCCCTGGGCTTCACGTTCAGTACCGGCGCCGGTGCCAATCGGAGTGAAGGATCCTCCCATGGTGGAAGCACAGAAGGTAAACCCTAGAAACCCTATAGTCTCATAGATCATGCAGTTTTTGTCTGTCACTTTGAATCAATATTAAACCCTACTCATGTTTCTGTTGATGTTCATGGAGTACTCATGTTTCTGTTGATGTTGATGGAGTACTCATGTTTCTGTTACTCCATGAGAATTGCATGATCCTCCCATGTTTCTGTCACTTTGAATCAAGATTACTCCAAGATTAAACCATGGAGTATTGCTAATTGTTGCTGTATAGACAGATCAATAGAGATAATGTACTGGCTTTTGTCCTTGTTCTTGTACATGTTCACATAAACAGATTAAACCATGGAGTAAACATAAACAAAATCATAGAAGTACTGGCTTTTGTCCTTGTTCTTGTATAGACAGATCATAGAGATAGTGTAGACATAATTTCTATAGAGATAATTTAGTTCATAATGTAAACATAAACAGTCATTTTCATGCACATTTGTTTCTAAAATCACATGGTTACTATGCTTCATTTTCACAAGGTATTGGTGGAAATGAAGGTACCATTGGCTACCGAGGGCCTGGATACAACCCAAATTTTTCCCATGCCGACGAATACCCTCCTAGTCAAGAGGCTGTTCAAACCCAAAGACAACCTATCGATTTGAGTAAGCTCATTTAGCACATTTTTGTCTTTCACTAACATTCCATATTTTTTGTTTGTCTAATTATTTTTCCAATGTATCTAGATGTTTTGTCGAACAAGGAGACAAGAAGACAGTACCGTATCGATGACAGGCGTCACATATATACTGAGATCATTGCCCGTAATGGTACGGGTAATAGGTTGAAGCATGGAGTTTCTAAAGCTGTTGCACTAGCTTGTAAATGTCCTAGGAGGATAGTGCAAAGGGTATGGCAGGAGGCTAAAAAAGGTGGCGGCATTACTGGGGTAAAAAACAATCGGAAGCTCAAATCAGGAAGGAAGAAGATTAATTTTGACTTAGATGCATTGGAGGCCATCCCACCTGGAGAGAGAACAACATTAGAACAAGTTGCTGGACATATGAACGTGTCAACTTCCACTGTTTGGCGGAGGTGAGTGTTATACATTCATATATGTCAATTTTTTACATGTCAAATGACTATGTCATTGATATATTGGTTGTTATATTTTCTTGTAGGTTGAAGATGAAGGAAATTAGACGAATAACGAGTGAATTGAAGCCTGCCTTGACTGCTGCAAATGAAAGGGCTCGTGTGGAGTATGCTCTAAAGCATCTTGAGCCATGTAGCCTAACGTCCCTAGGCGGTATCAAACCCACATTTAGGGCTGATATGGATGTGGTTCATATAGATGAGAAATGGTTTTATCGCACGTGGAAGACCCAGAACATGTATTTGAGCCATAGAGAGAATGCACCACACCGGGAATGTAAACATAAAAACCACATTCAAAAAATTATGTTCTTATCCGCAATGGCTAGACCGAGGTATGATGCTCAAGGCAATTGTGTTTTTGATGGCAAGATTGGGGTTTGGGCTTACACAGAAATGGTGCAAGCTCAAAAGAAGAGTCAAAACAGGTCCGCACTTGTTTTTGTTACTACTCCTACTTTGTGCTAAATTTTTATGTGCACATTATTTACTTTGTTTCTATATCCATAAGGTTGAGAGGGACATGGGAGCTCAAGCCTTGCCATACAGTGGACAGGGAGAAAAGTCGGGAATACTTAGTGAAATACGTACTGCCGGCTATAAAGGAAAAGTGGCCTGAGAGCGATAGATGGAACACCATCTACGTACAGCAAGACAATGCTAGGACTCATATAAAACCAGATGATCCACTTTTTTTGCAGGAAGCTGCTAGGGGTGGTTGGGATATTAGGATGATATACCAACCACCTAATTCTCCCGACACAAACATATTAGATCTTGGTTGGTTTGCCTCAATTCAAGCCATGTTCCATAGAAAGATGCCCAAGACCCTAGCGGAGATTGTCCAAAAGGTCTTGCAATGTTCCATTTGAGTATTTATATGTTATTTGCTTATGTCATGATTTGAATTTTCTTGTTGTTATGTGTCATAGGTTAATCAATCCCTAGCTGAGTACCCCCATCAAAAGCTGAACAGGATCTGGTTGAGTCATCAAGCGTGTATGAGAGAGATTATCAAGCACAAAGGGTCTATCCACTACGCAGTTCCTCACTTGAAGAAAAAAGCATTAGAGAGACAAGGACTTCTCCCGGTTCGTTTGACGATTGATCTAGAATATGTTGAGCAAGCAATTGAGTTCTTGAACTCAACATGATTTGTACTGCCTCATGTGATGGTGCTACTATTCGAGTATTAGTTTCATTAATCTTATCAAAAAATTTGTGGACTGTTTTGAATTGAAAATTTACACCGTAGGGTTTATCATGGAACCATTTCCATATAACATTACATGACAAGATCATATAAAACAGCTCTTCATATAAGATCATATATAACGATATTCATACTCATTTTCTTACATAAGATCATGTAATGTTATAAACTTGAAACATATATAACCATTACAACTCACTTTTTTTTCATCATTCGGCGAATCTAAACTTGACTATCCGGCACATTATGCGCTTTCTTTTCCTCCTCGAGATAGATAGATGGGTTGCGACGGCACCTTATGCATATCCCATCTTTGTTTATCGCCGTCGTAATCGCACAATCCTTGCACCAATAATTGTCACAGAGGCAAGGATTTCCACACGAGGTGCAAGAACGTAAATCTTTTGGAACCGGGAGCCTACACCCCGAGCAAAGGAATATGGAAGCCTCACCACGGATGCCACACTTGAGGCACAAAGCCGGATGAATGCACACCTCACAAGTTGAGGTCGGGTTGGAGTAGGTTTTGCGTACCATCTCTTGCTCTTGCACCATATTCTTCATGGCATGAACTTCCACCACGCCTTGCACCTCCTCCATGGCAGCAAACTCCACCACGCCTTGCACCTCCTCCATGGCAGCAACCTCCACCACTCCTTGCACCTCCTCCATGGCAGCAACCTCCACCACGCCTTGCACCTCCTTCATGGCAGCAACCTCCATGGCAGCCTAGGGAGCCGAAGGAGAGAGAGAGGGAGAAACTGAAAGGGAGCAAACTCCACCACGCATTGCACCTCCTCCATGGCAGCGGTTTTATATGTTGCATGCGGGAGCCGAAGGAGAGAGGGAGGGAGAAAACTGCAGCGGTTCACACTTGCATGCCTCACATGCACTCATGTTCACACTTGCAGGCGGGAGGCAAAAGAATTCATGTTCCCACTAGCCAAACCATGCATGCGGGAGTACTACTTCGGCTCTAATTAATAGCCTACTTAAGGAGGTGCGCCCTATTTCAAAGGGATTGTGAAAAAATCTGGTTTTCAAACTGCGCCCTATATACTGTGATGGAGGGAGTATCGTTTGTGAACTGCCTACCAACATTTATGGGAAACAAAACCCTGCACCAAAAAAGCACATGGAATAATGATGATTTTCTTTCGTACCATGCCGAACATTGTTCATGACATTTCTAAATGCATCTTTCCTGGACCACCCAAATCAATCGATTGATATTTTTCCGGTCTCAGCCAATTATGTCGGAACCGTTAGATGTCAATCCAGCAGCCCTACTGTTCATCTTCTTCCTCGCGGTCCCCAACCACATCCCCCGGGGGGGGGGGGGGGGGGGGGGGGGGGGGGGGGGGGGGGGGGGGGGGGGGGGGGGGGGGGGGGGGGGGGGGGGGGGGGGGGGGGGGGGGGGGGGGGGGGGGGGGGGGGGGGGGGGGGGGGGGGGGGGGGGGGGGGGGGGGGGGGGGGGGGGGGGGGGGGGGGGGGGGGGGGGGGGGGGGGGGGGGGGGGGGGGGGGGGGGGGGGGGGGGGGGGGGGGGGGGGGGGGGGGGGGGGGGGGGGGGGGGGGGGGGGGGGGGGGGGGGGGGGGGGGGGGGGGGGGGGGGGGGGGGGGGGGGGGGGGGGGGGGGGGGGGGGGGGGGGGGGGGGGGGGGGGGGGGGGGGGGGGGGGGGGGGGGGGGGGGGGGGGGGGGGGGGGGGGGGGGGGGGGGGGGGGGGGGGGGGGGGGGGGGGGGGGGGGGGGGGGGGGGGGGGGGGGGGGGGGGGGGGGGGGGGGGGGGGGGGGGGGGGGGGGGGGGGGGGGGGGGGGGGGGGGGGGGGGGGGGGGGGGGGGGGGGGGGGGGGGGGGGGGGGGGGGGGGGGGGGGGGGGGGGGGGGGGGGGGGGGGGGGGGGGGGGGGGGGGGGGGGGGGGGGGGGGGGGGGGGGGGGGGGGGGGGGGGGGGGGGGGGGGGGGGGGGGGGGGGGGGGGGGGGGGGGGGGGGGGGGGGGGGGGGGGGGGGGGGGGGGGGGGGGGGGGGGGGGGGGGGGGGGGGGGGGGGGGGGGGGGGGGGGGGGGGGGGGGGGGGGGGGGGGGGGGGGGGGGGGGGGGGGGGGGGGGGGGGGGGGGGGGGGGGGGGGGGGGGGGGGGGGGGGGGGGGGGGGGGGGGGGGGGGGGGGGGGGGGGGGGGGGGGGGGGGGGGGGGGGGGGGGGGGGGGGGGGGGGGGGGGGGGGGGGGGGGGGGGGGGGGGGGGGGGGGGGGGGGGGGGGGGGGGGGGGGGGGGGGGGGGGGGGGGGGGGGGGGGGGGGGGGGGGGGGGGGGGGGGGGGGGGGGGGGGGGGGGGGGGGGGGGGGGGGGGGGGGGGGGGGGGGGGGGGGGGGGGGGGGGGGGGGGGGGGGGGGGGGGGGGGGGGGGGGGGGGGGGGGGGGGGGGGGGGGGGGGGGGGGGGGGGGGGGGGGGGGGGGGGGGGGGGGGGGGGGGGGGGGGGGGGGGGGGGGGGGGGGGGGGGGGGGGGGGGGGGGGGGGGGGGGGGGGGGGGGGGGGGGGGGGGGGGGGGGGGGGGGGGGGGGGGGGGGGGGGGGGGGGGGGGGGGGGGGGGGGGGGGGGGGGGGGGGGGGGGGGGGGGGGGGGGGGGGGGGGGGGGGGGGGGGGGGGGGGGGGGGGGGGGGGGGGGGGGGGGGGGGGGGGGGGGGGGGGGGGGGGGGGGGGGGGGGGGGGGGGGGGGGGGGGGGGGGGGGGGGGGGGGGGGGGGGGGGGGGGGGGGGGGGGGGGGGGGGGGGGGGGGGGGGGGGGGGGGGGGGGGGGGGGGGGGGGGGGGGGGGGGGGGGGGGGGGGGGGGGGGGGGGGGGGGGGGGGGGGGGGGGGGGGGGGGGGGGGGGGGGGGGGGGGGGGGGGGGGGGGGGGGGGGGGGGGGGGGGGGGGGGGGGGGGGGGGGGGGGGGGGGGGGGGGGGGGGGGGGGGGGGGGGGGGGGGGGGGGGGGGGGGGGGGGGGGGGGGGGGGGGGGGGGGGGGGGGGGGGGGGGGGGGGGGGGGGGGGGGGGGGGGGGGGGGGGGGGGGGGGGGGGGGGGGGGGGGGGGGGGGGGGGGGGGGGGGGGGGGGGGGGGGGGGGGGTGGATCCATCCCTGCCGGATATCAAGAACAGCATCTATGCCTCTGATGAGTTCCGCATGTACTCCTTCAAGATCAGGCCATGCTCCAGGGCGTACTCGCATGACTGGACTGAGTGCCCCTTTGTGCACCCCGGGGAGAACGCTCGGCGCCGCGATCCGCGCAAGTATCACTACAGTTGTGTTCCATGCCCTGATTTCAGAAAAGGTGTGTGCCGGCGTGGAGACATGTGTGAGTATGCTCATGGGGTGTTTGAGTGTTGGCTCCACCCAGCGCAATACCGCACTCGCCTTTGCAAGGATGGCACCAGCTGCAATCGCCGCGTCTGTTTCTTCGCCCACACCACCGATGAGCTCCGACCGCTGTATGTCTCCACTGGGTCTGCAGTGCCATCCCCTAGGGCCTCAGCAACAGCTGCAATGGAGATGGCAGCAGCAATGGGCTTGATGCCTGGTTCTCCGTCATCGGTTTCGGCAGTCATGTCCCCGTTTACCCCACCAAGGTCTCCTTCTGGCAATGGGATGCCCCCTTCTTTGGGCTGGCAGCAACCAAATGTTCCGACGCTACACCTTCCGGGCAGCAGCCTTCAGTCGAGCAGACTCCGAAGCTCACTTAATGCAAGGGATATGCCTGTGGATGACTACTCCCTGTTGCAGGATAGTGATTCCCAGCTTATAAACGATCTGTGCTACTCGCGTCTTGGTTCGTCAGCAGGAGGGAACCACAGTTCTCGGACCAAGAGTCTGAACCCTTCAAACCTGGATGATCTCTTTTCTGCTGAGATGGTCTCATCCCCAAGGTACAATAATGCCGATCAAGGTGCTATGTTTTCACCTTCCCAGAAGGCTGCTATCCTTAATCAGTTCCAGCAACAGCAGCAACTTCTTTCACCAATCAACACAGGGTTCTCACCAAAGGCTGTGGACAACCAGCAGCTGCATTCACGCTCATCCCTACTGCAAGCATCACTTGGGATATCCTCCCCTGGCCGGATGTCCCCCCGATGCGTCGAATCTGGGTCGCCAATGAACTCACACCTAGCTGCTGCCCTTGCCCAGCGTGAGAAACAACAGCACCAGCAGCACCAACAGCACCAGCAGACAATGAGGAGCCTCAGTTCTCGCGATCTCGGGCCCAGTGCTGCAAGAGCATCAGCTGCTGTTGGCTCTCCTCTGAGCTCATCATGGTCCAAGTGGGGATTTCCTTCAGGAGCACCGGATTGGGGCGTCAACGGTGAAGAATTGGGTAAGCTTCGCCGGTCATCTTCCTTTGAGCTGAGATCAGGTGGTGACGACCCAGATCTCTCCTGGGTGCACACACTGGTCAAGGAGTCTCCACCAGAGAAGCAAGTGACCACAGCTGAATCCATCAACTCCGTCAGACCTTCACCTCTAATGCATCCCAGTGTGAGTAACGGTGAAGGTTCCAGTGTGAGCACACAGCTGGATCGACATGATCAAGCCGCAGTCATTGGAGCACTGCTTGAGCAGATGCAGCTTGACGAGCAGATTGGTAGTCTAGCAACATAGACGAACAACCAAACGAGCCCGGGAGGTGCGAGAAGAAGTTACCACTGTTAGCTAAAGAAGAATTGCAAGTATTTTTTTGATTTTCTGTTCATTGAGGTGGTCAGTCAACAAGCAAGCAAGCGAAAAGGATGGATGGATAGCTGAAGGCGGTGATTCAGGGATTGGTTTTCGTTAATTTTTGGAGGTAAATCAATATACAGCTATTGAGTTTCCATTTCCAGTAGGTTAAATTAAAGAGTGGAGTTACCTCAGTTTGGGCCGAACGGAGGTAGAGAGAGTCGCACCCCGGCAGCTTCAGTTCATCAGCCAAAAAGATTTAGTTGTCTATTCTGTTAATTAACCCTGTTATATTAAATTAAAAAAAGAAGGCTCATGTGCCATGCCAGAATTCTTTCCTCTTTTTACCTTAGTGTTTGTTGTTTATTTTGTTTATTATTGTGACATGGATACTTGATGCACTGATGGTATAAATGGTTTACCGGGCATATGCTATAGTACCAAGTCCCCAAATATTTTGTTTTCCTTCAACATCGTTTGTCAGAGGGTTACACACCATGGCCTTGTTTTCGGTCAGAAGATGTTGATTCCTCTATTGTTCATGGATGATAATTGTAATGATGATAATAATGTGAAATTGTTACCGAATCTGCGTCGGGATTTATTTTTTCGCTGTCGAATCTTGGTTCATCTGAAGTGCTCCTAAATTTCTTCTGACTGGTGGCTGCTGCTGGATCGTTCGGTCGATGCAACTGCAACCAGGGTTCTGTTTCTTGACCGGTAGATAGAATTTCAGGGTTAGTGGGTGCACGTGGTGGAGTCAGTTGTGGGTGCATTTTTATTGGCCAAGTGTGAGCGAGATAATGCGCCGACTAGTCAGTGTGAGATCGTGGAATCTTATCCCCGTTTTCACCCTAGATCTTGATTCGAATTCGTGCCGGTATTCGGAGGACGCGTAGCCGCGATATGATTCTTATTGCACCAGTTTTTGACAGTAAGGTGGTTCTAGATTTAGAATATTGTTTGGTACCTCTCCTCCAACGGAAGTCACGAAAACGAACCTCCTCAAATGTCCCGATGTGTTCGCGAACACGCCGGCCATCCAACGAATATCCATCACTTGACCAATGCAGAGATCAGAGAAAAGAAAAGATAAAAAATGAACTTATGATGGATTCAAGGCTGAGTTCGTGTGTCCGGACTCCCCCAACCCTTCCATAAGTTCGGGACGGTTTGTGGTTGGTCTGAGGCTGAGTTAGCTTGTTCGGACTCCCCCAAACCTCCTCTAAGTTTGGGGGCTGTATGTGGGATTTCAAACGTCCAGGCTAGTTTACAGATATTTGATGACTGCCGGTGGATGGCGAAAAATGTCAGAACACGCTGGTTCAGACATTTGACGATTTGGTGACTCTCGTTTGGAGCTGCCCTTACAATCTCCCTTTCCATCAATCCCTTTCCCCAAAACTAAGTACTGTGTCGATTTCCACTCCTTCCTGGTCGGCAGCCTCATGGATTGAAGCACTGATTCGACATTGGCACTCCAGGGCGCCGGCCATCCAACAAATATTCGTCCCTTGTCCAATGCAGAGATCATAGAAAAGAAAGATAAAAGATTAATTTATGATGGGTTCAAGGCTGAGTTCGTGTGTCCGGACTCCCCCAACCCTCCCCTAAGTTCAGGGGCGGTTTGTGGTTGGTCCAAGACTGGGGTTAGCGTGTTCGAACTCCCCCAAACCTCCTCTAAGTTTGGGGGCTGTTGCTGGGATTTCAAACGTCCAGGTTAGTATCTACAAATATCCGTCCCTTGTCCAATGCAGAGATCAGAGAAAAGAAAGATACAAAATGAATTTATGATGGGTTTAAGGCTGAGTTCGTGTGTCCGGACTCCCCCAGTCCTTCCGTAAGTTCAGAGCGGTTTGTCGTTGGTCTTAGGCTGAGTTAGCTGTTCAAACGTCCAGGCTAGTTTACAGATATTTGATGACCGCCGGTGGATGGCAAACGATGTCTGAACACGCTGGCTCAAACATTTGACAACTCCCGTTTGGAGTTGCCCTTATGCCCTTACAATCCCCTTTCCATCAATCCCTTTCCCCAAAACTAAGTACTGTGTCGATTTCCACTCCTTCCTAGTCGGCAGCCTCATGGATTGAAGCATTGATTCGACATTGGCACTCCAGGGTCCCCATCATTCCATCAAGACTATCACTAGTCCAGTACAGGCATGACGTGCACATGCCAGAAGCATGGTGAGCAGGATTTTTTTTCCGGAGGCAAAAGTTTTGCCTCGTCAATTAATTAAAAATAAGACAAGTGTCCAGTTAATTCACGGAAGACTGGGAGAAAAACCAACGGTGAGCAGAAATGTCTGCCTTTCAACCTTCGTTTTCAAGTTTCAGCACCTTGATGGCTACCCTTTTGCTTGTGTGAGCAAGTTCAATGAACAATTAGGAAAATAAAATTGCTCCAAGGCTCGTAGCCATGCTTCCACAATCAGCAGGTGCACAAAGATCAAACGTAATACACCAGCCTCCAGGCACTAGTTCACAAACAGCATCGATTAACGAAAGAATCAACTGTTACCACGAACATGAATCTATCACCACTCCAGCAGTAAGTTAAACTAATACAATTCAACCCCATTTCAAGTCAAATTCAAAGAATAAAATATGAAGTCCTATAAGTTCGCAAAGACAAACTGCTGCAGATTGAAAGTAAGAGACGATCACTCCAGCTAATCTCTGATTGAAATCAAGTATGGTACAAAACAGGGCGTTAGTTAAAAGTTACCAAAATCAATTGAGACATCACTGACGACATTCATTTGTAGTCCGTAATCACTTGGAAGCCCATTTACAAAAAAATGCCATGGCTTGTTTTTTTTGCGCGCTTTGTGGACATTAGATTTCTGGTCCTGGAGAACACCGCCGATCGACAGACGACTTACTCCCTCTTTCTGGATTTCTGAATCTTGACATAAGGCAAAAATCCAAAGAGGTGGATAATGCGCGGCTCCCACCCACGCTGCTGAGCTCGGCAGAACATCAAGAATGTGTTTGCAAAGTATGAGTTGAAGCCCATAAGCACATGCCACCATGCGTGTCCCTGCGGGTTGATGTACCACATCGAGAGCTTCTTACAGAAGATGCGATCAACTAGCCAGCAAACTGTCGCCAGGAATATGGTAAGAACCCACAGCTTCGCGAGCCTCTTGGCGGCCAGGTCTTTCGTCTGAATGTAGTACTTGTACATCCGCGGGATGCAGAGAAGGCAGAGGCCAATGTAGTGCAACTTGAATACTACTTGGAATCGCACGAAGAAGTGAACTACAGCAAATGCAGCACCGTATAGGACAAGGAAAGTAGGCATGGTGCTCCTGTAATGCCAGTCTGGTGAATAAAGGACATACAGATATAGGAGAATTTCCCACACCATTGGAGTCTCGTCACTCTGCTGTAAGCTGGAAAACAAAATATGGCCAACACAAATCAATATATTGCATACAGTAAAGCAAAACTGAAACAAATAATACAAAGAATTTGGCTGAAGTTAGACATGCTGAAACTGAGAAGCACACCAAGAAATGCCTGTGATGATCCATGAGGCCTCAAATGCACAGCCTTTACTCAACAGATTGAGAGAGAATGATTTTTGACTTGCACACCATGGTCTTAATTACAGGAATGCATCCACTCTACATAGGACTTGAAACAACTCACCGATTGTGTTTGATGTAACGGATATGGTATTTATAATTCAAAGTACATGCAGCACAGACAGTTGTTAAGGAGGTAAGTGGTAACTAATGATGTGCATCATATGACCACCAAAACACGCAAGTTGCTTTATTCGGGAGACTTCTAATTTACTAATTTGCCAACCAAAGCCAGCTAGATTACCCTATGCATTTTTCAAGGACCAACAGGAGCGGCAAATAGCGAGCACCTGTAACTACTGAAATTTTGTCATAAACATAAGAAAACCATTTAATGCAGACACCATTTCAGCAATGAACAGCTGCACCGGTTGCTGATGGTCAGCCAGGGCATAAGTACAACGATGCCCAATTTTTAATTCGAAATATTCCAAATAAATCACTCGTTGTTGGGGTGCGCAAGTGCATATCCACTCATCAGTGCATCACACATCAAATAAGCATAGAATTTTGAAAGCAAGACTCGATGGAGAAAACAATCTAATGTGGCTTGTAATTTATCAATGCAACCTTCTGTACCCAAGTTTTCAACCTATTACGACGATCCTGTTTTGTTTGTAATTTGCCTGTATTTTTGTAACTTCTCAGAGTAAGGCAATTTTCAAATTATTAAAGGGAGCATTCACCAAAAATTTACAAGGTGTTCTAACAGAATCACATAGAAGTAACAAAGAATGTATTGTTTATAGCTTTTGGCTTTGTGCAATGGATAATAACAACACTGTTGTACGCAATAGTCAGCTATTTCCATGCAAAAACACCGGAAGTAAAATGCACTTCTTTGAATATCCACAGCAGCGAGATCAAAGAAAAGTTCAGGTCAATAACGGCAAGATAACAATCACAATAGCAGGGCGCAATATATCATAGTACTAATACAAACTTAACACAAATTCATGTTAATAAAATATCTTCTGCAAATGATTCAAATGGCAGTAAATATAGGTTCATCAAGGTGCATTTATTTTCTGTTATCTGAAACTCTCAATCAAATGCAAGCTCGCGTCGCTAAATGTAAAAGGTGTGTCCTGGGTAGTGTCTGAGAGATAGTACCTAACAAACTCAGATCTACAAAATAATTTATAGTCACCATGTTCACTTACTAAGCTGTAACCATTGAAGAGAGAAAATCAGCCAAAAAGATGATGAAAATTGTCACGGTGAAGCAAGAAACCACCTCGGAGCAAATTAACAACTGGCGTTGTAGAGTCTTTTTTGTCCTCAAAATGGTAGGGAGCATGAAATTTAACTTTGATGTTTTGAAGCAAAGCCATAACTAGTAAAAAAGGAAGAGGAAATTACCCTAGTTTCTACGACATGAGATAAAATGCTGTAACCAAAACCCATCCAATCATTGTGAGCACAATTGCAAGATGCGCGTACTAGGAAAGAACATTCAACGAGCGAAAGCGCTAACTCCCAGAATTGCATGATTACAATTAATACCAACCGAGAATACCAGTACAGTTAACTAAAAACTTACACATGTTGCAAGGTTGCATGGAAGATGATACTCCCAATCGAAAGTATCATGTTGGATATGTGCAGGACGCTGAAGCGCTTCTCGAAACGCTGGCGGAGAGCATTCACGAGCCCAATAAGTGCCAAAAGAATGCATGGGGCATTAGAGAGAGTATTGTAGAACTCTGCGATATATGACGAGCGCGCATAGTTCTCCTCGCACAGCTCAGTGGTTGATGTAACCGGCCCCCAGAAGCTCGCCACCATCGAATCCGCCATCGAATCAGCCATGATTACCTCTTGACTTGGTGTGCTATCAAGAGACTATTTCACAGCAGTGTTGAAGGGCAGCAAACCAAAGACCTGCAGAAATGAAACGTAAATTTGTTAAGACCGACGCAGTTCTAGTGGTAGTTAATCGTACTCCTGTGTGTACAAGATGTCAAAAATGTCGGCATGTGGAGCGTACAGCAAGTTCAAAAGTAGTTAAAAGATGATTGGCGTTTGCATCATATATCCTATTCATCCATAAAAGGGAAGGATGATTTTCCCAGTAATGCAGTAACATAATAATAATAAAGGCGCAACACCTCTGGGCTCAAATAATCCCAGTCAACATCATCAAACGGCTCGCAGCAAGCACAACTACACTCTACACAACTCTTACTCAGCGAGGGCTCTTAAGGAGACCTAACAATTAAACGCAACTGCAACCACCTTGCTTTAACAGAAACAGAATCCACCAGCACCCGCAGATCCCATCAGAGGTGCAGATTCGCCCCGGCGAAATCCGGCATCGACGATTCCGAATCCCCCGACCAACCCCCACCGCACGGGCAGAACCTCGATCAGACCTCTAGACCGAACCCCACACTCACAGATCTGCCCGCGGTGGAGGCCGAATCAGCAGGGAAACGCGGACCAGCCCCCCGCCGCGGCGATTGGCAGGCCGCCGATCCCGACACCGCCGGCGCGACCGCGACCCCAGGCCGCTTGTCGCCGCCCGTCCAGAAATTCAGATCGCCGAGACGAAACGGAGCGCCCTGGCCGGGGGTGGAGGGAGAACCCGCGGCTAGGCTAGGGTTTTGATCGGAGGGGGGGGGGGGGGGGGGGGGGGGGGGGGGGGGGGGGGGGGGGGGGGGGGGGGGGGGGGGGGGGGGGGGGGGGCGCGGCGCGGCGCTCCTGCGGGTGGGCTGTGCCGTGCTGTGCGCGCTAGGGCATGGAGGACGGCGAGGTCCGTGGGGTGCTTTTGTTCGCTTCGCTCGCTCGCTCCCGATCGATCCGTCGCTGTCTTCCCTTTTTTTTTTCTCCCTTTTCCTTTTTCCTTTTCTCTCCACGCGTCTTTTCCTCGGTGCGCGCTGGCTCGTTGGAGTTTAAAAAGAAAAAAGAAAAAATCGCCGTGGGCCGTCCGTCGGCGTGGTGTGCGGGCCTAGCGCGTGGGGCCCGCTTGACGGGAGAGAGAGAGAGAGAGAGCGTGGAGTCGGCCGGCCTTCCGCGGTGGCCAGCGGCCGTGCGCCGGGGCCGACGGGGACCCCGCGGCTCGTGCGGCGGTACACGCGTCCGGCCGTGTATATACCCCCTAGCTAGCAATTTGTGTTTTAGTGGAGAGGAATATACATACAGGGACCATTTTCCCTGGTGATCCCGTCGTCTAGCCATTACTGCCCACAGTTTGCCCCATTATTGAATCAGAATATCTTGTAGCCTCCTCTGCTAGATTTTTCTTCACATGTGCATTGATAGTGGTCCGATCGAAATTGTATGAACATATAAGTTGTCATTTTGCATTACTGTATCCATGCAAACCATGCCACCTTTATCAAGCCATGCATGCTTTTTTTGAGAAAATAAGCTCATGCATGTCGGTTTAAATTGCTTGCGTCCGTTTGCGTATAGTCATGGGTGGTATATGTGTTGAACGATTGAAGCAGAAATCTATAGCATTATCGCAAATACGTAATTTGGCACAGGCGGGTGTGGACCATTTTCCCAGTGATATGTCAGCCTCATCATGTCACATTATTATTTGGATTATGTCGTAGTATTTTCCCAAAAGACAAGTGAGGTTACATCTTAGATCTTGTATATCAAAAACACTGTAAACATGTGGTCCATGGGCACGACACTTTTCACCAAAAAAAAAACTAATTTAGCTGGCCTCCCGACATATTTTTTTTTATAACGACTTTTTTCTTTCTTGATAATGACCCATTAGAGGAGCCAAGTCATTTTGTGGGCTTCACATTCTGAATATTTTTTCTTGAAAACAACTCATAAGAGTTGTGATCATCGATGAGTTTATTGGTTCTCTACTCTTCATGGTGAATCTACTATATCAAAATAGAACCCCGGGGGGGGGGCCCACCCCACTACATGATTTTTCCGCCCTCACAATCAGCCACGTCGCCACAAATTAGTTCATTCGTTCGATTAATCATGGATGTCCATAAATTAGTTGTAAATTTGCATTAGTGTACCCATGCATACCTTTTTTGGGAAATCAGCTCATGCATGTTGATCGCAATTATTTGCATTCATTTTCGTATGGTCAGGGGTGATACATGTTTCGGATGCTTTGCGGCAAAAATATATAGTGTGCTTCATATTTTTTTGTTAAAGATGGCATCACGTTATGTTCGATTTAAATGTCGTCTCTTTTTTTTATGCACGTTGGTTTAGGCTAAAAGTCGTTGTGGCCCTTTCGCCAGCGTGGTGCGCGGGCCTGGCGCACGGGCCCGCTTGACGGGGGAGAGAGAGAGAACATGGAATCATCAACCCTTCCGCAATGGTCGACGGGGAACTGCTGCCCGTATGACGGTACACGCGTCTTGCCGTCGCGCGTCCCAAATATGTATTTGGTGGAGAAGAATGGACAGGGACCATTTCACGCAGTGATCCCGTCGTATAGCTATTATAAACGATGTGCCGCGTTACCAACACGGAATATTTCTCAAACAAGTGAGGTTGAAAACTTGGAAATATAATTTTCGAGGCATCGTCGACAAGTGATGCTCTTTTCTTGATAATGACTTGATAGAGACGTCGGCTCATTTTGTGAGCTTCAAACTATCACGAATTGTATTTGGCACGGGCAGACAGGGACCATTTTCCTAGTGATATGTCAGTCTCATTATGTCGCATCATTATTGGGATTATGTCGGAGTATTTTCCCAAAAGGACAAGTGAGGCTAGACCATGGATCTTGTGTCAAAAGCACTAAAAACACTAGAGGATACCCTGCGCGTTGATGCGGGAATTGGTTGTTGAAATTTTGGATTCATAACATGAGAATCAAAATTAAAAATACATATGACTTATTATATTTGATTATGCATTATTATAACAATATTGATTGAATATAAGTAGAATACTTGAATGAAAAATATTTTCTAATGCATGGTTGAATTTTGTGGTGGGTATTTTCCTATGTATGATTGCATGTTTAGGTGGGTCTTATCCCATTCATAATTGTATGGTGAGGTGACATGCTTGCATGTTGAGATAAATTAGTTAGTGGGGATGAATCTCTTAGGTATACTTTTTTTTTGCGGGATGAATCTCTTAGGTATACTACACGAATGTCTCACGCATTGTGCGGGAGTTTGTATGAAATAAAAATTGCGCGGAACTAATCAACCTAGCTAGTGTTTTTGTGGTTTTGTCTTGTAGCAAGATAATTTGTTTATCAATATGTTTAAATAGATAAATAAATAAATACGTGTAAGTGCAAAATTGGATGAAAATAAAACAAAATATGCATGTATGCGTGACTTTCTTTCATGAGATCATAAAACACCCTTTAGACGTCAGCTACTACATGTAGGTGATGGAATGGCTCTCATTGTGTAGATCCAATGGCTATTATAGACTGATCTAGCATATCCAACGGCTAAATTAATTTGGGTGATGTGGCTTAAGGAGAAGCAAGAGAATTCCTACTAGCGGGGGCTAGCTATTTAGATATAGTAGATGTAAGATGTGTTACATGGGCAAGACACTTGTCACCGAGAACATAATTCAGCAGGCCTCGCCGACATGTAATTTATTACCTCCGTTTAGAAATAACTGATGTGGTATTAGTTAAAATTTAAACTAAAATTCCCTCAAATAAATTAAATTAAAACCGCGTCAATCTTTTTTGAATGAAGGGAGATAACAACTTGTTAGATGGGTCGATTCATTTTGTGGGCTTCATGTAATACAAGAAACAATCACGCGCTTTGCCGCGCTGTTCTTCGTCATGACTCATGAGTCAAAAAAAATTCCAGGGTTGGACTTCATTTTTTTTTAACACAGTACAGACGCAAGCGCTCATATATACGAGCATACACTCACCTCTATGAACGCACACACGCACACCCTATCCCTATGAGTACCTCCGAGAGACTGAGCCGGCATATAATTTTGAGATTTTACGAAGTCACCGTAGGCGCCTCGTAGTCGACAGGAACGTCTCCTCCCACTGAACACGCAACGCTGGAATTCCTGAAAGAAATCCAGAATAAATGCGATCACCAGGACTTGAACCCTGATGGGCTGGGGATACCACTGTCCACTCCTTGAGGTGGTGTCATCCTCCGCGTTTGTTAGAGGCAGGGTAAAAAAGACATCGGTTAGTTACATACGACGCGTGTTTTAGAGAAAATTCACACTCGTGCTGGCCATAGAGCCCCAGCAGCGCAAAATTTATCACTGTCAGGCTGCAATAGGAGGCTTATAGCGTCCAATAGCACTGCACCGCCCGCTACCTTATATATTGGGACGGCCCACTAGCATAGGTTGGTCAGATGTTTCTTTTTTCTTTTTATTTGTGTTTATTTTTCTTCACTTTTATTTGCTTCTAAGAAATGATGACTACGCATTTGAAAAACGTTCATGTGGTTATAAACTGTGCTCATGTATTTATTGTTTTGGACGTTCACGCATTTAAGTATTCACATATTTGAAAAAATGATTTTTAAAACTTGATCGTGAGATTTTAAAAAATCTTCATGCATTTTTTGATAAGAAATGTTCGTGTATTTCTCCAAACAATTGTGTCTGTGTGCGCGCGTGTGTGGTTTAACAATATTTTGTAAAAAAAGGAAAAACCTGAAGCAAAAAATAGGGAAAAAATGTAGAATGGAGTTAAAAGAGAGAGAACGAATCAAGCGATTTTATTGATATGAAGAGTACATATCCATATTGAGGGGTTGCTTCAAGACATAGTAGTGCATGTTAGGTGAGAAAGACTGCGACTGTTTGGGTTGAACACACCCCTTTACCAGTGACGTTCGTTATTTAATATTTCTTCATAAGCACAAGCTATTTATACCTAACATTTTTCTTTATGGCATCAGACTTGCCTGCCTCCATTGTTTGGGCATTTTGCTATTGGCTTCTTTTGGCGCCCTTGTTGTTTATGGGCTGGACGTATCTTTTTATTTTTCTTGTCTTGTTTGCAGTTAAGCCATGGTAGGATGGATGACCATTTTTTATTTTGGTGGTGGAGTTACATAGCTGGATCTGATGTCAAGAGGTGGTGAAAGTGCTATACGTAGCCGGACTGTTGTCTCTATGGAAGTGCTAGACGCAAGCCAAACGAACACAAGGGATACACGTATGACATGCCGACAGCATAGGCCCTCCCGCCTGCAAGACTCATGACCCACCAGGTAGCTTTATTTTAGGGGTGCTTAGTATTTTTAGAGATGTTTCTTCTTGAAAGCACATCATAAGAGTAATTGTGATCATCGATGAGTTTATGCATTCTCTACTCTTTCGTGGTGAATATAGTAAGTTTCAAGTTGTATATATAAACAAAACTGCAAATATCTAGAGAAATGTGAAGTGTAAGGTATCTCTCTCAATAGCAACTTGCCATGTACTTCTCGTGGGCAACACCCAAACGCCCAAACCTCAACCACTACTACATCGAGCTCCTGGACTCTCGTGGTAGTTGTGGGCAGGGACGAAGCTAGAAAAAAAAAAGCTTAGTGGGATCATGTCTATGATAGTGAGGACATCATCTATAAATGAATAATGATTAGTAGTAAACTAGTGAACAAGCTGTCGGGGACCCGATTCTAAGTCACACCGATCTAGCAAGTAACACATCATATCACTTTGCGGCCTCACGCACGGTATCCCCACGTCTGCAGCCTTACCTTGGCCGGGATCGTTTGCGCCTTTTGGCTCACGTATATGACAGTGTCGCTAGCATATATATGACAGAGAATCCGGGCCGACATGACTAGTCGTAAACCCAAGGTGGCACAAACTTACAGGGACAGGCATACATGACCCAACAATGCACGTGTCGGTCAGCAGCGAGTGTAATCGGGTCGGTCAGCAGTGAGTGTAATCGGGCTGTAGCAAGCTATCAGGACTCCGGTAAACACCGCGTGACATTTCCCGGAAGGAACAGACACAGGAGCAAAGAAGGACACATGCCGCTCAATCGATGTGTTCCGGATGGAAGCACTAGGAGGCATTTCCCCATAAGGAAGGCTACCAAGAATAAACAACTAAGTGTCAGATCCCACACATACCAAAGCATTTCAATAACATCCTGCACACAATATGCTCGATATGTGTAGATACAACATGGCATCACAACATAACTCTACGACTCAAAGTATTTATTTGAAAGGCTTCGGAGAGCCATACATAGTATGATATTACAAACAATTCTAGGGCTGTGGCAACTCACCCAGAGGCCGGATGTTTGCTCATCTGTTTGTATCTGCTTGATGCTTCATCTTGAGTCAATAAAATTCACCCTTTGTCGAAAAACTAAACTAGTGAAGGGTTTGCTAATTTCATTGTGGTCAATTGACCCCATTGCTTACAAGG
This sequence comes from Thinopyrum obtusiflorum, assembly GCA_036873465.1. NCBI lineage: Eukaryota > Viridiplantae > Streptophyta > Magnoliopsida > Poales > Poaceae > Thinopyrum > Thinopyrum obtusiflorum. Next base: position 174,881 of record JAAAWM010012239.1, read on the forward strand.
AAGCTCCATCCATTGTTGTGAATTGTGGGATGCACGATAGACTCCAAAGGACACACATGCATCAATCCTAATTTGAAGGATTGGCCTTGAAACGAGTTATCGAGGTTTTGTTCACCATTGAACGAGTCAGTCAAAGGCAACACGCTAATATCATCTTCTTCGTGAAAACACTATAGTCCTTGAAAATTGTTTACTTCTTTATTATACTACCGTCTAGGTGGCTATATTGGATGTATTATGTCTGGTTGATGGATACATGAATAACATGTTATCATATAGGGCAACAATGATGTCATAATATAAGAAAATATATAAATGGGTATGAAAGAAAATAGGAAATTTCATTGCGGTTGTTTACATCCCTATTTTTATGAAATTTTATTTTTTAAGACATTTTTATTAACATGTTTATTTTAATATATATATTCTTAAATTTTATCTTATAATTGAAACATTCTAGTTCTTCCATTTACTTGTTGATGACCACGTTGAATGGATTATCATTCAAACGAAGACCATGGTGTTGTTTTTGCCAATGCGGGCACTGCGTGTTTTTTTAAAGGAGGTGATACGTCTCCGTCATATCTATAATTTTTTATTGTTTCATGCCAATACTCTACAACTTTCATATACTTTTGGCAATATTTTATATTATTTTTGGGACTAACATATTGATCCAGTGCCCAGTGCCAGTGCTTGTTTGTTGCATATTTTTTGTTTCACAGAATATCCATATCAAACGAAGTCCAAACGCAATAAAAATTTACGAAGACTTATTTTGGAATATATGTGAATTTTTGGAAGAAGAATCAATGCAAGACGGTGCCCGAGGTGGCCACGAGGCACCAGGGCGCGGCCAGGGGGTGGCCGCGCCCTGGTGGCTGATGAGCACCTCCTAAGTCAGTTGACCCCCTTCTTTCGCTGCAAGAAAGATAATATCGGGAAAAAATCGTGTTAAAATTTTAGCCCAATAGGAATTACGGATCTCCGGGAATTTAAGAAACGGTTTTCGCCCAGAAAATGGGAACGCGAAACAGAAAAGAACAGAGAGAGAGAGAGAGAGAGAGAGAGAGAGAGAGAGAGAGATCCTATCTCGGAGGGGCTCCTGCCCCTCCGCCGCCATGGCGGCCATGGACCAGGGGGAACCCTCCTTCCATCTAGGGGGGAGGCCAAGCAAGAAGAAGAAGGAGGGGGGCTCTCTCCCCCTCTCTCCCGGTGGCGCCGGAACGCCGCCGGGGCAATCATCGTGACGGCGATCTACACCAAGAACTTCGCCGCCGTCATCACCAACTCTCTCCCCCTCTATGCAGCGGTGTAACCTCTCTATTCCCGTTGTAATTCTCTACTTAAACATGGTTCTTCATGCTTCATATTATTATCCAATGATGTGTTGCCATCCTATGATGTTTGAGTAGATTCGTTTTGTCCTATGGGTTAATTGATGATCGTGATTGGTTTGAGTTGTATGTTTTATTTTGGTGCTGTCCTATGGTGCCCTCCATGTCGCGCAAGCGTGTGGGATTACCACTGTCGGGTGTTGCAATACATTCATAATTCGCTTATAGTGGGTGGCGAGAGTGGCAGAAGCTTATACCCGAGTAAGGGGGTTGTTGCGTATGGGAGTAAAGAGGACTTGTCACTTAATGCTATGGTTGGGTTTTACCCTAATGATCTTTAGTAGTTGCGGATGCTTGCTAGAGTTCCAATCATAAGTGCATATGATCCAAGTACAGAAAGTATGTTAGCTCATGCCTCTCCCTCATATAAAATTGCAATAATGATTACCGGTCAAGTTATTGATTGCCTCGGGACAAATAACTTTCTTGTGTTACAGAAATCTCTCTACTAAACAACTAACTTTATTATCTTGCAAATTACTCCTAGTTTTATTTCCGCTAAGTACTTCTAGTTTTATTCTTGAAAACCTATCCTATCACCTACAAAATAGTTTCATACTTGTTCTAGGTAAAGAGGAAGTTAAGTGTGCGTAGAGTTGTATCGGTGGTCGATAGAACTTGAAGGGAATATAAATCCTACCTTTAGCTCCTCATTGGGCTCGACACTCTTATTTATCGAAAAAGCTACAATTGATCCCCTATACTTGTGGGTTATCAGGAGGCAAAAGTTTTTCTTCGCATATATTAATAATGAGAAGTGGTGAATCTGATCCTGTAGTGCTCGCCAGATCATAGACACTAGTTGTTGCTCCACCGGTGATGGATCAAAGATAGGGGAATCATCTACCCCCTTCTCTTTACCCACCTCATATGGTTCCTTATGGGTCGGGTCATGGTAGATTCGGTCTGGATCAGGAAATGTGAGAAGAAGGTCGAAGATGGGAAGAAAATAACCAGCGACGATAGGAGGAGTGATACGTCCATTTTGCATCATGTTTTCCTACTGTTATTTATAATGTTTTGGGTCAATATTTCACTTCATGAGGAAATTCTAATGAACTTTCCCTCTTATTATGCAAGATTTATGTGAAGAGAGAAATTGCCGGTAGCTAGAATTCTGGACCTGAAAAGAGCTACAGCAGAGATAGCTATTCTCCGGAGCTCCAAATGACCTGAAAATTTACGAAGATTCATTTTGGAATTAATAAAAAATACTGGAAGAATAATCACCAGGAGGGGCCCCACTAGTGAGCCACAAGCTCAGGTGGCGCCCCTCCTGGGGCGCGCCATGTGAGCTTGTGGGTCCACTAGCAGGCCTCTGTGGCTCTCCTTCTCCTATATGATGCGATTTGCCCTAGAAAAAAATCAAGAGAAGATTTTCGGGACAAAGCGACGCTGTCTTGAAGCGGAACCTGGGCAGGAGCATTTTTGCTCTCCGACGGAGCGATTCCGCCAGGGATACTTCCCTCCGGGATGGGAAAATTGAAGCCATCGGCATCACCAATGATCCTCTCATCGTGGTAGGACCAATCTTCATCAACATCTTCACCAGCACCATCCACTCTCAAACCCTAGTTCATCTCTTGTATCCAATCTTTGTCTCAAAACCTCGGATTGGTACCTGTAGATTGCTAGTAATGTTGATTACGTATTTGATGCTAGTTGGTTTATTTCGTGTAAGATTATATGTTCAGATCCTTAATCATCCACAACACTCCTCTGATCTTGAACATGAATATGATCTTTGAGTAGTTCCGTTTGTTCTTGAGGACACTGGAGAAGTCTTATTATAAGTAATTATGTGAAGTTGGTATTCGTTCAATATTTTGATGATGTGTATGTTGTTCTTCCTCTAGTGGTGTCGTGTGAACATTCACTACATGACACTTCACCATGTTTGGGCCTAGGGGAAGGCATTGGGGAGCAATAAGTAGATGATGGGTTGCGAGAGTGACAAAAGCGTAAACCCTAGTTTATGAGTTATTCTGTAAGGGGCTAAATTGGATCCATATGTTTCATGCTATGGTTAGATTTATCTTAGTTCTTCTTTACTAGTTGCGGATGCTTGCACGAGGTGGTAATCATAAGTGGGGTGCTTGTTCAAATAAGAATATCACCCTAGCACCGGTCCATCCACATATTGTAGGATCGAAAGTATGTCAGAGGGGGGGGGGTGATTAGACTACTTGACCAAATAAAACCTAACATTTTCCCAATTTTAGTTGTAGGCGGATTTTAGCAATTATGACAAGTCAAGTAACATCCTACACATGCAAGTCTAAGAGTATAGCAGCGGAATGTAAGATATAACACATGTAAGTAAAGGGAAGGGTTTGGAGAAGGCAAACGCAATGGGGACATGAAGATTTTTGGCGTGGTTCCGATAGGTGGTGCTATCGTACATCCACGTTGATGGAGACTTCAACCCACGAAGGGTATAAGTTGTGCGAGTCCACAGAGGGCTCCACCCGCGAAGGGTCCATGATAACCCACAAGTATAGGGGATCATTTGTATCCTTTTACGATAAATAAGAGTGCCGAACCCAACGAGGAGCTAAAGGTTGAACAAATATTCCCTCAAGTTCTATCGACCACCGATACAACTCTACACACACTTGACGTTTGCTTTACCTAAAACAATTATGAAACTATTTTGTAGGTGTGATGCTAGAACTACGTTGCAAGAATAAAACTAGGAGTACTTTGTGAGATAATAAAAGTTAGTTGTTTAGTAAATAGCTTTTTGTCACACAAGAAGGTTATTTGTCCCTAGGTGATCGATAACTAAACCAGTAATCATTATTGCAATTTTATGTGAGGGAGAGGCATGAGCTAACATACTTTCTGTACTTGGATCATATGCACTTATGATTGGAACTCTAGCAAGCATCTGCAACTACTAAAGACCATTAAGGTAAAACCCAACCATAGCATTAAGTATCAAGTCCTCTTTACTCCCATACGCAACAACCCCCTTACTCGGGTCTGTGCTTTTGTCACTCACGCCACCCACCATAAGCGAATCATGAACGTATTGCAACACCCTACAGCGGGGATCCCTCACGTTTGCGTGACACGGAGGGCACCGTAGGACAACACCAAAATAAAATATACAACTCAAACCAATCATGATCATCAATCAACCCATAGGACAAAACAAATCTACTCAAACATCATAGGATAACCACATATCATTGGATAATAATATATAGTGTTGAGCACCATGTTTAAGTAGAGAATTGCAGCAGGAATAGAGAGGTTACACCACTGCATAGAGGGGGAGAAAGTTGGTGTTAACGGTAGAAAGGTTGTTGATGTAGATCGTCATCATGATCCTTCCCTCGGCGGCACTCCGGCGCCACCAGGAGAGAGGGGGAGAGAGCGCCCCTCCTTCTTCTTCTTCCTTGGCCTCTCCCCTAGATGGGAGGAGAGTTCCCTCTGGTCCATGGCCTTCGTGGCGGCGAAGGGGCGAGAGCCCCTCCGAGATTGGATCTCTCTCTGTTATCTTCTGTTTCGCATTTTTGTTTTCTGGCCAAAAACCGTTTCTTATATTCCCGAAGATCCGTAACTCCGATTGCGCTGAGATTTTAACATGATTATTTTCTGGATATAAGCTTCCTTGTGCCCGAAGTAGAGCAGCAACCACCTTACAAGGTGGCCACCACCCACCACCATGCGCCTGGGGGTTGGGTCGTGCCCTGGTGTCTTGTGGAGGCCGTGGGCCTCCGTTTGCTTTGATTCCACCTCCCAAAAATCACATATATTTCAAAATAATTCTCCATAAATTTTTATCGCGGTTGGACTTCGTTTGATATGGATATTCCATGAAACAAAAAACATGCAACAAACAGGAACTGACATTGGGCACTGGATCAATATGTTAGTCCAATAAATCATATAAAATATTGCCAAAAATATGTGAAAGTTGTATTATATTGGCATGGAACAATAAAAAATTATAGATACGATGGAGACGTATCAGCATCCCCAAGCTTAATTCCTGCTCGTCCTCGAGTAGGTAAATGATAAAAAAGATAAGTTTTGATGTGGAATGCTACCTAGCATAATCTTGATCATATATCTAATCATGGCATGAATATTAAGACATGAGTGATTCAAAGCAATAGTCTATAATTTGACATAAAGACAGCAATACTCAGGCATCCCAACAAACAATCATGTCTGTCGGATTCAGGGCTCCGCAGACCCAAGAAGGTTCAAACTCTGGGGCATGTGCGAAGAACTCAACCTCTCAAGCCTCGAGCTCGTCGCCCCACGGCCTAGCCTAGCCGGACTCGCGTGAGCAAAGAAGAAGATGAACACGGCAGTTTACCCAGGTTTGGGCCACCTTGCGGTGTAAAACCCTACTCCTGCTTTATGGTGGATTGGCCTCACGAGGGGCTGAGGATGAACTAGTACAGTGGATGAACAACCTCATGAGGGCTGTGTTGGTGAGGGTGGAAAGGATCCGATCCCTCTCTACGGTGGTGGCTAACCTATATTTATAGTGGCCTTGGTCCTCTTCCCCAAAAATATAGGCGGGAAGGGATCCCACAGTGGCCAATTTGAAAGGGGACAAGTAGTACATCTTATCCTGACGAAAGGTGGTCTTCGCCTGCAAAGCTTCTGGTCGTGACGCAGCGATGGGCTCGGTGATGACATCCGTCCTGTCGAGCGTGGTCTTGGTCTTGTAGCACTGGAATGGAAACCTTTGCCAGATTCCTTGGGAACCCACGCCTGTCCTTGCCTCCTTAGCACCAAAGAGGAAACTGCCTCCTCTGCGCCCGCTGGCGCCCGCCTGCCTTGGTCGTCATGGCTTGCATCATGGCAGCCTCGTGAGGCTGGGTACCTGCATAGAAAACTCCGCTCCTCGGGAGGCAGCCTGGGGAGGCCGCTCCCTCCGGAGGTCTTGGTGTCGTCCGCCTCGCGAGGCCAGGGGGCCTTCGTGAGGGTCTTGTCTTGGCGGTCTTGTAGATGGGCCATACCAGGCCGTTGGTGGAGCCACGCCGTGGGCCACAGGCAGGCAAGTCTGGGTACCCTGGTTCCTAGAATGCCGACAGTAGCCCCCGAGGCCCAAGGTGCGCTCGGTCTTGGCTTTGAGGCGAAGCTAAAGGGCAAGGGCGAGGCGTCGCGGGCCCCAATCGCCTACGGGCCAGGCTGACGCGTGGCGCTTGACGGGACGTGGGCGCCTCCGCTTCCGCACGTCACCTCGACAACTGCCCAGGCTGACAAAAGACTGGCGCCCGCTACCGTGCCATCATTGCTTCCCCTTCGCCTTGCTCTAGATCCCCTTTCTCCCAGCCGAGAGCATCTCCAGATCCGGTCGCATTCCTCCTTCCTCCTACACCTCTTCCTTCAAGATTTCGCGAATGGCGTCCGGGAAGGTGAAACCTGCTGTGCAAGCCGCAAGCTCCTCCCCCTCTCCTGCGCCAGCCCTTGGCACGTCCTCCATCACCGAGGAGAAGCACCTTGCCGCTGTGCTCCCGCAGATGGCGAGCGGCGACAATGAATGGAACGAGACCATTCTCCTGGCTGGCTCCGCTGAGCAAAGGACCTTGGCACAGACAGTTTATCCCTTCTTCCTCCACAGTGTCTACGCGGGGCTCGTCCCGCCTTTCTCTGAGTTCTTCACCGCCATCCTTGACCACTACCAGGTCCAGGCCCTGCACTTTCAACCCAACTCCATCCTCCTCCTATCCATCTTTGCCTTCTACTGCGAGGCATTCGTGGGCGTGAGACCCTTCGTGCCGCTCCTCCGGCACTTTTTCTCCCTGCGGCTGCACAATCCAACCCAGCGCTCCAGTTGCATGTCCTTCGTCGTGGTCCATATGAACAATGTGCTCATGAGGGCCGGAAAGAAGGTGGAGAGCTTCCGGCACCGCTGGGTCTTCATGGACGCCAAGGGACTCAACGCGCGGCTGGAACTGCCCACCGCGCTGCCCGAGCGGCTTGAGAGGTGGAGCCACGAGAAGTTCTTCGACCCCCGGGCGGCACCTGTCCTAAGGAAGATGACTGCAGACATGGATGCCAGGGTGCTGACGGGGGGCATGCTCGTGAAGGAGTTCCTGACACAGCGCCTGGCTCCGCTCTAGTTGCACACGCGCCCCATGTGGGAGTTCTAGGGCGCGGCGGACGACATCAGGCTGCGCTCGGAGAGCTTGACAGGCGAGGAGCTGGACAAGGCCATGAACACCCTGCTCGAGGGTGAGCCGGGGGACCTCCCAGAGGCCTACGCCCCGCTATACCGCCATGTCGACAGGGAAGCGCTGATCGCTGCCTTGCCCGTCTTCAATGAGCTGGGGCTCGCGTCGCCTGAGCACCCCAACTCCCCGGTGCCGGTGTCCTCCGACGAAAGTGCCGGCGAGGAGGGAGAGGAGGACTCGGAGGTGACCGAGGATGATGTGGTGGAGATCTCCCTCCCGTCACAGAGCGAGCTCCTCTGCGGCCTCGCGGATGATGACGACACCAACGAGCCCCCGGCCACGGAGTCCCCACGCTCCACCGGGGTCCTCAAGAGGTCCGGGGCCATTCCCCGGGCCCTGCGAAGGTCAGGCCAGGCGACCCCAAGAAGAGCGGGGCGGCACCCCCTCCTCAGAGCGACGCCTCCGCCCCACCAAGCGTCGGCGCCGCACCAAGGCTGACTGAAGAGCGCCCCGCCAACCCCCCAAGCGCGACAAAGGCCGCGCCCAGGAAGAGCGGAAGTGCCCCAGCCCCGGCCAGGAAGAGGGCGTACATCGACCCCGATGAGTAAGTACCATACCTTGCTTTTAGTTTGGCGCTCATTAGCATCGTGCCCACAACACTCCACTCCTAATGACCAGGATGGGCGTCGCGGTGAAGAAGAGGAAGGAAGGAGCCGAGACTCCGGAAGCGCCACCTCTCGCCGCAGCCGTAGCGACTCCGGCACAGGTGGAAGAGGCCGCCTCTCGTCCTCTCACTGCGGAGCAGGCCCTCCAGGGCGTGGCGGTGCAGCCTCGGGAGGAGCCTACTCCTGCAGGCCAGCAGGCCGCAGGACCGTCCATCCCTGTCGCGCCTGAGGGGGGCTCGGAGCCTCTGGTGCCCAAGCTGTCCTCGCTACTGCCTCCCTGGCGATGACGCTAGCCGACACACTGGTGCCGCCTCCTCCCCAGGCCCTTGCGCTGGCGGACTGCGGCCCCCTCATCAGGCCAGGCGCCCTGGACGAAGCCTATGCCGCGCTCGGTCAGCTCCGAGCCGACCTCCAAGATGCCGACAGGTGCCTTGTGAGGGAGCGCCTTGGGCTTATCTCAGGGTGGCTCCAGGCCGACACGTCCATCAAGATGGACTGGGGTCTGATAACCCACAAGTATAGGGGATCGCAACAGTTTTCGAGGGTAGAGTATTCAACCCAAATTTATAGATTCGACACAAGGGGAGCCAAAGAATATTTGCAAGTATTAGCAGCTGAGTTGTCAATTCAACCACACCTGGAGATTAATTATCTGCAGCAATATGATCAGTAGCACAGTAGTATGATAGTTTTGATAGTGATAGTAACAGTAACAGTAACGGTAGCAATGATAGCAATAGTTTTTTAGCAAGTGTAACAGTAACAATAGCAGTAGTAACTTAGCAAGAACAATATAAGAGAAATTTGTAGGCATTGGATCAGTGAATTCGTTGGATGATATTCATCATATAACAGTCATAACCTAGGGCGATACGGCACTAGCTCCAGTTCATAAATGTAATGTAGGCATGTATTCCGTAAATAGTCATACGTGCTGATGGAAAGAACTTGCATGACATCTTTTGTCCTACCCTCCCGTGGCAGCGGGGTGCATAGGGAAACTAAGGGATATTAAGGCCTCCTTTTAATAAAGAACCGGAACAAAGCATTAACACATAGTGAATACATGAACTCCTCAAACTACGGTCATCACCGGAAAATATCCCGACTTCTGTCACTCCGGGGTTTGCGGATCATAACACGTAGTAGGTGACTATAACTTGCAAGATCGGATCTAGAACATAGATATAATGATGATAACATAAACGGTTCAGATCTGAAATCATGGCACCCGGGCCCAAAGTGACAAGCATTAAGCATGGCAAAGTCATAGCAACATCAATCTCAGAACATAATGGATACTAAGGATCAAGCCCTAACAAAACTAACTTGATTACATGATGAATCTCATCCAACTCCTCACCGACCAGCGAGCCTATGAAGGAATTACTCACTCCCGGTGGGGAGCATCATGGAATTGGCGATGGAGAAGGGTTGGTGATGATGAAGATCAAAGATCCCCCTCTCCGGAGCCCCAAACGGACTCCAGATCTGGCCTCCCGATGAAGAACAGGAGGCGGCGGCGGCTCCGTCTCGTGAAACATGATAATTCTTTCTCCCCGATTTTTTCTCCAAAAATGTGAATTTATAGCGTTGGAGATAGGGTCAGTGGGGCCACCAGGGGGACAATCCACCTGGGCGCGCCAGGAGGGGGGCACACCCTGGTGGGTTATGCCCACCCAGGTGCCCACCTCCGGTGGTTCTTGGCTCCAGTAATTCTCTTTTATTATATAAAAAATCCTCGCAAAGTTTCGTTCCAATCTGAGAACTTTTATTTCTGCACAAAAAACAACACCATGGTAGTTCTGCTGAAAACAGTGTCAGTCCGGGTTAGTTTCATTAAAATCATGCAAATTAGAGTCCAAAACAAGAGGAAAAGTGTTAGGAAAAGTAGATACGACGGAGACGTATCAACTCCCCCAAGCTTAAACCTTTGCTTGCCCTCAAGCAATTCAGTTGATAAACTGAAAGTGAAAAAGAAAAACTTTTACGAACTCTTTTGCTCTTGTTTACATAAATAAGCTTAAGTAGCACCCAGGTTGTCAGCAAAGATTATAACTAACCATGTCAACAATAACTCTTAAAAATTATATTAACTCATATCAATGGCATAATCAACTAGCGAACAATAATAAGATATCTCAAACGACAACACTTTGTCAAAACAACCATGATATAACATGACAATAGTGGTATCTCGCTAGCCCTCTCCCGCAAAACATAAATGCAGAGCACCTCCAAAGTTCAAGCAGCGACTAAACATTGGGGGGGGGGGGGGGGGGGGGGGGGGGGGGGGGGGGGGGGGGGGGGGGGGGGGGGGGGGGGGGGGGGGGGGGGGGGGGGGGGGGGGGGGGGGGGGGGGGGGGGGGGGGGGGGGGGGGGGGGGGGGGGGGGGGGGGGGGGGGGGGGGGGGGGGGGGGGGGGGGGGGGGGGGGGGGGGGGGGGGGGGGGGGGGGGGGGGGGGGGGGGGGGGGGGGGGGGGGGGGGGGGGGGGGGGGGGGGGGGGGGGGGGGGGGGGGGGGGGGGGGGGGGGGGGGGGGGGGGGGGGGGGGGGGGGGGGGGGGGGGGGGGGGGGGGGGGGGGGGGGGGGGGGGGGGGGGGGGGGGGGGGGGGGGGGGGGGGGGGGGGGGGGGGGGGGGGGGGGGGGGGGGGGGGGGGGGGGGGGGGGGGGGGGGGGGGGGGGGGGGGGGGGGGGGGGGGGGGGGGGGGGGGGGGGGGGGGGGGGGGGGGGGGGGGGGGGGGGGGGGGGGGGGGGGGGGGGGGGGGGGGGGGGGGGGGGGGGGGGGGGGGGGGGGGGGGGGGGGGGGGGGGGGGGGGGGGGGGGGGGGGGGGGGGGGGGGGGGGGGGGGGGGGGGGGGGGGGGGGGGGGGGGGGGGGGGGGGGGGGGGGGGGGGGGGGGGGGGGGGGGGGGGGGGGGGGGGGGGGGGGGGGGGGGGGGGGGGGGGGGGGGGGGGGGGGGGGGGGGGGGGGGGGGGGGGGGGGGGGGGGGGGGGGGGGGGGGGGGGGGGGGGGGGGGGGGGGGGGGGGGGGGGGGGGGGGGGGGGGGGGGGGGGGGGGGGGGGGGGGGGGGGGGGGGGGGGGGGGGGGGGGGGGGGGGGGGGGGGGGGGGGGGGGGGGGGGGGGGGGGGGGGGGGGGGGGGGGGGGGGGGGGGGGGGGGGGGGGGGGGGGGGGGGGGGGGGGGGGGGGGGGGGGGGGGGGGGGGGGGGGGGGGGGGGGGGGGGGGGGGGGGGGGGGGGGGGGGGGGGGGGGGGGGGGGGGGGGGGGGGGGGGGGGGGGGGGGGGGGGGGGGGGGGGGGGGGGGGGGGGGGGGGGGGGGGGGGGGGGGGGGGGGGGGGGGGGGGGGGGGGGGGGGGGGGGGGGGGGGGGGGGGGGGGGGGGGGGGGGGGGGGGGGGGGGGGGGGGGGGGGGGGGGGGGGGGGGGGGGGGGGGGGGGGGGGGGGGGGGGGGGGGGGGGGGGGGGGGGGGGGGGGGGGGGGGGGGGGGGGGGGGGGGGGGGGGGGGGGGGGGGGGGGGGGGGGGGGGGGGGGGGGGGGGGGGGGGGGGGGGGGGGGGGGGGGGGGGGGGGGGGGGGGGGGGGGGGGGGGGGGGGGGGGGGGGGGGGGGGGGGGGGGGGGGGGGGGGGGGGGGGGGGGGGGGGGGGGGGGGGGGGGGGGGGGGGGGGGGGGGGGGGGGGGGGGGGGGGGGGGGGGGGGGGGGGGGGGGGGGGGGGGGGGGGGGGGGGGGGGGGGGGGGGGGGGGGGGGGGGGGGGGGGGGGGGGGGGGGGGGGGGGGGGGGGGGGGGGGGGGGGGGGGGGGGGGGGGGGGGGGGGGGGGGGGGGGGGGGGGGGGGGGGGGGGGGGGGGGGGGGGGGGGGGGGGGGGGGGGGGGGGGGGGGGGGGGGGGGGGGGGGGGGGGGGGGGGGGGGGGGGGGGGGGGGGGGGGGGGGGGGGGGGGGGGGGGGGGGATTCAACTACATGCATGAACATGTGCCAAGTCAAGCCACTCGAACATTCAGAGGATACCATATCATCATACTACATCACAATCATTTTAACGCAATATTGACATCCAAGATAAATCATTATCCACTCCTAGCTACTTAAGCATGGCATGAGAAACTATAATCTCTAATTGTCATTGCAAACATGTTTGATCATAATAGGCTGAATCATGGATACTAGGTTAAACATATTTACAAAAACAGAACAAGTTGAGTGCATACCCGTTTCTCTCTGCCACAACCAATTCATTGAATATCGTCATTATTGCCTTTCACTTGCACAACCGAATGATATGAAAATAGTAATAGTGCAAGCGTGTCGTGGACTAAGCTGGAATCTGCAAATATTTTATTCAAGAGGAGAAGACAAGGCAATTTGAGCTCTTTGTTAGATCAACAATAATGCATATGAGAGCCACTCAACATTTTCATCGTGGTCTTCTCCTCGGTATGACTCAATAAGAAGAAAAGAAATTCAGAGAAACACACTGAAATATTTTTGGAGTTTTTGGTTTTTCTAAAAGAAAGCAGATTAAAGAAAGGAGAAAAACAAAAACGAGAAAAACTATTTACACGGGAAAGCTCCCAACAAGCAAAAGAAGAACAAGGAAATCTTTTTGGGTTTTCTTTTAAACACTACAACTAAGAAAAACCAAAAAAGAAGCAAGCAACAATTTTTTTGATTTTCTCAAAGTTTTTCAAACACACAAGAAAAAAGCGAGAAAATAAATCTAACATGGATAATACAATGAAAAAGTGTGGACACCAACAACTGGAATAAAATGTGTAAACATGAATGTAATGTCGGTGGAAATACGTACTCGGGGGGGGGGGGGGGGGGGGGGGGGGGGGGGGGGGGGGGGGGGGGGGGGGGGGGGGGGGGGGGGGGGGGGGGGGGGGGGGGGGGGGGGGGGGGGGGGGGGGGGGGGGGGGGGGGGGGGGGGGGGGGGGGGGGGGGGGGGGGGGGGGGGGGGGGGGGGGGGGGGGGGGGGGGGGGGGGGGGGGGGGGGGGGGGGGGGGGGGGGGGGGGGGGGGGGGGGGGGGGGGGGGGGGGGGGGGGGGGGGGGGGGGGGGGGGGGGGGGGGGGGGGGGGGGGGGGGGGGGGGGGGGGGGGGGGGGGGGGGGGGGGGGGGGGGGGGGGGGGGGGGGGGGGGGGGGGGGGGGGGGGGGGGGGGGGGGGGGGGGGGGGGGGGGGGGGGGGGGGGGGGGGGGGGGGGGGGGGGGGGGGGGGGGGGGGGGGGGGGGGGGGGGGGGGGGGGGGGGGGGGGGGGGGGGGGGGGGGGGGGGGGGGGGGGGGGGGGGGGGGGGGGGGGGGGGGGGGGGGGGGGGGGGGGGGGGGGGGGGGGGGGGGGGGGGGGGGGGGGGGGGGGGGGGGGGGGGGGGGGGGGGGGGGGGGGGGGGGGGGGGGGGGGGGGGGGGGGGGGGGGGGGGGGGGGGGGGGGGGGGGGGGGGGGGGGGGGGGGGGGGGGGGGGGGGGGGGGGGGGGGGGGGGGGGGGGGGGGGGGGGGGGGGGGGGGGGGGGGGGGGGGGGGGGGGGGGGGGGGGGGGGGGGGGGGGGGGGGGGGGGGGGGGGGGGGGGGGGGGGGGGGGGGGGGGGGGGGGGGGGGGGGGGGGGGGGGGGGGGGGGGGGGGGGGGGGGGGGGGGGGGGGGGGGGGGGGGGGGGGGGGGGGGGGGGGGGGGGGGGGGGGGGGGGGGGGGGGGGGGGGGGGGGGGGGGGGGGGGGGGGGGGGGGGGGGGGGGGGGGGGGGGGGGGGGGGGGGGGGGGGGGGGGGGGGGGGGGGGGGGGGGGGGGGGGGGGGGGGGGGGGGGGGGGGGGGGGGGGGGGGGGGGGGGGGGGGGGGGGGGGGGGGGGGGGGGGGGGGGGGGGGGGGGGGGGGGGGGGGGGGGGGGGGGGGGGGGGGGGGGGGGGGGGGGGGGGGGGGGGGGGGGGGGGGGGGGGGGGGGGGGGGGGGGGGGGGGGGGGGGGGGGGGGGGGGGGGGGGGGGGGGGGGGGGGGGGGGGGGGGGGGGGGGGGGGGGGGGGGGGGGGGGGGGGGGGGGGGGGGGGGGGGGGGGGGGGGGGGGGGGGGGGGGGGGGGGGGGGGGGGGGGGGGGGGGGGGGGGGGGGGGGGGGGGGGGGGGGGGGGGGGGGGGGGGGGGGGGGGGGGGGGGGGGGGGGGGGGGGGGGGGGGGGGGGGGGGGGGGGGGGGGGGGGGGGGGGGGGGGGGGGGGGGGGGGGGGGGGGGGGGGGGGGGGGGGGGGGGGGGGGGGGGAAACAAGCAGGACATGGCAATTTATTTTATTTAACTAAGAAAAACAGAAAACAAAAGTTGGAAACAGAAAGTTGTGTTTACTAAATTCATCAACTTCATACTTCTCAAAAATGATTCGTTAACAAGGTTGATCAAGTCTTATTAACAACCACTTTCGATTGGCATGAAACCGAAGAACTTTCGTAAAACACTAAGTTACCTCAACGGGGATATGCACGTCCCCAACAATAAGCATTTCATATTTCTTTTTGGCAGTAGGTAGAGGTATTTGAAAACTTCCAATAGTGAGTGTCAGAGATTTTTCAATAACATTAATACCATTCACTTGGAATTATTTCTTCATAAAATGCACCGTATGCTCATTACCATTGATATGAAAAGTGACCTTGCTTTTATTGCAATCAATAACAGCCCCTGCAGTATTCAAGAAGGGTCTACCAAGGATAATCGACATGTTGTCATCCTCGGGCAAGTCAAGTATAACAAAGTCAGTCAAGATAGTAACATTAGCAACAACAATGGGCACATCCTCACAAATACCGATAGGTATGGCAGTTGATTTATCAGCCATTTGCAAAGATATTTCAGTAGGTGTGAGTTTATTCAAATCAAGTTTTTTATATAAGGAGAAAGGCATAACACTAACACCAGCTCCTAAATCACACAAGGCAGTCTTAACATAATTTCTTTGATGGAGCAAGGTATAGTTGGTATTCCCGGATATCCAAGTTTTTTAGGTACTCCACCCTTAAAAGAGTAATTAGCAAGCATAGTGGAGATTTTAGCTTCAGGTATTTTCCTTTTATTTGTGATGATGTCTTTCATATACTTTGCATAAGGGGCCATCTTTAGTAAATCAATTAAGCGAGTACGCAAAAAGACTGGCCTAAGCATTTCAGCAAAGCGTTCAAATTCTTCATCATCCTTTTTCTTAGTGAATTTAGGTGGAAAGGGCATAGGTTTTTGAACCCATGGTTCTCTTTCCTTACCATGTTTGCTAGCAACAAAGTCTCTTTTATCATATCTTTTATTCTTGGGTTGTGGGTTATCAAGATCAGCAGCTGGTTCTATCTCAACATCATTATCTGGTTGTTTATCATTGTCTAGTTGGGTGTCTTCATGAACATTATCATTATCTTTTTCATTATCAGTAGATGAATATTCATTACCAGATTGAGTTTCAGTATCAGGGATAGAAACATCATTATCATCATTAGGAGGTTTTTCTATTTCGGGTTCACTAGAAGCATGCAAAGTCCTATCATTTTTCTTTTTCTTCTTTTTTTAGATGGACTAGGTGCATTAGTGTTAATTCTTTGAGAGTCTTGTTCAATTCTTTTAGGGTGTCCCTCAGGATAAAGTGGTTCTTGAGTCATTCTACCTCCTCTAGTCATTACTCTAACTGCATGATCATTCATATTATTATTCATTTCATCAAGCAATTCTCTTTGAGATTTAGCAACTTGCTCTAGTTGAATTTGAACCATAAAGGCATGTTTTCCTACACCTCTAACATCATTTGAGATTCTAAATAGCAAGTCACTCAAGCGAGCAATCATATCAGAGTTGTATTTTAATTGTTTCATAACATTTGCATTGAAGTGATCTTGCTTTCTAATGTAATTATCAAATTCATAAAGGCATTGACTAGGATGCTTATTATAAGGGATATCACCTTCATCAAACTTCAATAAAGAATTTACCTCTACCACCTTAGGTGGTGGTGGTGTTTCAAGCCCATGTATTTCTTCAATAGGAGGTAAAATTTTGACATCCTCAGTTTTAATACCTTTTTCCTTCATAGATTTCTTTGCCTCTTGCATATCTTCTGGACTGAGATATAAGATACCCCTCTTCTTCGTAGTGGGTTTATGTGGTGGTTCAGGAAGAGTCCAATCATCATAATTTTTCAAGATATTATTCAATAATTCCTCAGCTTGTCCAACAGTTTGTTCCCTGAAAACACAACCAGCACAACTATCTAGAAAGTCCCTAGAAGCATCAGTTAGTCCATTATAGAAGATATCAAGTATTTCATTTTTCTTAAGAGGATGATCAGGCAAAGCATTAAGCAATTGGAGAAGCCTCCCCCAAGCTTGTGGGAGACTCTCTTCTTCAATTTGCACAAAGTTAAATATTTCATGTAAGGCAACTTGTTTCTTATGAGCAGGAAAATATTTTTCAGAGAAGTAGTAAATCATATCCTGGGGGCTACGCACACAACCAGGAGCAAGAGTATTATACCAAGTCTTAGCGTCACCCTTTAATGAGAATGGAAATAATTTGAGAATATAATAATAGCGAATCTTCTCATCATGAGCAAATAGTGTGGCTATATCATTCAACTTGGTAAGGTGTGCCACAACAGTTTTGGTTTCATAACCATGGAAAGGATCAGATTCAACCAAAGTAATTAATTCTGGGTCGACAGAGAATTCATAATCCTTATCATCAACAAAGATAGGTGAAGTAGCAAACTTAGGATCACATTTTATTCTAGCATTCAAAGATTTCTCTTTCAGTTTGCATAATAATTTCTTAAGATTATCTCTATCATTGCAAGCAAGAAAGTCTCTAGCTGTCTGCTCATCCATAACATAACCTTCGGGCACTTTAGGCAATTCATATCTAGGAGATCTAGGCTTAATAGGTGTTTTAAGATTTTCAGTTTCAAGTACTTCATCAGTTTCAGTAATTTCATCAGTTTTAATAATTTCATTCTCTTTAACTCTAGCAATTTGTTCATCAAGAAAATCATCTAGTGGCACACCATCATCAAGCAAGGTACTAGCATCATCATGAGTAGCATTCATAGAAGTAGCATCATCCATAACTTGTGACATATTAGGATTAATAGCATGTGGTGGTGTTGCAAGTCTACTCATAACAGAAGGTGAATCAAGTGCAGAGCTAGATGGCAGTTCATTACCTCCCCTCGTCTTAGAGGGAAAAATCTTAGTCTTGGTATCCTTCAGATTCTTCATAGTGATAATTTGATAATAATCCCAAGTGACTCAACAAATATAGCTATGCTCCCCGGCAACGACGCCAGAAAAAGGTCTTGATAACCCACAAGTATAGGGGATCGCAACAGTTTTCGAGGGTAGAGTATTCAACCCAAATTTATAGATTCGACACAAGGGGAGCCAAAGAATATTTGCAAGTATTAGCAGCTGAGTTGTCAATTCAATCACACCTGGAGATTAATTATCTGTAGCAATATTATCAGTAGCACAGTAGTATGATAGTTTTGATAGTGATAGTAACAATAACAGTAACGGTAGCAATGATAGCAATAGTTTTGTAGCAAGTGTAACAGTAACAATAGCAGTAGTAACTTAGCAAGAACAATATAAGATAAATTTGTAGCCCCCCCCCCCCCCCCCCCCCCCCCCCCCCCCCCCCCCCCCCCCCCCCCCCCCCCCCCCCCCCCCCCCCCCCCCCCCCCCCCCCCCCCCCCCCCCCCCCCCCCCCCCCCCCCCCCCCCCCCCCCCCCCCCCCCCCCCCCCCCCCCCCCCCCCCCCCCCCCCCCCCCCCCCCCCCCCCCCCCCCCCCCCCCCCCCCCCCCCCCCCCCCCCCCCCCCCCCCCCCCCCCCCCCCCCCCCCCCCCCCCCCCCCCCCCCCCCCCCCCCCCCCCCCCCCCCCCCCCCCCCCCCCCCCCCCCCCCCCCCCCCCCCCCCCCCCCCCCCCCCCCCCCCCCCCCCCCCCCCCCCCCCCCCCCCCCCCCCCCCCCCCCCCCCCCCCCCCCCCCCCCCCCCCCCCCCCCCCCCCCCCCCCCCCCCCCCCCCCCCCCCCCCCCCCCCCCCCCCCCCCCCCCCCCCCCCCCCCCCCCCCCCCCCCCCCCCCCCCCCCCCCCCCCCCCCCCCCCCCCCCCCCCCCCCCCCCCCCCCCCCCCCCCCCTCACCGACCAGCGAGCCTACGAAGGAATTACTCACTCCCGGTGGGGAGCATCTTGGAATTGGTGATGAAGGAGGGATGGTGATGACGAAGACCAAAGATTCCCTCTACAGAGCCCAAAACAGGCTCCAGATCTGGCCTCCCGATGAAGAACAGGAGGCGGCGGTGGCTCCGTATCGTGAAACGCTATGAAAATTCCTCTCCTATTTTTTCTCCAAAAATAGGAAATTATAGTGTTGGAATTAGGGTCAGGGGGCACGAGGGCCCCACAACCCACCAGGACACGTTTGGAGGGGGTGGCGCACCCTGGTGTATCGTAGCCAGCCAGGGCACCCCCTCCGATGGTTCTTGGTTCCAGTATTTTTCTTTTATTCTAAAATAAATCTCCAAAAAGTTTCGTCCAATTTCGAGAACTTTTATTTCTGCACAAAAACAACACCATGGTAGTTCTGCTGAAAACAGCGTCAGTCCGCGTTAGTATCATTCAAATCATGCAAATTAGAGTCCAAAACAAGAGCAAAAGCGTTAGGAAAAGTAGATACGACGAAGACGTATCAGACTATTGCTCCGATCTGGCTAGAACCAAAGCCCTGTTTTCTACTAGTGTTAGAAAATATTTCAGAAATTTACAACTACGTTTAGTGAGCTCGTCATAAGTAGACTCGTTCATAGGGAGCTCTTCACTTGTTTTCTGTCCTTCCTGAATCATGACGTCTTCAGTGAGTCTGATCAGTGCGCAACCATGTACCACCTACTCTTCTGAATCTATCACCCACCTCTACTCACTTCTCCCCCCCCCCCCCCCCCCCCCCCCCCCCCCCCCCCCCCCCCCCCCCCCCCCCCCCCCCCCCCCCCCCCCCCCCCCCCCCCCCCCCCCCCCCCCCCCCCCCCCCCCCCCCCCCCCCCCCCCCCCCCCCCCCCCCCCCCCCCCCCCCCCCCCCCCCCCCCCCCCCCCCCCCCCCCCCCCCCCCCCCCCCCCCCCCCCCCCCCCCCCCCCCCCCCCCCCCCCCCCCCCCCCCCCCCCCCCCCCCCCCCCCCCCCCCCCCCCCCCCCCCCCCCCCCCCCCCCCCCCCCCCCCCCCCCCCCCCCCCCCCCCCCCCCCCCCCCCCCCCCCCCCCCCCCCCCCCCCCCCCCCCCCCCCCCCCCCCCCCCCCCCCCCCCCCCCCCCCCCCCCCCCCCCCCCCCCCCCCCCCCCCCCCCCCCCCCCCCCCCCCCCCCCCCCCCCCCCCCCCCCCCCCCCCCCCCCCCCCCCCCCCCCCCCCCCCCCCCCCCCCCCCCCCCCCCCCCCCCCCCCCCCCCCCCCCCCCCCCCCCCCCCCCCCCCCCCCCCCCCCCCCCCCCCCCCCCCCCCCCCCCCCCCCCCCCCCCCCCCCCCCCCCCCCCCCCCCCCCCCCCCCCCCCCCCCCCCCCCCCCCCCCCCCCCCCCCCCCCCCCCCCCCCCCCCCCCCCCCCCCCCCCCCCCCCCCCCCCCCCCCCCCCCCCCCCCCCCCCCCCCCCCCCCCCCCCCCCCCCCCCCCCCCCCCCCCCCCCCCCCCCCCCCCCCCCCCCCCCCCCCCCCCCCCCCCCCCCCCCCCCCCCCCCCCCCCCCCCCCCCCCCCCCCCCCCCCCCCCCCCCCCCCCCCCCCCCCCCCCCCCCCCCCCCCCCCCCCCCCCCCCCCCCCCCCCCCCCCCCCCCCCCCCCCCCCCCCCCCCCCCCCCCCCCCCCCCCCCCCCCCCCCCCCCCCCCCCCCCCCCCCCCCCCCCCCCCCCCCCCCCCCCCCCCCCCCCCCCCCCCCCCCCCCCCCCCCCCCCCCCCCCCCCCCCCCCCCCCCCCCCCCCCCCCCCCCCCCCCCCCCCCCCCCCCCCCCCGGGGGGCTCATCAAGCTAGATCAAGGAGTTCTGAAATTTCGCCAGTTGGGTAGTCCATGAGCAACTGAGTTCGCTTCTCTATTGGAGTGATCATATTGCACGTTCGCAAACTCATGTTCGAGGGAACAGATGTCATGGGAACTGGACGTATAAAGAGTTTCATTTTATACTTTGACCTCCTCATGATGTGGTCACTAGCTGCAGTTGCAAATTCTTTACAGAGAACATGGCAGACTAATAGGTACACTAAGAGAGGTAATGGTACCAAAACTCTATTATGGGAGGATGCCTGAGTGAATGATTCCCCTTTGGCTTCTTAGTTTCCTAGGTTGTATAGATAGGATTACTTTCTCAAGGCATATACCTATTAGATGAGTTAAAGAATCTAGTTGGGACAATGCCCTTTCCAGAAGAACGTCATGGGGTGAGACAACAGAACAATGGAAAGAACTGAAAAAGGTTGTTAATGCGGTGGAACTGAATGAAGATGAAGAATAGAGTTCGTTGGACAATTGGAGATGAGAATTGGTTCAATGTCGGGTCACTGTGCCTACAGGTTCATGTGGGAACTGAAAAATTCTCTCAAGATTGAAATCTTCTTGTGGTTGTTGCTTAGGAATAACATCTTGCTCAAGTGGGGGTGGAGCGGAAATGATCAATCACCTGTTTCAATCAACAAGACCCAAGTGATCATGTTGCTGTGATTTTGAGCCTGTGTAGCAACCTTGATTCATATGCTATTTTGTAGACAGAGCAAAGCATGCCATAATCTTTAATCCCCAAGATTTTGGGGAGATATCTTTCGCTGAAACTTATGCATGACCAGTTCATGGCTTTCGTTCCTCAAACTACATGTTTATGGTTTGATTCTTACATAGCAGATTGTCAATTTAATTGTTCGATCAAGTGAACGATATATATCTATACCTGATCTTTGAAGCTTCTCTACATGACATCACCTTTTTTTTAATGATGAGTGATACATGTAAATTTTTTTACTTGACCAATATCCAGAAGCTTCAGAGTTGTAGTATGTTTCTCTAGCATTCTACGTTTTCTTAATCAACTGTGAAGCATGTGAACTTATTTTTTAATAATATAATGGGATATCCAGATTTGTAGAACGATGCCTGACAAAATTCATGGCCAGGCCTCAGAATCCAGGCCCGACTAGCTTTATTCCATGTGGAGCTTGCATCGAACTAACAATTTACGTTAACCAATTGATCAAAGCTCATGTTGTACAGTTGAACTTACTAGGGTTGCATCAACCTACGCAATGTTTCGGCCAACTGGTAATAGTGAGGATCTACACGCTCGAGGATTTACACAATTCACAGCACAATACACAAGCTCCTGGAGCAACTACGCGCCCGAGGCTTGTCCAGGATGGCCTCAGATCAAGTGGAATTGTAGCGGATGTTACATTTTTGTTGGGAAGGTCTAGTTCTGTTGTCTCTCATATGGGTGATTGTCTGTCTAAAAATCCCTGAAAGAAGTGAGCATGCTGGAGTTAGTCAAGGAGCATCATATATTTAAAGTGGCATCTAATGCTGAATTGCTCATATAGTTCAGTCATTTTGGCTTTTCTTGTAGAGTATGCACATACTAAATTTGTGGAAGAAAATGATAATATGGATGGTTGCTTACGTTCTCAAGTGGTTGTGCTGCATTGCTTTCTCTTGATGTCTCCCATGCTCATGGACATAGAAATCTAGAAAGTAAAAATGTGAAGAAACAATGGAAACTCCAATGCTATTGCTCTCCTTCACTTATCCTAGCATTTTGCCCTTTCTATCCCCTTTCTTCTGTTTCAGAATTTCAAATTTATATAATGGGGATGCAAAGAATCAACAGAAGTGAGTAGAGGTGGGTGATAGATTCAGAAGAGTAGGTGGTACATGGTTGTGCACTGATCAGACTCACTGAAGGCGTCATGTTTCAGGAAGGACGGAAAACAAGTGAAGAGCTCCCTGTGAACGAGTCTACTTATGATGAGCTCACTAAACGTAGTTGCAAATTTCTGAAATATTTTCTAACACTAGTAGAAAATAGGGCTTTGGTTCTAGCCAGATCGGAGCAATAGTCTGATACGTCTCCGTCATATCTACTTTTCCTAACGCTTTTGCTCTTGTTTTGGACTCTAATTTGCATGATTTGAATGAAACTAACCCGGACTGACGCTGTTTTCAGCAGAACTACCATGGTGTTATTTTTGTGCAGAAATAAAAGTTCTCGGAATTGGACGAAACTTTTTGGAGATTTATTTCAGAATAAAAGAAAAATACTGGAACCAAGAACCATCGGAGGGGGTGCCCTGGCTGGCTACGATACATCAGAGCGCGCCACCCCCTCCAGACGCGCCCTGGTGGGTTGTGGGGCCCTCGTGCCCCCTGACCCTAATTCCAACACTATAAATTCCTTTTTTTGGAGAAAAAATAGGAGAGAAAGTTTCATAGCGTTTCATGATACGGAGCCGCCGCCGCCTCCTGTTCTTCATCGGGAGGCCAGATCTGGAGCCCGTTTTGGGCTCTGGAGAGGGGAATCTTTGGTATTTGTCATCACCATCCCTCCTTCATCACCAATTCCAAGATGCTCCCCACAGGGAGTGAGTAATTCCTTCGTAGGCTCGCTGGTCGGTGAGGAGTTGGATGAGATTCATCATGTAATCGAGTTAGTTTTGTTAGGGCTTGATCCCTAGTATCCACTATGTTCTGAGATTGATGTTGCTATGACCTTGCTATGCTTAATGCTTGTCACTAGGGCCCGAGTGCCATGATTTTAGATCTGAACCATTTATGTTTTCACCATTATATCTATGTTCTAGATCCGATCTTGCTAGTCATATGCACCTGCTATGTGTTATGATCCGTAAACCCCAGGGTGACAGTAATTGGGATACTTTCCGGTGATGGCCATAGTTTGAGGAGTTCATGTATTCACTATGTGTTAATGCTTTATTCCGGTTCTTTATTAAAAGGAGGCCTTAATATTCCTTAGTTTCCTTGTGGACCCCGCTGCCATGGGAGGGTAGGACAAAAGATGTCATGCAAGTTCTTTTCCATAAGCACGTATGACTATTTACGGAATACATGCCTACATTATATTTATGAACTGGAGCTAGTTTTGTGTCACCCTAGGTTATGACTGTTATATGATGAATATCATCCAATGAATCCACCGGTCCAATGCCTACGAGTTTTCCACATATTGTTCTTGCTATGTTAGCACTGCTATCGTTACTAGTGCTATCAAAACTATCATACTACTGTGCTACTAATCACTTTGCTGCAGATATTTAATCTCCAGGTGTGGTTGAATTGACAACTCAACTGCTAATACTTGCAAATATTCTTTGGCGCCCTTTGTATAGAATCTATAAATTTGGGTTGAATACTCTACCCTCAAAAACTGTTGCGATCCCCTATACTTGTGGGTTATCAAGACCTTTTTCTGGCGCCGTTGCCGGGGAGCATAGCTATGTTTGTTGAGTCACTTGGGATTTATATCTATTTATCACTATGAAGAATCTGAAGGATACCAAAACCAAGATCGTTCCCTCTAAGACGAGGGGAGGTAAGGATTTGACATCACACTCTGCACTTGATTCACCTTCTGTTTTGAGTAACTTGCGACACCACCACATGCTATTAATCCTGATATGTTGCAATTTATTGATGATGCTACTTCTGCTATAGATGATGCTTATGATGATGCTAGTACTACGCTTGATGATAATGTGCCACTAGGTGAATTTATTGATGAATAAATTGCTAGAGCTAAAGATATTGAGGCTGCTGAAACTGATGAAGTTAGTGAAACTGATGAAGTCCTTGAAACTCAGAATTATGAAACACCTATTAGACCTAGCTCTCCTAGATTTGAATTGCCTAAGATACCTGAGGGTTATGTTATGGATGAGGAGATAGCTAGAGACTTTCTTGCTTGCAATGATAGAGATGATCTTAAGAAAGTATTATGCAAACTGAAGGAGAAATCTTTGAATGCTAGAATGAAATGTGATCCTAAGTTTGCTACTTCACCTATCTTTGTTACTGATAAGGATTATGAATTCTCTGTCGACCCAGAGTTAATTACTTTGGTTGAATCTGATCCTTTCCATGGTTATGAAACTGAAACTGTTGTGGCACGTCTTACTAAGTTAAATGATATAGCCACCCTTTTTGCTCATGATGAGAAAATTCGCTACTACTATATCCTAAAATTATTTTCGTTCTCGTTAAAGGGTGATGCTAAGATTTGGTACAATACTCTTGCTCCTAGTTGTGTGCGTAGTCCCTAGGATATGATCTACTACTTTTCTAAAAAATATTTTCCTGCTCATAAGAAATAGGAAATATTTAACTTTGCGTAAATTGAAGAAGAAAGTCTCCCACAAGCTTGGGGGAGGCTTTTCCAGCTGCTTAATGCTTTGCCTGATCATCCTCTTAAGAAAAATGAAATACTTGATATCTTCTATAATGGACTAACCGATGCTTCTAGGGACTTCCTAGATAGTTGTGTTGGTTGTGTTTTCAGGGAACGAACTGTTGAACAAGCTGAGGAATTATTGAATAATATATTGAAGAATTATGATGAATGGACACTTCCTGAACCACCTCCTAAGCCCACTCCAAAGAAGAGGGGTATCTTATATCTCAGTCCTGAAGATATGCAGGAGGCAAAGAAATGCATGAAGGAAAAGGTATTAAGCCCGAGGATGTTAAGAATTTACCACCTATTGAAGAAATACATGGCCTTGACATACCACCACCTCCACGGGTGGTAGAGGTAAATTCTTTATTAAAGTTTGATGAAGGTGACATCCCTTACAATAAACATCCTAGTCAATGCTTATATGAATTTGATAATTACATTATGAAACAAGATCACTTCAATGCCAATGTTATGAAACAATTGAAATATAATTCTGATATGATTGCTCGCTTGAGTGACTTGTTATTTAGAATCACTAACGATGTTAGAGGTGTAGGAAAGCATGCCTCTATGGTTTAAACCCAGTTAGAACAAGTTGCTAAATCTCAAAGAGAATTGCTAAATGAAATAAATAATAATAATATGAATGATTTTGCTGTTAGAGTGGCGACTAGAGGAGGCAAAATAATTCAAGAACCTCTTTATCCTGAAGGACACCCTAAAAGAATTGAACAAGACTCTCAAAGAATTAATGCAGATACACCTAGTACTTCTAAAAATAAAAAGAAGAATAAAAATGATAGGACTCTGCATACCTCTAGTGAACCTGAGAAAGAGAAACCTTCTGAAGATAACAATGATGTCTCTATTTCTGATGCTGAAACTCAATCTGGTAATGAACATTCACCTAGTGAAAATGAAAATAATAATTATAATGTTCATGAAGACACTCAACCAGACAATGATAAAGAACCAGAAAATGATGTTGAAAAAGAACCTGCTGTTGATCTTGATAACCCACAACCTAAAAGTAAAAGATATGATAAAGAGACTTTGTGGCTAGAAAACATGGTACAGAAAGAGAGCCATGGGTTCAGAGACCCATGCCCTTTCCACCTAAACCATCTAAGAAAAAAGATGATGAAGAATTTGAACGCTTTGCTGAAATGCTTAGGCCAGTCTTTTTGCGTACTCGCTTGACTGATATTTTAAAGATGGCTCCTTATGCAAAGTATACGAAAGACATCATCAATAATAAAAGAAGAATACCTGAAGCTAAAATCTTCACCATGCTTGATAATTATTCTTTTAAGGATAGAGTACCTAAAAAACTTGGAGATCTAGGAATACCAACTATACCTTGCTCCATCAAAATAAATTATGTCAAAACTGCTTTGTGTGATCTAGGAGCTGGTGTTAGTGTTATGCCTTTCTCTTTATATAAAAGACTTGATTTGAATTAACTCACACCTACTGAAATATCTTTGCAAATGGCTGACAAATCAACTGTCATACCTATCGGTATTTGTGAGGATATGCCCGTTGTTGTTGCAAATGTTACTATCTTAACAGACTTTGTTATACTTGAAATGCCCGAGGACGACAACATGTCGATTATCCTTGGTAGACCCTTTTTGAATACTGCAGGGGCTGTTATTGCTTACAATAAAAGCAAGGTCACTTTTCATATCAATGGTAATGAGCATACGGTGCACTTTCCGAAGAAACAATTCCAAGTTAATGGTATTAATGTTATTAAAAAATATCTGACACTCACTATTGGAAGTTTGCAACTACCTCTACCTACTACCAAAAAGAAATATGACATACTTATTGTTGGGGATATTCACATCCCCGTTGAGGTAACTTAGTGTTTTATGAAAGTTCTTCGGTTTCATGCTAATCGAAAGTGGTTATTAATACGACTTAATCAACCTTGTTAATGGATCATTTTTGAAAGGTATGAAGCTGATGAATCTAGTAGGCACAACCTTCTGCTCCCACCTTTTGTTTTATGTTTTTCTTAGTTAAATAAAATAAAATGCCATGATTATCATGTTTTCTGAATTTTGCGTGCAATAAAAAATGACCCAAAATAAAAGTTCTTAGAATTTTAATATGATTTTTTCCGAATATTTCTGAATTTCTGGTACAAATAACATCAGAGGGGGTGCCCCTGGTGCCCACAAGACACCAGGGCGCACCAGCAACCCCAGGCGTGCCCTGGTGGGTTGTGGGTCCCACGTGGCCCCTCTTGCTTATCCCTTTAGCCCATGTCATCTCCTACCTCCAGAAAAAAATCACCATAGCTCTCTCTCTCTCTCTCTCTCTCTCGTGTTCTTGCTCTCAAACCCATGGATTTCGATCTCTTTGCTCGAAGCTCCGTTTTCAAAACTGTTTTGGGGGATTGCTACTTGGTATGTGACTCCTCCATTGCTCCAATTAGTTTTTGCTTTCGTGGTTTATATTTTGAATAATTAGCTACTCTTGGTGCTGCTGTAAATGGGCTTTCATGTTGAATTCTTAGAGTTCTAAGTAGTTTGAATGCTTGATATAGCCTCTAGACATCCATATGGGTAGTTGCTATCAATCTTGTGAAATTATGTTGACAAAAAAATTGTGTCCCAATTTTTTTTCTGAAATTGTTCGCAAATAAAAATGCAATTCTTTAGGAGTTCTTCGAGGAGGAGGTCCTCGGAGGCATCATCGAGTAGTGGCTCAATACGACGGTCTTATGTTGAGCCAAGTGCAAGCTCGACGCGGGATGCCGCTACCAAATCATGCTTATGGCCATGTAACGGATTCATGGTAGGTGCAGGTATCAAGGAGGAATTTGAGCAATTCATCCACAACACCGAACTCGCTCCCTTCATCACAGATGAGTGCATTCAACATCTCGACCTTACAAAAACATTCACAAAGAAATTTAAATATTTTCCTCGTGAGTCTAGAGTTTCATTTAACCTTTATGATCATCCCTTTACCATGCCTTTAGATGTGTTCTGTGATGCATGCAAAATTCCATATTGGGGTTCGCTAGACGAACCACCAAAGTCTGAGTACGAGTCATTTCTGACTAGTCTTTGTTACGGCGAGGATAGAGGGGTGTCACAAGGTAGAATAAAAAGTGTTCATTTTCCATTCATTCACTACTTTGCACTCTTTAATGGGAAATGCATAGTGGGCAAGCAAGATTGCAGTACACTTTGTGCCCCAGATTTGAGTCTCATACATACTGCTCTGACAGGAGTTAAACGTTATAATCTTGGAGTGATCATTGCACGGAGATTGCAACACAACGCTACTAGCAGTCACTTTTATGGTGGGATTTATGCTTCCCTTAGTTGGGTGTGTCACCTTGGCTCACCTTGGCCTAACGATCCCATTCTACCTACCCAGTACTTAGACTTTGAGGCCATGAAGCGCCATAAGTTTCTTAAGGGCACAATCACTAATTATACTTATAACTTGACGTTCAATAAAGAACCCATTGTACCTGTTGTTTTGCCTGCTCCTACTCTCTTTGCTTATCACAGTAAGAGAAGATACTACGTTCTTGAGAGCGAGGCATGCACATACAATGCGGAGGTTGAGGCCATCGGACGGGCAGAGGAGGCTGCACCAATAGCATTCTTGGGCTATCACTCAGATTATTATCCAGGCCGTGGATGGTGATTACTAAGCTAGGCCAAAATGCTAAGCTTGGGGGAGTACATATTCCCACCGACATTACATTCATGTTCACACATTTCATTCCAATTGTCGGTGTCCATACTTTCTCATTGTATTATCCATGCTAGATTTATTTTCTCGCTTTCTTCTTGTGTGTTTGAAAAACTTCGAGAAAATCCAAAAATATTTCTTGCTTCTTTTTGGGTTTTCTTTCTAGTTTAATTAGTTGTAGTATTAAAAGAAAACCCAAAAAGATTTCTTGATTCTTCTTTTGCTTGTTGGGAGATTTCTCGTGTAAATAGTTTTTCTCGTTTTTGTTTTCCTTCTTTAATTTGCTTTCTTCAAGAAAAACTAAAAACTCCAAAAATGTTTCAGTGTGTTTCTCTGAAATTCTTTTCTTTTTATTGAGTCGTACCAAGGAGAAGACCACGATGAAAATGTTGAGTGGCTCTCATATGCATTATTGTTGATCTAACAAAGAGCCCAAATTGCCTTGTCTTCTCCTTTTAAATAAAATGTTTGCAGATTCCAGCTTAGTCCACGGCATTCTTGCACTATTATTATTTTCATATCATTCGGTCGTGCAAGTGAAAGGCAATAATGATGATATTTGATGAAGTGACTGTGGCAGAGAGAAGCGGGTATGAACTCAACTTATTTTTGTCTTTGTAAATATGTTTAACCTAGTATCCATGATTCAGCACATTATGATCAAACATGTTTGCAATGACAATTAGAGATTATAGTTTCTCATGCCATGCTTAAGTAGCTAGGAGTGGATAATGATTTATCTTAGGTGTCAACATGCATTAAAATAATTATGATGTAGTATGATGATATGGTATCATCCTCTGAATGTTTCAAGTGGCTTGACTTGGCACATGTTCACGCATGTAGTTGAATCAAAACCAACATAGCCTCTATGATATTTATGTTCATGGTGTTCAAATATTACTCATGCTAGTATTCAATGTTTATTATGCATAATGCATGTTCATGACTGTTTTTGCTCTTTAGTTGGCCGCTTCTCAACCTATTTGCTAGCCTTCACCTATACTAAGCGGAATTACTGCTTGTGCATCAAAATCCTTAAACCTAAGTTATTCCAGATGAGTCCACTATATCTACCTATATCCGGTATTACCGAGCCGTTCCAAGTAAATTTGCATGTGCCACCTCTAAAAGTTCAAATAAACATTTGTTTTGTGTGCGTGGACTGCTCATGGAGCGATAGGGGGCGGTCAGTATCTTCTATGCTAAGCGGGTTATTTTCACGATGAGTGTTTATTCACTCGTCCTTGCACGAGAGGGGCCGATAATAGGGATTCCCAGTCCCGAAGTCAAAAATTGCAAATAATTAAACAAAACTCCCCCAGGACTGTTGTTGGTATGGACGGTACCCATGGATTTGGCTAGTCGTGGAGTGTGTTTGTTGGTGGAGGGGGAGTAAACCTTTACTTTTACTGCTTAGGAACCGCCGCTAATGTGTTTAGCATGGAAGATATTGATAACTCTTGGTCGTAACGTTGACAGGAAGGGTGCACCTCCCAAAATTTTATTTTTCTCTGATTTAAGCTTTGAGCTCTGGCACCTCTGCAAATCTCTGCTTCCCTCTGCGAAGGCACTATATATTTACTTTTATGTTGAGTCATCACCTTCTCAAACAAGTGCCGGACCTGAGAGCACTATTGCCATCCTCATGCATTGTGTATAGTTAATGTTGAATGCATCATGACTGCATCTTTTCTACCATGAATTACAATGTTTAGTCGCTACTTGAACTTTGGAGGTGCTCTGCATTTATATTTTGCGGTCTCAGAAAGGGCTAGCGAGATACCACTGTTATCATATTATATCATGATTGTTTTGACAAAGTGTTGGCATTTGAGATATCTTATTATTGCTCTCTAGTCGATTATGCCATTGATATGAGTTAATATAACTTCTAAGAGTTATTGTTGACATGATTAGTCATGATCTTTGCTGAAAACCTGGGTGCTACTTAAGAATATATATGTAAACAAGAACAAAAGAGTTCATAAAAGTTTTTCTTTATCACTTTCAGTTTGTCAAATGAATTGCTTGAGGACAAGCAATGGGTTAAGCTTTGGGGATTTGATACGTCTCCATCGTATCTACTTTTCCTAACGCTTTTGCTCTTGTTTTGGACTCTAATTTGCATGATTTGAATGAAACTTACCCGGACTGACGTTGTTTTCAGCAGAACTACCATGGTGTTGTTTTTGTGCAGAAATAAAAGTTCGCAGAATTGGACGAAACTTTTTGGAGATTTATTTCAGAATAAAAGGAAAAATACTGGAACCAAGAACCACCGGAGGGGGGTGCCCTGGCTGGCCACTATACACCAGGGCGCGCCACCCCCTCCAGGCGCGCCCTGGTGGGTTGTGGGGCCCTCATGGCCCCACTGACCCTAATTCCAACACTATAAATTCCTATTTTTGGAGAAAAAATAGGAGAGGAAGTTTCATCGCATTTCATGTTACGGAGCCATCGCCGCCTCCTGTTCTTCATCGGGAGGCCAAATCTGGAGCCCGTTTGGGGCTCCGGAGAGGGGAATCTTCGGTCTTCATCATCACCAACCCTCCTTCATCACCAATTCCATGATGCTCCCCACCGAAAGTGAGTAATTCCTTCGTAGGCTCGCTGGTCGGTGAGGAGTTGGATGAGATTCATCATGTAATCGAGTTAGTTTTGTTAGGGCTTAATCCCTAGTATCCACTATGTTCTGAGATTGATGTTGCTATGACTTTGCTATGCTTAATGCTTGTCACTAGGGCCCGAGTGCCATGATTTCCGATCTGAACCGTTTATGTTTTCACCATTATATCTATGTTCTAGATTCGATCTTGCTAGTCATCTGCACCTGCTATGTGTTATGATCCGTAAACCCCAGGGTGACATTAATTGGGATACTTTCCGGTGATGACCGTAGTTTGAGGAGTTCATGTATTCACTATGTGTTAATGCTTTGTTCCGGTTCTCTATTAAAAGGAGGCCTTAATATCCCTTAGTTTCCTTATGGACCCCGCTGCCACGGGAGGGTAGGACAAAATATGTCATGCAAGTTCTTTTCCATAAGCACGTATGACTATTTACGGAATACATGCCTATATTATATTTATGAACTGGAGCTAGTTCTGTGTCGCCCTAGGTTATGACTGTTATATGATGAATATCATCCAACGAATCCACCGATCTAATGCCTACGAGTTTTCCACATATTGTTCTTGCTATGTTACCACTGCTATCGTTACTACTGCTATCAAAACTATCATACTACTGTGCTACTGATCACTTTGCTGCAGATATTTAATCTCCAAGTGTGGTTGAATTGACAACTCAACTGCTAATACTTGCAAATATTCTTTGGCTCCCCTTGTGTCGAATCTATAAATTTGGGTTCAATACTCTACCCTCGAAAGCTGTTGCGATCCCCTATACTTGTGGGTTATCATAGTCCCGGCCGCGTTACGAAATGGGACTAATGTGAGCATTAGTCCTGGTTCGAGCAGCTAGGATGCCGGACGGGGCTCAGCAGGCATCAGTCCCGGTTTGAATGGACCTTTAGTCCTGATTGCAGAAAGCAATCGGGACTAAAGGGTTTGCGGCAGGAGTGATACCCTTTAGTCCCGGTTGGTGTCTCCAACCAGGACTAAAGGTCTGTCTTCAGTCCCGATTTTAGACCCCAGCCGGGAATAAAAATTTGCCTATATATATCCTCGTCCCTGCCCCCCTCTCCTCTGTTTTTTCCTCATAAAAGGTGTGGGAGGTGTGTGCTAGTTTGTTTTCCCTTACTATGCACAAGAGGTGCTCGATGAAATGCCTGAGAACATGATGCCACTTGAGTTCACACAAAACAAACATGATATGAGGTGCCCGAGCCACACTTAAGCTTTCTCCTCTATTCTTCCTCCAAGCTCGACCTCCAAAGCTCCATTTTCCCCAAGATTTATCTAGATTTGATGATGCCGTCCTGTCCCCATCCCCGTCCTCACCGATGTCGATCGCCCGCGCCGATCTCGTCGCCGACACCACCGTGGTGAGCCTCTTGTTCTTATCTTTTTAAAAAAAAAAATCTTACTTGTATGATTTAGATAGTTACTTGTATAATTTTCTTACTTGTATTATTGTTTGTTATTTTATAGTGCCATGGTTTTGATATCCGCCCCCGTCAGCTCTCATCTGGTCTATAGGAAAACCAATCGTGCCCCCTACTCAACGTGTTTACCGATATCGATTATGATCCGGAGGTAGCGGCCGATGATTTTGGTTTCACTCTTGGTCAATACTTAGGCGAGCAGGAGTTCCCCATGGCTGATTTAGCATACAGATACCAACACGGGAAGCCTCTCGTCAGACCTGAGGAGCTCCGGGTTCTACCAACACAAATGTGAAGACTGCATGAGTGGTACATGGAAGCCTCAAAGGAAGGGAGCAACATGATCATGGTGGGAAGTAGAGATGAGCATTACTTCAATGGAGACGAGGAGATGTACTTTGAATTTGATGAATTATTTCAGTTATACAATCAAGACGCCCTCGACAAATCTATCGTCTGTTGCTATTGTCTATAAGTATTATTTCTGTAATTAAGTCTCTAGCTCAGCTCGTTCATTGCATGTATAATTATCCTCACTATATTATGCAGAATGAAGATTATCGAATGCAAAAGAGGACAAATCTATGACATTGGGTTCATTAACCCAAATAACATACATGAATATACGGTAGCAAACAACGTCGAGGAAATAGAGGCTAACTTGCTAAGGGCATTCATTGCACAACAAACCAGAAGGGAAATATGATTTCCTTACAACTTCAAGTGAGTGTTACTGTCTTGTACACATTCTATTTCGCTTACTCGATGTTAAGTGTAATTGATGAGTTGTGCATGCACAGGTTCCACTTTATTCTGCTAGTCATTCAGGTTGCCGATGGATTAGTACTTGTCATGGACTCGAAATGTAAAGACCCTCAGATGTGGGCGGATCTGAGTGAAATGCTCCAGAGGTAAGTTCAATCATTATCGCACTATATCGGCAACTTTCGTTCATTTCCTGATATCAAGTACTCCCTCCGTTTTTATTTACTCTGCATATTAGCATTGACTGAAGTCAAACTTCATAAAGTTTGACCACGTTTATAGAAAACAATATAAACATTTACCATAACAAATCTATATGCTGTGAAAGTACATTCAATAATAAATCTAATGGTATTAATTTGTTATTGCATATGTTCATATTTTTGTTTATAAACTTTGTCAAAATTTACAAAGCTTGATTTCGACCAAAGCTAATACGCGGACTAAATAAAAATAGAGGGAGTAATTAATAACTCCTTTATTTATTTTCTTCGCCGGGCAGGGTTTGAAAAAAGTTCACCAAGCAGACTAGGGGCGAATGGAAAGAGGAGCTGCGATTTCGACAACTCAATGTAAGTAGTACTAGCTAGTTTCGCGCATCTCTCTTTGATTCTAGTTTGAATACCATTATCATGCTTGATTATTATTTTGATTGAACTCTATTCTCGTAAAGTGCTTGAGGCAGGGAGACGGGAATAATTTATGTGTATACTGTGTTTGCGAGTTCATTCGCGAGACGACCTATGAGAAGGGCAGAGTTTTAGAAAAACTTCGAGTACGTAAACAATATTCACAATTTTATTTTATTACCATCAATTGTGTTGAGTTTCATTCATATATATTGACCCCCTTCTTTAAATTAATTAGATCAAACGGATGCAGGACGATCTCCTACCAAAGGATCGCGTACGAGCAATTCAAGAGGGATTGGCGGGATTCTTACTTGAAGAGGTCATAGCTAAAAACGGAGAATACCATCAGGAATTGGTAGGGAATTTTGGTAATTAGATATTAGGGATCGTAAGAGATATTATATTGTAGATATGCATGAATGTGTACTATATGTACTCGAATATATATATGAAAACTTGTTGTTCGACCAAGCACGGGGAAAGAGGTCACTTCTCTATATTCATGATGATGTTGTGTAATGGTTCCTTCTTTGCTATATGTAGTAGCTAGCGTCGAGTTGAATGGAAAACATAAAATAAAAATGAAAACCCTAAATGAAAAAGAATTGAATGGTAAACACAAAAAGAAAAGGGAAACACAAAATGAAACCCCTAAACCCGCCAAAACCCTAAACCCCTCCTTAAAAAAAAACCTAAACCCCAGTGCTTGGCAGGGGCTGACGCATGGCAGCCTTTTTATTCCCGGTTGTTGTTACCAACCGGGACTAAAGGTCCTCCTGCCTGAGCGCTCCACAGCGGCCACGTGGAGACCCTTTAGTCCCGGTTCGTAACACAACCGGAACTAAAAAGGGGCCCTTTAGTCCCAATTCCTTAGTCCCGGTTGCCTAACAGGGACTAAAAGCCCTTACAAACCGGGACTAATGTCCCTTTTTCTACTAGTGTAAAATGGACAACATGTCAAGCTTTGCAGAGAAGATGACAGACTATAGCATTAGCTCAACAACAACAAAAAGAAAACACCTCATGATACTAGTAGACACTCAAAGATGTTATTCTTGGCATAAGGTTCCTTTGTCGAGATGAAGTCTAAATGCATCATATATGGCGTCTACAGTCTGAACACTTTTGTGTCATCAGCTCATTACTAATATGTTAATATGTTATATATCATGATGCATTCCATCCTTATGCACACAAAAATTTAGAAATGCAAATTGCAATACACGCTAGACCTGCAATGCTACCAATTTTCGCATAACTTTGGTTCTGACATGAGTATTAGGTTTGGTGTAGTTGGACTTCTCCGTGAGGCCAATTTGGACTTGACAGCCCACTCTGTCAGAGAAACATTGTGTCATGACAATTTCCTTTGTATATTAAGATGTGCATACAATAAATTACCATATTAATTTTAAACCTAACCCTTTGAACTTGTTGAATCCCCTTCAACAATTGCACCCTCTCACTATGCCTAACCCTTCATAGTTGATATCTCGATAAAATAAAATGCACATATATTTGCTAGAAAGAATGTTACTTCATGCTCATGTGTTAATAAAAAAATCGTTAGAGCAATCTACAAAGATGAGAGGATCCAATTTCTAGCTTGTCAGAAAACCATGCTTGTGCCTCTCCCAACCATTAGAACTATTTCTCAGGCTCCTTTGTAAAAAAAATTCTTGTTTGAATTGGCTCCTTTTGTCAAGCTGAAGTCCAAAAAATCTCACAATGTTTGTAGCCTGAACAATAATGTGTCATCACTATCTTAACATGCGGATATACGTGTCCTGATAACTCCCATCCTTATACACACCAATTGAGAAATGAAAATTGCATGAAACACTAGGCTTCCATGCTAGCAATCTTGAGATAGATTTCATGCTAAGTAAAGAATTATCTAGCTCTCCACATCTTTTTTCTTGTCCTCTATTGTTTCTTCTACTTTGCATTCGGAAGTTTATATAAGATGAGAAAAACATAAGACAAAAAAGTTTTTTTAGGGGGTATTAACACTTTATTCAATGATAACACAATTTGGGATACAAGCTATATCAGGATAGTTTCATAGCCAAACACAACATCCTGGATTAAGAGAGACAACGTAGGTGCCGCATTTGCATGCGTTGATCAAGTCATACATGTTGAAGTGATAAATGTCATACCCCGACCCATTAGTGGAGGCCAATGTGGCCCAAGTGGAGTTGTGTGTGGTGATCTTTGCAATGATCTGGTGGACTACTGCTTTACATATGTACCAAATTTTAATAAGCAAATGGAAAAAATATATTTAGGGTGATCTTCGTAAGGATGAACACTGATAACCCACAAGTATAGGGGATCGCAACAGTTTTCGAGGGTAGAGTATTCAACCCAAATTTATAGATTTGACACAAGGGGAGCCAAAGAATATTTGTAAGTATTAGCAGTTGAACTGTCAATTCAACCACACCTGGAGATTAAATATCTACAACAAAGTGATCAGTAGCACAGTAGTATGATAATTTTGATAGCGGTGATAATAGCAGCAGTAATGGTAATAGTGATAGCAATGGTTTTGTAGCAAGTGTAACAGTAGCAATAGCAATAGTAACTTAGCAAGAGCAATATGTGAAAAACTCGTAGGCATTGGATTGGTGAATTTGTTAGATGATTGATACGTACATTTTGCATCATGTTTTTCTGCTGTTATTTATAATATTTTTATGCTTAATAATGCTTTTTGGAGTAATTCTAATGCCTTTTCTCTCATAATATACAAGGTTTATACCAAGAGGGAGAATGCCGGCAGCTGGAATTCTGGATCTGAAAAAACTATGTCAGAGTTACCTATTCTGCACTTCTCCAAATGAGCTGAAAATTTACGAAGAATTGTTTTGGAATATATAAAAAATACTGGAGAAAATAACTACCGGAGGGGGCCACCCTGGTGAGCACAAGACACCAGGGCGCGCCTAGGCCCCCAGGCGCGCCCTGGTGGGTTGTGCCCTCCTCGGCCCACCTCTAGTGCCCATCTTCTAGTATATAGGTCATTTTGACCTAGAAAAAAATCAGAGGGGGACTTTCGGGACGAAGCGCCGCCATCTCAAGGCAGAACTTGGGCAGGAGCACTTTTACCCTCCGACGGAGCGATTCCGCCGGGGGAACTTCCCTCCCGGAGTGGGAAATCATCGCCATCGTCATCACCACCAACTCTCCCATCTTTGGGAGGGCAATCTCCATCAACATCTTCAACAACACCATCTCCTTTGAAACCCTAGTTCATCTCTTGTGTTCAATCTTTGCACCGGAACCTTAGATTGGCACTTGTTGGTGACTAGTAGTGTTGATTACATCGTGTAGTTGATTACTATATGGTTTATTTGGTGGAAGATTATATGTTCAGATCCATTATGCTATTTAATACCCCTATGATCTTGAGCATGATTATGATTTGTGAGTAGTTACTATTATTCTTGAGGTCACGAGAGAAGTCATGTTGCAAGTAATCATGTGAACTTGATATGTGTTCGATATTTTGATGATATGTATGTTGTGATTCTCTTAGTGGTGTCATGTGAACGTCGACTACATGGCACTTCACCATATTTGGGCTTAAGGGAATGCATTGTGGAGTAGTTATTAGATGATGGGTTGCTAGAGTGATAGAAGCTAAATCCCTAGTTTATGCGCTACTTCGTAAGGCACCAATTTGGATCCAAAAGTTTAATGCTATGGTTAGATTTTATCTTAATACTTTTTCTCGTAGTTGCGGATGCTTGCGAGGGGGTTAATCATAAGTAGGAGGTTTGTTCAAGTAAGAACAACACCTAAGCACCGGTCCACCCACATATCAAATTATCAAAGTAGCGAACACGAATCAACCCAACATGATGAACGTAGCATGGTGAAATTCCCGTCCGCCCTCAAGAACGCTTTGCTTATTATAAGAGACCATTTTGGCCTGTCCTTTGCCACAAAAGGGTTGGGCTACCTTGCTGCACTTTAATTACCGTTACCGTTACTTACTCGTTACAAATTATCTTGCTATCAAACTACCTGTTACCGACTATTTCAGTGCTTGCAGAAAATACCTTGCTGAAAACCACTTGTCATTTCCTTCTGCTCCTTGTTGGGTTTGACACTCTTACTTATCGAAAGGACTATGATTGATCCCCTATACTTGTGGGTCATCAAGGATCTTTTCAGGCACCATTGCTGGGGAGTGAAACGCTCTTGGTAAGTGGAAATTGGTAAGGAAAAATTATTACTACGTGCTGAAATTTATTGTGAGTTGTTACTATGGAGAATCATCCTTTGAGGGGTTTGTTCGGGGTATCTTCACCTTGACCGAAACCAAAATTAGTTGCCCCTCAACTTACTACACCTACTAAAAATATTGGTTATGAAATTCCTTCGGGTATGATAGAACAAATGCTAGCTAATCCTTATGCAGGAGATGGTACTCAACATCCTGATATGCATTTGATATATGTGGATGAAATTTGTGGATTATTTAAGCTTGCAGGTTTATCCGGAGATGAAGCTAAGAAGAAGGTTTTCCCTTTATCTTTGAAGGGAAAAGCATTGACCTGGTATAGGCTATGCGACGATATTGGATCTTGGAACTGGAATCGGTTGAAATTGGAATTTCACCCAAAAAATTATCCTATGCATCTAGTTCATCGTGATCGGAATTATATATATATAATTTTTGGCCTCGTGAAGGAGAAAGTATCGCTCTAGCTTGGGGGAGGCTTAAGTCAATGTTATATTCATGCCCCAATCATGAGCTCTCAAGAGAAATTATTATTCAGAATTTTTATGCTCGGCTTTCTCATGATGGTTGATCCATGCTCGATACTTCTTGTACTAGTTATTTTATGAAGAAGACTATTGAATTCAGGTGGGATCTTTTAGAAAGAATTAAACGCAACTCTGAAGATTGGGAACTCGATGAAGGTAAAGAGTCAG
Organism: Thinopyrum obtusiflorum; assembly: GCA_036873465.1. Taxonomy (NCBI): domain Eukaryota; kingdom Viridiplantae; phylum Streptophyta; class Magnoliopsida; order Poales; family Poaceae; genus Thinopyrum; species Thinopyrum obtusiflorum. The sequence continues at coordinate 213,638 of JAAAWM010012239.1, forward strand.
GTATTAAGCTTAAGTTTGATTGTGTTAAATCTTTTATGAACACCGATGCTTTTCAACAGTTTAGCACTAAATATGGACTTGACTCTGAGATAATAACCTCTTTTTGTGAATCATTTGCTACTCATGTTGATCTCCCTAAGGAGAAGTGGTTTAAATATCATCCCCCTATTAAAGAAGAAATTAAAGAACCGGTCATAGTTAAAGATGAAACTATTATTTACAATGTTGATCCAGTTGTGCCTACTGCTTATATTGAAAAGCCATCTTTCCCTGTTAGGATAAAGGAACATGCTAAGGTTTCAACTGTGCTTCGCAAAAGTAATATTAAAGCATCTAAACCTTCTGAGCAAATTAAAGTAGAACCTAGTGTTGCTATGGTTAAAGATCTCCTGGTAGATGGGCATGTTATTTACTTCTGTGGTGAAGCTGCTAGAATTGCCAAGCCCGATGAAAAGGATAAACGTAGACCTGTTATTGGCATGCCCGGTGTCTCACTTAAAATAGGATATCATTGTTATCATGGCTTATGTGATTTAGGTGCTAGCGTGAGTGCTATTCCTTTTACCTTATACCAAGAAATTATGGATGACATAGCACCCGCTGAAATAGAAGACATAGATGTTACTATTAAACTTGCTAATAGAGACACCATCACACCGCTTGGGATTGTTAGAGATGTTGAAGTCTTGTGTGGGAAATAAAATACCCTACTGATTTTCTAGTTCTTGGTTCCCCACAAGATGACTTTTGTCCCATTATCTTTGGTAGACCTTTCTTGAACACTGTCAATGCTACTATAGATTGTCATAAACAAACTGTCAGTGTCCGCTTTGGTGATGAGTATCATGAATTTAATTTTTCCAAGTTTAATAGACAATGTCATAAGAAAGAATTACCTCGTAATGATGAAATAATTGGTCTTCTTCTATTGCCATGCCTCCTACTGATCCACTAGAACAATATTTGCTAGACCATGAAAATGATATGCATATGTATGAAAGAAATGAAATAGACAAAAATTTCTTTGAATAATGAACTCTGCTCAAACATAATTTGCCTATTAAAACTCTTGGAGGTCCTCCTCCACCTAAAGGTGATCCTATGTTTGAATTAAAACAATTGCCTGACACTTTGAAATATGCGTATCTTGATGAGAAAAAGATATATCCTGTTATTATTAGTGCTAACCTTTCAGAACATGAAGAAGAAAGATTATTAAAAATTCTAAGGAAGCACCGAGCTGCCATTGGATATAATCTTGATGATCTTAAGGGCATTAGTCCCACTCTCTGTCAGCACAAGATTAATATGGAACCTGATGTTAAACCTGTTGTTGATCATCAACGATGATTGAATCCTAAGATGAAAGAAGTGGTAAGAACTGAAATATTAAAGCTTCTGGAAGCAGGTATAATCTATCCCATAGCTGATAGTAGATGGGTAAGTCCCATTCGTTGTGTCCCTAAGAAGAGAGGTATTACTGTTGTTCCTAATGATAAAAATGAACTTATTCCACAAAGAATTGTTACTGGCTATAGAATGGTAATTGATTTTAGAAAATTAAATAAAGAAACTAGAAAAGATCATTACCCTTTGCCTTTTATTGATCAAATGTTGGAAAGATTATCTAAGCACACTCACTTTTGCTTTCTCGATGGATATTCTGGTTTCTCTCAAATACATGTATCACAACCTGATCAAGAGAAAACCACATTTACTTTTCCTTTTGGAACTTATGCTTATAGACTTATGCCTTTTGGTCTATGCAATGCACCAGCTACCTTTCAAAGATGTATGACTGCTATATTCTCTAATTTTTGTGAAAAGATTGTTGAGGTTTTCATGGATGATTTTTCTGTTTATGGAACTTCTTTTGATGATTGCTTAAGCAACCTTGATCGAGTTTTGCAGAGATGTGAGCAAACTAATCTTGTCTTGAATTGGGAGAAGTGCCACTTTATGGTTAATGAAGGTATTGTCTTGGGGCCTAAAATTTCTGAACGAGGTATTGAAGTGGATAAAGCCAAAGTTGATGCAATTGAGAAAATGCCATGTCCTAGAGATATTAAAGGTATTCGTAGTTTCCTTGGTCATGCTTGTTTCTATAGGAGATTTATTAAAGACTTCTCTAAAATTTCTAGGCCTCTTACTAATCTTTTACAAAAGGATGTTCCATTTGTTTTTTATGTTGACTGTGTAGAAGCCTTTGCACTTAAGAAAGACTTAACTTCTGCACCTATTGTTCAACCACCTGATTGGAACTTGCCTTGTGAAATTATGTGTCATGCTAGTGATTATGCCGTTGGTGCTGTTCTAGGATAAAGAGTTGATAAAAAATTGAATGTTATTCATGATGCTAGCAAAACTCTAGACAGTGCCCAAAGAAATTATGCTACCACTGAAAAGGAATTTTTAGCAGTTGTGTTTGCTTGTGATAAATTCAGATCTTACATTGTTGATTTCAAAGTAATTGTTCAAACTGATCAAGTTGCTATAAAATATCTTATGGAAAAAAAAGATGCTAAACCTAGACTCATTAGGTGGGTACTCTTGCTACAAGAATTTGATTTACATATCAGTGATAGAAAAGGAGCTGAGAACCCCGTAGCTGATAATTTGTCTAGGTTAGAAAATATTCTTGATGACCCACTACCTATTGATGATAGTTTTCCTGATGAACAACTAGTTGCAATAAATGTTTCTCATAATACTCCTTGGTATGCTGACTATGCTAATTATATTGTTGCTAAATACATACCACCTAGTTTCACATACCAACAAAAGAAAAAATTCTTCTATGATTTAAGACATTACTTTTGGGATGACCCACATCTTTATAAAGAAGGAGTACATGGTATTATTAGACGTTGTGTACCTGAGCATGAACAGGAACAAATCCTACGGAAATGTCACTCCGAAGCTTATGGAGGGCATCATGCGGAAGATAGAACTGCTCATAAGGTATTGCAATCTGGTTTTTATTAGCCTACTCTCTTCAAGGATGCTCATAAGTTTGTTTTATCTTGTTATGAATGTCAAAGAATTGGTAATATCGGTAAGCGTCCAGAAATGCATATGAATTATTAACTTGTTGTTGAACCATTTGATGTTTGGGGTTTTGATTATATGGGACCTTTTCCTTCCTCTAATGGGTATACACATATTTTGGTTGCTGTCGATTATGTTACTAAGTGGGTAGAAGCTATTCCAACTAGTAGTGCTGATCATAACACTTCCATTAAAATGCTTAAAGTTATTTTCCCAAGGTTTGGAGTCCTTAGATATTTAATGACTGATGGTGGTTCAGACTTTATTCATGGTGCTTTCCGTAAAATGGTTGCTAAATATGATGTTAACCACAGAATTGCATCACCCTATCACCTCAATCTAGTGGTCAAGTTGAACTTAGCAATAGAGAACTAAAATTAATACTACAAAAAACTGTCAATAGGTCCCGAAAGAATTGGTCTAAGAAATTAGATGATGCACTTTGGGCCTACAAAACAGCTTATAAAAATCCTATGGGTATGTCTCCCTATAAAATGGTTTATGGAAAAGCTTGCCCCCCCCCCCCCCCCCCCCCCCCCCCCCCCCCCCCCCCCCCCCCCCCCCCCCCCCCCCCCCCCCCCCCCCCCCCCCCCCCCCTTATTTGATATTAGCTCATTAGATGAATGGAGAACCCAAGCTTATGAAAATGCAAAATTATTTAAAGAAAAAGTTAAAAGATGGCATGGCAAAAGAATCCAAAAGCGGGAATTGAAAGTTGGAGAATATGTTCTTTTGTACAACTCTCGTTTCAGATTCTTTGCAGGAAAACTTCTCTCTAAATGGGAAGGACCATATATTATCGCGGAGGTTTATCGCTCTGGAGCCATCAAGATCAATGCCGAAGGTACTAACCTGAAGGTGGTCAATGGTCAAAGAATTAAGCACTATATCTCAAGTACGCCTATTAATGTTGAAAGCAATATTATTCAAACCATGACACCGGAGGAACACATAAAAGAAACCTTCCGGAACACTCTGGAATACTAAAAAAAGAGGAGGTACGTGATACGGTAAGTAAACGGACTCCGAAAAATCCGCAAAAATATTTTTTGTCAGTTTTGGAATATTACAAAAATTAGAAAAATAAGAAACAACCAAGAAGGCAACCGAGGAGGGCACAAGACACCATGGCGCGCCTGGGTTACCTGGCGCGCCCAGGTGGGTTGTGCCCACCTTGGGAACCTTCCCGACTCCGTTTTCCTCCCGTTTGCTTGTTTCCCAAGATAAAAAATCTTTATATACCCCCCAAATGTATTAACCACCGTATCACAGAGAAATCTTCTGTTCTTCTTTCTTGATGTTTTCTGACAGATCTAGATCGCCATGGCCGCTTCGAGCTCCTCCAAGGACAAGTTCTTTGGGAACGTCATCAACCCGTATTTGCGGGAGTTGATGCAACACCCTCAAGCCATTGAGATGCATGAGGGGGTGCTCCACATCCGGGACGTCCAGGGGCCCAAGAGGACGGGAACCGTGGAGGCTAGGCTCGAAGCTATGGAGCAAGAGGTTTTCAAGTGCAAGGGGATGGTGGAGCGTGGACTCAATGCCAATCACCTCATGATTACGGATTTCACCAGTGATCTCAAGGTGGATGGCCGGTCCATGAAGGACATCATCTTCACCCTCAATGAGCAAATCAATTTTCTACAAAGCCAAATCTATGATCTCCAAAATCAAGTATTTGAATATGAGGCGAGATTTAATGGTATGAGTTTAGCTGCCAGTTGCAGGACTCGTGAGGCTCGCGCTTCTTCTTATGATGGTGAGCCACTGCCATGGAAGCCGTAGGATAAGCCTGCTACTTCATCACCACCACCATCATCATCTTCACCACCAAAGGAGACTTGAGTTCATGGTATGGGCACTCCCCTTGGCTTGTGCCAAGCTTGGGGGAGGTGCCCCGGTATCGTATCACCACCACTATCTTTGCCTTTATCTATTTTAGTTCGATCTTCAGCTATCCTATGGTTTAGTTCAATAAAAGTTTAGTTCGATCCTTTCTTTTCGAGTGCTTGCTTAGTGATCTGTCTATCTATGTAATCATGTGCGAGATATACAATAAAGTTTAGTTTGAGTTTTGTTTCTTTACTCTTATGTTTCAATAAAAGGAAAGGAAAATAAATGAAAAAGATCATATGCTAATCTTATGGTAAATAATGACATCACATAAGGAAAAGTATAAGTGGTAAAATTTGTTGGAGATTGACAAACATAGCATTCCCCCCCCCCCCCCCCCCCCCCCCCCCCCCCCCCCCCCCCCCCCCCCCCCCCCCCCCCCCCCCCCCCCCCCCCCCCCCCCCCCCCCCCCCCCCCCCCCCTAAATATTATATGTCAAAATTGTTGACGTTGGACAAGGAAGACAACGTAATGAGCTATGCTTGTTCATATCCACATAGAACTTATATTGTCATAGATCCTTCAACATGTGGTGCTTACTCAATATCTTTGCTAGCCAAAAATTTCGCACTAAGTAGAGATACTACTTGTGCATCCAAAAAGCTTAAACCCAAATTCATGCCTTGAGAGTCCACCATACCTACCTATGGATTGAGTAAGATCTTTCAAGTAAGTTGTCATTGGTGCAATAAGGCAATAAAAATTGCTTCTAAATGTGTTTGATCGTTTAGTGTAAGAGAAAATTGAGCGTTGTACGAACTTGTGATGGCAAAGTAATAAAAGCGATGGACTGCATAATAAAGGTTGCTATCATAAGGGGCAATATAATGTGACGTTCCTTTGCATTAAGGGATTTGGCATACAAACAAAAAGCGCATGGCAACCTCTGCTTCCCTCTGCGAAGGGCCTATCTTTTACTTTTATGCACTTACTTTTATGTAAGAGTCAAAGTATTCTTCCCTATTCCTTTTTATTTTCTCTCCCCCCCCCCCCCCCCCCCCCCCCCCCCCCCCCCCCCCCCCCCCCCCCCCCCCCCCCCCCCCCCCCCCCCCCCCCCCCCCCCCCCCCCCCCCCCCCCCCCCCCCCCCCCCCCCCCCCCCCCCCCCCCCCCCCCCCCCCCCCCCCCCCCCCCCCCCCCCCCCCCCCCCCCCCCCCCCCCCCCCCCCCCCCCCCCCCCCCCCCCCCCCCCCCCCCCCCCCCCCCCCCCCCCCCCCCCCCCCCCCCCCCCCCCCCCCCCCCCCCCCCCCCCCCCCCCCCCCCCCCCCCCCCCCCCCCCCCCCCCCCCCCCCCCCCCCCCCCCCCCCCCCCCCCCCCCCCCCCCCCCCCCCCCCCCCCCCCCCCCCCCCCCCCCCCCCCCCCCCCCCCCCCCCCCGAGAAGTTATATGATAAAAGTTGTGTGATAAAGTTTTATGTTAAAGTTCTTTGTTGTTATAATAATAAGCATGATGCTTCTATGTCCGTATTTTGTTTTTATCAACACCTCTCTCTGTAAGCATGTGGGCATGTTATTCGATTTCAGTTTTTCACTTGAGGACAAGCGAGGTATAAGCTTGGGGGAGTTGATACGTCCATTTTGCATCATGTTTTTCTACTATTATTTATAATGTTTTTATACTTAATAATGTTTTTTGGAGTAATTATAATGCCTTTTCTCTCATAATATGCAAGGTTTATACCAAGAGGGAGAATGCCGGCAGCTAGAATTCTGGACCTGAAAAAGCTACGTAAGAGTTACCTATTCTGCACATCTCCAAATGAGCTGAAAATTTATTGAGAATTGTTTTGGAATATATAAAAAATACTGGAGCAAATAACTACCGGAGGGGGCCACCTTGGTGAGCACAAGATACCAGGGCGCGCCTAGGCCCCCAGGCGTGCCCTGGTGGGTTGTGCCCTCCTCGGCCCACCTCTGGTGCCCATCTTCTGGTATATAGGCCATTTTGAACTAGAAAAAATTGGAGGGGGACTTTCGGGATGAAGCGCCACCATCTCGAGGCGCCCCCCCCCCCCCCCCCCCCCCCCCCCCCCCCCCCCCCCCCCCCCCCCCCCCCCCCCCCCCCCCCCCCCCCCCCCCCCCCCCCCCCCCCCCCCCCCCCCCCCCCCCCCCCCCCCCCCCCCCCCCCCCCCCCCCCCCCCCCCCCCCCCCCCCCCCCCCCCCCCCCCCCCCCCCCCCCCCCCCCCCCCCCCCCCCCCCCCCCCCCCCCCCCCCCCCCCCCCCCCCCCCCCCCCCCCCCCCCCCCCCCCCCCCCCCCCCCCCCCCCCCCCCCCCCCCCCCCCCCCCCCCCCCCCCCCCCCCCCCCCCCCCCCCCCCCCCCCCCCCCCCCCCCCCCCCCCCCCCCCCCCCCCCCCCCCCCCCCCCCCCCCCCCCCCCCCCCCCCCCCCCCCCCCCCCCCCCCCCCCCCCCCCCCCCCCCCCCCCCCCCCCCCCCCCCCCCCCCCCCCCCCCCCCCCCCCCCCCCCCCCCCCCCCCCCCCCCCCCCCCCCCCCCCCCCCCCCCCCCCCCCCCCCCCCCCCCCCCCCCCCCCCCCCCCCCCCCCCCCCCCCCCATGGGTTGCTAGAGTGACAGAAGCTTAAACCCTAGTTTATGCGCTACTTCGTACGGGACCGATTTGGATCCAAAAGTTTAATGCTATGGTTAGATTTTATCTTAATACTTTTCTCGTAGTTGCGGATGCTTGCGAGGGGGTTAATCATAAGGAGGAGGTTTGTTCAAGTAAGAACAACACCTAAGCACCGGTCCACCCACATATCAAATTATCAAAGTAGCGAACACGAATCAACCCAACATGATGAAGGTAGCATGGTGAAATTCCCGTGTGCCCTCAAGAACGCTTTGCTTATTATAAGAGACCGTTTTGGCCTATCCTTTGCCACAAAAGGATTGGGCTGCCTTGCTGCACTTTACTTACCATTACCATTACTTGCTCGTTACAAATTATCTTGCTATCAAACTACCTGTTACCGACTATTTCAGTGCTTGCAGAAAATACCTTGCTGAAAACCACTTGCCATTTCCTTCTGCTCCTCGTTGGGTTCGACACTCTTACTTATTGAAAGGACTATGATTGATCCCCTATACTTGTGGGTCATCAATGACATTACTCATATAACAGTCAAAACCTGGGGCGACACAAAACTAGCTCCAGTTCATAAATATAATGCAGGCATGTATTCCGTAAATAGTCATACGTGCTTATGGAAAGAACTTGCATGACATCTTTTGTCCTACCCTCCCGTGGCAGCGGGGTCCATAAAGAAACTAAGGTATATTAAGGCCTCTTTTTAATAGAGAACCGGAACAAAGCATTAACACATAGTGAATACATGAACTCCTCAAACTACGGTCATCACCGGAAAGTATCCCGACTATTGTCACTCCGGGGTTTACGGATCATAACACGTAGCAAGTGCATATAACTTGCAAGATCAGATCCAGAACATAGATATAATGGTGAAAACATAAATGGTTCAGATATGAAATCATTGCACTCGGGCCCTAGTGACAAGCATTAAGCATGGGAAAGTCATAGCAACATCAATCTCATAACATAGTGGATACTAGGGATCAAGCCCTAACAAAACTAACTCGATTACATGATGAATCTCATCCAGCTCCTCACCGACCAGCGAGCCTACAAAGGAATTACTCACTCCCGGTGGGGAGCATCATGGAATTGGCGATGAAGGAGGGTTGGTGATGACGAAGATATAATATTCCCCTCTCCGGAGCCCTGAACAGACTCCAGATCTGGCCTCTCGATGAAGAACAGGAGGTGGCGGTGGCTCCGTTTCGTGAAACATGATAATTCTTCCTCCCTGATTTTTCTCTCTGAAAATAGGTATTTAAGGAGTTGGAATTAGGGTCTGCGGGGCCACCAGGTGGGCACAACCCACCTGGGCGCGCCTGGAGGGGGTGGCGCGCCCTGGTGGGTTGTGCTCAACCAGGGGGCCCCCTCCGATGGTTCTTGGCTCCAGTATTTTTCCTTTATTGTAAAACAATTCTCCAAAAAGTTACGTTCCATTCTGATAACTTTTATTTCTGCACAAAAACAATACCATGGTAGTTCTGCTAAAAATAGCGTCAGTCCGGGTTAGTTTCATTCAAATCATGCAAATTAGAGTCCAAAACAAGAGCAAAAGCGTTAGGAAAAGTAGATACGACAAAGACGTATCAACTCCCCCAAGCTTAAACCTTTGCTTGTCCTCAAGCAATTCAGTTGATAAACTGAAAGTGAAAAAGAAAAACTTTTACGAACTCTTTTGTTGTTGTTTACATAAATAAGCTTAAGTAGCACCCAGGTTTTCAGCAAAGACCATGACCAACCATGTCAACAATAACTCTTAAAAATTATATTAACTCATATCAATAGCATAAGCAACTAGCGAGCAATAATAAGATATCTCAAAAGACAACACTTTGTCAAAACAACCATGATATAATATGACAACAGTGGTATCTTGCTAGCCCTTTCTGAGACCACAAAACATAAATGCAGAGAACCTCCAAAGTTCAAGCAGCGACTAAACATTGTAATTCATGGTAGAAAAGATCCCCCCCCCATGCATTCAACATTAACTATACACAATGCATGAGGATGACAATAGTGCTCTCAAATCTGGCGCTTGTTTGAGAAGGTGATGACGCAACATAAAATTAAATAGATAGTACCTTCACAGAGGGAAGCAGAGATTTGCAGCGGTACCAGAGCTCAAATTTTTAAAACAGAGATAAATGAAATTTTGGGAAATGCACCCTTCCTGTTTACTTCACGACCAAAAGTTATCAATATCTTCCATGCTAAACACATTAGTGGTGGTTCCCAAGCGATAAAAGTAAAGATTTACTCCCCCTCCACCAACAAACACACTCCACGGCTAGCCGAATCCACGGGTACCATCCATACCAATATCAGTCCTGGGGGAGTTTTTTTTAAATTATTTGCAATTTTTTATTTTGGGACTTGGAATCCCTATTACCGCCCCTCTCGTGTAAGGACGAGTGAATAAACACTCATCATGATAATAACCCGCTTAGCATGGAAGATACCAACTACCTCCTGTCGCTCTATGAACAATCCAGGCACACAAAAATAGAAGTTTAGCTGAAGTTTTTAGAGGTGGCACATGCAAATTTACTTGGAACGAAAGGGTAATACCTCATATACGTAGATATGATGGACTCATCTGGAATAACTTGGGTTTTTGGATTTTGATGCACCACCAGTATTTCCGCTTAGTACAGGCGAAGGCTAGCAAATAAGTTGAGAAGCGGCGAGCTAGAGAGCGAAAACGGTCATAAACATGCATTATGAATAATAAACATTGAATACTAGCATGAGTAGGATATGAACACCATGAACATAAATATCATCCCCCCCCCCCCCCCCCCCCCCCCCCCCCCCCCCCCCCCCCCCCCCCCCCCCCCCCCCCCTGAAACATTCAGAGGAGGATACCATATCATCATACTACATCACAATCATTTTATTGCATGTTGACAAGCAAGATAAATCATTATCCACTCCTAGCTACTTAAGCATGGCATGAGAAACTATAATCTCTAATTGTCATTGCAAACATGTTTGATCATAATATGCTAAATCATGGATACTAGGTTAAACATATTTACAAAAACAGAACAAGTTGAGTTCATACCTGTTTCTCTCTGCCACAGCCAGTTCATCAAATATCGTCATTATTGCCTTTCACTTGCACGACCGAATGATTTGAAAATAATAATAGTGCAAGAGTGTCGTGGACTAAGCTGGAATCTACAAACATTTTATTCAAAAGGAGAAGACAAGGTAATATGGGCTCTTTGTTAGATCAATATCAATGCATATGAGAGCCACTCAACATTTTCATCGTGGTCTTCTCCTCGGTACGACTCAATAAAAAGAAGAGAATTTTAGAGAAATATACAGAAATATTTTTGGAGTTTTTAGTTTTTCTAGAAGAAAGCAAGTTAAAGAAAAAAAGAAAAAATGAGAAAAACTATTTACACGGGAAAGCTCCCAACAAGCAAAAGAAGAACAAGGAAATCTTTTTGGGTTTTCTTTTTAATACTACAACTAACTAAACTAGAAAGAAAAACCGAAAAGAAGCAAGATTTTTTTTTTGGATTTTCTCAAAGTTTTTCAAACACAAAAGAAGAAAGAGAGAAGATAAATCTAACATGGATAATACAACGAAAAAGTGTGAACACCGACAACTGGAATGAAATGTGTGAACATGAATGTAATGTTGGTGGAAATACGTACTCCCCCAAGCTTAGGCTTTTGGCCTAGCTTGGTAATCACCACTCGTGGCCTGCATAATAATCAGAGTGATAGCTCACGAAGGCCCTTGGTGCAGCCTCCTCAGCCCACCGAGCTGCCTCGATCGCCGCCTTGTACGCGCGGGCCTCACTCTCAAGAACATAATGTCTTCTTTTGCTGTCAAAATCAAAGAGAGCAGGCACAGGCAAAGCAATATGCACAATGGTTTCTTTATTGAACCTCAAGTTATAAGTATAATCAGTGATTTTGCACTTAAGGAACTTATGGCGTTTCATGGCATCAAAGTCTAAGTACTGAGTAGGCAAGATGGGGTCATGAGGAAGAGGTGTAATACCCACCTCTTTAGCTAAACGAGATCCCACCATAAAAATAACCACTACCAGCGTTGTGTTGCAATCTTCGTGCAACAATTGCTCCAAGATTATAACATTAAATTTCGGTCAGAGCAGTGTGTATGAGGCTCAAGTCAGGGGCACATAATGTGCTGCAATCCTGCTTGCCTACAATGCATTTTCCATTAAAGAGTGCAAAGTATTGAATTGATGGGAAATGAATACTTTTTATTCTACCTCGTGTCACCCCTCTATCCTCACCGTAGCAAAAATTAGTCAAAAATGACTCATATTCAGATCTTGGTGGCTCCTCTAGCGAACCCCAAAATGGAATTTTACAAATACCACAAAACACTTCTAGAGGCATGGTAAATGGACAGTCATAAAGTTTAAACGAGACTCTAGATTCACGAGGATGAAATTTAAATTCTTTAGTAAACGATTCTGTGAGGTTAAGATGCTGGTTGCACTTATCTTCAATGTAGGGGCCGAGCTCGGTGTTGTGAACATATTGCTCAAATTCTTCTTTAATACCTGCACTCACCATAAAATCGTTGAATGGCCATAGGCATGATTTGATAGCGGCATCCCGTATTGAGCTTGCACTTGGTTCAACATAAGACTGATGCATCGAGCCACTACTAGATGATGCCTCTATGGACCTCTTCCTCGAAGAACTCCTAAAGAATTGCATTTTTTATTAGCGAACAATTTCTGAAAAAAAATTGGGACCCAAAATTTTTGTCAAGAAAACTTCACAAGATTGATAGCAACTACTCATAAGGATGCATAGAGGCCATATTAAGCATTCAAACTACTTAGAACTCTAAGAATTCAACATGCAAGCTCATCTACAGCAGCACCAAGAATAGCTAATTATTCAAAATATAATCCACTAAAGCAAAAATTAATTGGAGCAACGGAGGAGTTACATACCAAGTAGCAATCCCCCAAAACAATTTCGGAAACGGCGCTTCGAGCAAAGAGATCGAAATCCACGGGTTTGAGAGCAAGAACACGAGAGAGAAAGCTATGGTGATTTTTTTCTGGGGGTAGGAGAAGGAATGGGATGAATAGATAAGTGAGGGGACCCACATGGGGACCACAACCCACCAGGGCGCGACTGGGGTTGCTGGTGTGCCCTGGTGTCTTCTGTTCACCAGGTGCACTGATACGTCCATTTTGCATCATGCTTTTATATTGATATTTATTGCATTATGGGCTGTTATTACACATTATATCACAATCCTTATGCCTTTTCTCTCTTATTTTATAAGGTTTACATGAAGAGGGAGAATGCCGGCAGCTGGAATTCTGGACTGGAAAAGGAGCAAATATTAGAGACCTATTCTGCACAACTCCAAAAGTCCTGAAACTTCACGGAGAATATTTTTGGAATATATAAAAAATATTGGGCAAAGAAAGAATCAGAGGGGGCCCACCAGCCATCCACAAGGGTGGAGGGCGCGCCCTACCCCCTGGGCGTGCCCTCCGGTCTTGTGGGCCACCTGGCAGGCCCCCGATGCCCATCTTCTACTATATGGTGTGTTTTGACCTGGAAAAAATCAGAAGGAAGCTTTCGGGATGAAGCGTCACCGTCTCGAGGCGGAACCTGGGCAGAACCAATCTAGGGCTCCGGCGGAGCTGTTCTGCCGGGGAAATGTCCCTCTAGGAGGGGGAAATCAAAGCCATCGTCATCACCAATGATCCTCTCATCGAGAGGGGGTCAATCTCCATTAACATCTTCACCAGCACCATCTCCTCTCAAACCCTAGTTCATCTCTTGTATCCGATCTCTGTCTCAAAATCTCAGATTGGTACCTGTGGGTTGCTAGTAGTGTTGATTACTCCTTGTAGTTGAAGCTAGTTGGTTTATTCGGTGGAAGATCATATGTTCCGATCCTTAATGATAATTAATACTCCTCTAATTATGAACATGAATATGCTTTGTGAGTAGTTACGTTTGTTCCTGAGGACATGGGAGAAGTCTTGTTATAAGTAATCATGTGAATTTGGTATTCATTCGATATTTTGATGAGATGTATGTTGTCTTTCCTCTAGTGGTGTTATGTGAACATTGACTACATGACACTTCACCATTGTTTGGGCCTAGGGGAAGGCATTGGGAAGTAATAAGTAGATGATGGGTTGCTAGAGTGACAGAAGCTTAAACCCTAGTTTATGTGTTGCTTCGTAAGGGGCTGATTTGGATCCATATGTTTCACGCTATGGTTAGATTTATCTTAATTATTCTTTCGTAGTTGCGGATGCTTGCGAGAGGGGTTAATCATAAGTGGGAGGCTTGTCCAAGGAAGGGCAGCACCCAAGCACCGGTCCACCCACATATCAAATTATCAAAGTAACGAACGCGAATCATATGAGCGTGATGAAAACTAACTTGACAACAATTCCCATGTGTCCTCGGGAGCGCTTTGCTTTATATAAGAGTTCGTTCAGGCTTGTCCTTTGCTACAAAAAGGATTGGTCCACCTTGCTGCACCTTGTTTACTTTTGTTACTTGTTACCCGTTACAAATTATCTCATCATACAACTATCTGTCACCGATAATTTCAGTGCTTGCAGAGAATACCTTGCTGAAAACCGCTTGTCATTTCCTTTTGCTCCTCGTTGGGTTCGACACTCTTACTTATCGAAAGGACTATGATAGATCCCCTATACTTGTGGGTCATCAAGACTCTTTTCTGGCGCCATTGCCGGGGAGTGAAGCGCCTTTGTTAAGTGGAATTTGGTAAGGAAACATTTATATAGTGTGCTGAAATTTACTGTCACTTGTTACTATGGAAAATAATCCTTTGATGGGCTTGTTCGGGGTATCTTCACCTTGACCGGAAGAGCAAAGAGTTGCTCCTCAACCTACTGCACCTACTGAAAATATTTATTATGAAATTCCTTTGGGTATGATAGAGAAACTGCTAGCTAATCCTTTTGTAGAAGATGGAACATTACATCCCAATATGCACCTAATCTATGTGGATGAAGTTTGTGGATTATTTAAGCTTGCAGGTATGCCCGAGGATGTTGTCAAGAAGAAGGTATTCCCTTTATCTTTGAAGGGAAAGGCATTGACATGGTATAGGCTATGTGATGATATTGGATCTTGGAACTACAACCGATTGAAATTGGAATTTCATCAGAAGTTTTATCCTATGCATCTGGTTCATCGTGATCGGAATTATATATATAATTTTTGGCCTCGTGAAGGAGAAAGTATCGCTCAAGCTTGGGGGAGGGTCAAGTCAATGTTATATTCATGCCCCAATCATGAGCTCTCAAGAGAAATTATTATTCAAAAAATTTATGCTCGGCTTTCTCATAATGATCGATCCATGCTCGATACTTCTTGTACAGGTTCTTTTATGAAGAAGGACATTGAATTCAAATGGGATTTATTGGAAAGAATTAAATGCAACTCTGAAGATTGGGAACTCGATGAAGGTAAGGAGTCAGGTATAAACCTTAAGTTTGATTGTGTTAAATCTTTTATGGATACCGATGCCTTTCGTGATTTTAGCACTAAATATGGACTTGACTCTGAGATAGTAGCTTCTTTCTGTGAATCTTTTGCTACTCATGTTGATCTCCCTAAGGAGAAGTGGTTTAAATAACATCCTCCCATTGAAGTTAAAGTAGTAGAACCTATTAAAGTTGAAGAAGAAACTATTACTTATAATGTTGATCCTATTGTTCCTACTACTTATATTGAGAAACCACCTTTTTCTGTTAGAATAAAGGATCATGCTAAAGCTTCAACTGTGGTTCGTAAGAGTTATACTAGAACACCTACACCCCCTGAACAAATTAAAGTTGAACCTAGTATTGCTATGGTTAAAGATCTCTTGGTTGATAATATTGAAGGGCATGTTATTTATTTCTGTGATGAAGCTGCTAGAATTGCTAAACCCGATATTAAAGATAAACATAGACCCGTTGTGGCATGCCTGTTGTTTCTGTTAAAATAGGAGATCATTGTTATCATGGCTTATGTGATGTGGGTGCTAGTGTGAGTGCAATTCCTTGTACCTTATATAAAGAAATTATGAATGATATTGCACCTGTTGAGATAGAGGATATTGATGTTACTATTAAGCTTGCCAATAGAGATACTATATCGCCAATTGGGATTGTTAGAGATGTTGAAGTCTTGTGTGGGAAAGTAAAATACCCTACTGATTTTCCTGTTCTTGCTTCCCCACAAGATAATTTTTGTCCCATTATATTTGGTAGACCTTTCTTGAATACCGTTAATGCTAAAATAAACTGCGAGAAAGATATTGTTACTGTTGGTTTAGGGGATATGTCTCATGATTTTAATTTCTCTAAATTTTGTAGACAACCCCATGATAAAGAATTGCTTAGTAAGGATGAAATTATTGATCTTGCTTCTATTGCCGTGCCTCCTACTGATCCTTTGAAACAATATTTGCTAGACCATGAAAATGATATGTTTATGAATGAAAGAAGGGAAATATATGAAATATTCTTTAAGCAAGGGCCTGTTTTGAAACACAACTTACCTGTTGAAATCCTTGGGGATCCTCCTCCACCCAAGGGTGATCCCGTGTTTGAGCTTAAACAATTACCTGATACTTTAAAATATGCTTATCTTGATGAAAAGAAGATATATCCTGTTATTATTAGTGCTAACCTTTCAGAGAATGAAGAAAAGAAATTATTGAAAACTCTGAAGAAGCACCGTGCCGCTATTGGATATACTCTTGGTGATCTTAAGGGCATTAGTCCCACTCTATGTCAGCACAAAATTAATTTGGAGCATGATGCTAAACCAGTTGTTGATCGTCAGCGACGCTTAAATCCTAAGATGAAAGAAGTGGTAAGAAATGAAATACTAAAGTTTCTGGAGGCAGGTATAATTTATCCTATTGCTGATAGTAGATGGGTAAGTCCTGTTCATTGTCCCTAAGAAGGGAGGTATTACTGTTGTTCCTAATGATAAGAATGAATTGATCCCACAAAGAATTGTTACAGGTTATAGAATGGTAATTGATTTTCATAAATTAAACAAAGCTACTAGAAAAGATCATTACCCTCTACCTTTTATTGATCAAATGCTAGAAAGACTATCCAAACATACACATTTTTGCTTTCTATATGGTTATTCTGGTTTTTCTCAAATACCTGTATCAAAAGATGATCAGGAGAAAACCACTTTTACTTGCCCTTTCGGTACCTTTGCTTATAGATGTATGCCTTTTGGTTTATGCAATGCACCTGCTACCTTTCAAAGATGTATGACTGCTATATTCTCTGATTTTTGTGAAAAGATTGTTGAGGTTTTCATGGATGATTTCTCTGTTTATGGAACTTCTTTTGATGATTGCTTAAGCAACCTTGATCGAGTTTTGCAGAGATGTGAAGAAACTAATCTTGTCTTGAATTGGGAGAAGTGCCACTTTATGGTTAATGAAGGTATTGTCTTGGGGCATAAAATTTCTGAAAGAGGTATCGAAGTTGACAAAGTTAAAGTAGATGCTATTGAAAAGATGCCATGTCCTAAAGATATCAAATGTATAAGAAGTTTCCTTGGTCATGCTGGTTTCTATAGGAGGTTTATTAAAGACTTCTGTAAAATTTCTAGGCCTCTCACTAATCTCTTGCAAAAAGATGTTCCTTTTGTTTTTTATGATGATTGTGTAGAAGCATTTGAAATACTTAAGAAAGCCTTGATTTTTGCACCTATTGTTCAGCCACCTGATTGGAATTTACCCTTTGAAATTATGTGTGATGCTAGTGATTATGCTATTGGTGTTGTTCTAGGATAAAGAGTTGATAAGAAATTAAATATTATTCATTATGCTAGTAAAACTCTAGACAGTGCCCAGAGAAATTATGCTACTACTGAAAAAGAATTTTTAGCAGTTGTTTTTGCTTGTGATAAGTTCAGATCTTATATTGTTGATTCCAAAGTAACTGTTCACACTGATCATGCTGCTATTAAATATCTTACGGAAAAGAAAGATGCTAAGCCTAGACTTATTAGATGGGTTCTCTTGTTACAAGAATTTGATTTGCATATTATTGATAGAAAGGGAGCTGAGAACCCCGCTGCAGACAACTTGTCTAGGTTAGAAAATGTTCTTGATGACCCACTGCCTATTGATGATAGCTTTTCTGATGAACAATTAGCTATCATAAATGCTTCTCGTAATACTCCATGGTATGCTGATTATGCTAATTACATTGTTGCTAAATTTATACCACCTAGTTTCACATACCAGCAAAAGAAAAAGTTTTTCTATGATTTAAGACATTACTTTTGGGATGACCCACACCTTTATAAAGAAGGAGTAGATGGTGTTATTAGACGTTGTGTACCTGAGTATGAACAGGAATAGATCCTATGCAAGTGCCACCCCGAGACTAATGGAGGACACCATGCTGGAGATAGAACTGCACACAAGGTATTGCAATCTGGTTTTTATTGGCCTACTCTCTTGAAGGATGCCCGTAAGTTTGTCTTGTCTTGTGATGAATGCCAAATAATTGGCAATATTAGTAGACGTCAGGAAATGCCTATGAATTATTCACTTGTTATTGAACCATTCGATGTTTGGGGCTTTGATTATATGGGACCTTTTCCTTCCTCTACTGGGTAGACATATATTTTAGTTGCTGTTGATTACGTTACTAAGTGGGTATAAGCTATTCCAACTAGTAGTGCGGATCATAACACTTCTATTAAGATGCTTAAAGAAGTAATTTTTTCGAGGTTTGGAGTCCCTAGATATTTAATGACTGATGGTGGTTCACATTTTATTCATGGTGCTTTCCGTAAAATGCTTGCTAAATATGATGTCAACCATAGAATTGCATCTCCTTATCATCCTCAGTCTAGTGGTCAAGTAGAATTGAGCAATAGAGAGATTAAATTGATTTTGCAAAAGACTGTTAATAGATCTAGAAAGAATTGGTCTAAGAAACTTGATGATGCATTATGGACTTATAGAACTGCTTATAAAAACCCTATGGGCATGTCTCCGTATAAAATGGTTTATGGAAAAGCATGTCACTTACCTCTTGAACTAGAACATAAAGCTTATTGGGCAATCAAAGAGCTCAATTATGATTTCAAACTTGCCGGTGAGAAGAGGTTATTTGACATAAGCTCGCTTGATGAATGGAGAACCCAAGCCTATGAGAATGCCAAGTTGTTTAAAGAAAAAGTTAAAAGATGGCATGACAAAAGGATACAAAAGCGTGAGTTTAATGTAGGTGACCATGTGTTGCTATACAACTCTCGTTTAAGATTTTTTGCAGGAAAGCTTCTCTCTAAATGGGAAGGTCCTTACATTATCGAGGAGGTCTATCGTTCCGGTGCCATAAAAATCAACAATGCCGAAGGTACAAATCCGAGGGTGGTAAACGATCAAAGAATCAAACATTATATCCCAGGTAATCCCATAAATGTTGAGACCAATATAATTGACACCGTAACACCACAGGAGTACATAAGGGACACTTCCCAGAATGTTTCAGACTCCGAAAAGGAATAGGTATGTGGTACGGTAAGTAAACCGACTCCAAAATTGTTCTAATAGCAATTTTTCTCCGTTTTGGAATATTTAAAAAATTAAGAAAATTAAAAGTAGTCCTAAGAGCGCACGAGGCATCCACAAGGGTGGAGGGCGCGCCCTACCCCTCTGGGCGCGCCCCCTGCCTTGTGGCCACCTCGCGTGCCCTCCGGACTCCGTTTTCTTGCACAATACTTCTTTTGGTCGGTAAAAATTCATTATATAATCTCCCGAAGGTTTTGACCATCGTACCACGGCAAAATCCCCTGTTTTCGTTCTGAGCTGTTTCTGTAGCAGATTTAGAGCAATATGTCGTCCCAAGATTCGGAGGGAGAGAGCTATGTAGCTGATTACATTGCAGACCCCAAAGTCTACGGGGATCTGGAGCATTGTGGTTGGACCACGGAGGAAGAAGAAGACTATGATCCAAAGGGAAAGGAGGAGACAAGCTCAGATGAAGATGAAGTCCCACTACCTCAACCTGGGGACATGCACGTGGAGTTCAAAAAGTCAAGTCTCCCTAATAAAGCAAAGAAACCTAAGATCGAGTTTATCCCTTTTTGTCTCTTGCAGGAAAACAAACAGGAA
This sequence comes from Thinopyrum obtusiflorum, assembly GCA_036873465.1. NCBI lineage: Eukaryota > Viridiplantae > Streptophyta > Magnoliopsida > Poales > Poaceae > Thinopyrum > Thinopyrum obtusiflorum. The sequence goes on from JAAAWM010012239.1 coordinate 233,326, forward strand.
TTATGTAAAAAGATATTAAGGCTTGAGCAAGAGATCAATGACTTAAGGGAAGAAAATTCTATCCTCAAGCGCAAGCTGAGGAAGATGGATAAGAAGCCTACCACGTCAACAACTCCATCATCACCACCTCCGAAGAAAGAGATCTAAATACATGGGTATGGGCACTCCCCTTGGCAACTGCCAAGCTTGGGAGAGATGCCCCGGTATCGTATCACCATCACCCTTTACTTTTATCGTTTTCCTTAGTTTGATCCTTTTGGTTATATCTTGATCTAGTAGAATAAAGTTTTTAGTATGATCTAGCTTTGAGTTTTGTCTTGATCTCTATCTATGTAACCGAGTCCTTGAAGTATATATAATAAAGAGTAGTTTTGAGTTGAGGGCTTTGCTATCTTGCTATGATCTTGAGGGAATTAAATAAAAGAAGGAATAAAAATAAATAAAAAGATCATATATTGATCTTATGAAGAGTAATGACTTCACATATAAAGAGTATGATGAATAAAAGTTGTTAAGAGTTGATAAACATAGTTTTGGTCATTGTTGCAATTAATAGGAAGTAATAAAGAAAGAGAGGCTTCACATATAAATACACTATCTTGGACATCTTTTGTAATTGTGAGCACTCATTAAAATATGACATGCTAAAAGGTTGATGTTGGACAAGGAAGACAACATAATGGGTTATGTTTTCTTATATCCGAATAGAAGTTATATTGTCATGGATCCTCCAACATGTTGAGCTTGCCTTTCCCTCTCATGCTAGCCAAATTCTTTGCACCAAGTAGAGATACTACTTGTGCTTCCAAACATTCCTTAAACCCAGTTTTACCATGAGAGTCCACCATACCTACCTATGGATTGAGTAAGATCCTTCAAGTAAGTTGTCATCGGTGCAAGCAATAAAAATGGCTCTCTAAATATGTATGATCTATTGGTGTGAAGAAAATAAGATTTATACGAACTTGTGATATGGAAGAAATAAAAATGACAGACTGCATAATAAAGTTCTTTATCACAAGCGGCAATATAAAGTGACACTACTGGAATCCACTTCTTTGCCGTCTGCCACTTCTTTGCCGTCTGCTGGCTGACGGCAAAGAAGGTCTTTGCCGTCCGCTTACGAAAAACGGACGGCAAAGAACTGGCTGATGGCAAAGAAGGTCTTTGCCATCAGCCAGTTCTTTGCTGTCGGCTAGCGGACGGCAAAGAATCTTTGCCGTCAGTTGGCGGACGGCAAAGAGAGAGGTGGGCCCCACTAACGAGCTGCTTAGAAAAAAAACTAATGGCCCCCTCTTTGCCGTCTGCTAGCGGACGGCAAAGAGAAAAAAAGCGGACGGCAAAAGGGGGCGGACGGCAAAGAAATAACCTAACTAACGGATCCCCACCCCTCCTTCCCTCTCTCTCTCTCTTTCTGTCCCTCTCTCCCCGACGAGACCACCGCCGCCCCCACCACCCCCCCCCCCCCCCCCCCCCCCCCCCCCCCCCCCCCCCCCCCCCCCCCCCCCCCCCCCCCCCCCCCCCCCCCCCCCCCCCCCCCCCCCCCCCCCCCCCCCCCCCCCCCCCCCCCCCCCCCCCCCCCCCCCCCCCCCCCCCCCCCCCCCCCCCCCCCCCCCCCCCCCCCCCCCCCCCCCCCCCCCCCCCCCCCCCCCCCCCCCCCCCCCCCCCCCCCCCCCCCAGAAGAAGAAGAAAGAAGAAGAAGAAGAAGAAGAAGAAGAAGAAGAAGAAGAAGAAGAAGAAGAAGAAGAAGAAGAAGAAGAAGAAGAAGAAGAAGAAGAAGAGGAAGAGGAAGAAAGAAGAGGAGGAGGAGGAGGGAGGAAGAGGAGGAGAAGAAGAAAAGGAAAAAGGAGAAGAGGAAGAAGAAGAAGAAGAAGAAGATATTGAATCTGCAAATATTGCTGCACTAGTTGAATGTTGTGAAAGTTTTGTGAAACTTCCAGATAGCATTGTCAGGCTTCAAGGGCACCATAGAACATGTCACCATAGAAAGAACATATCACCATAAAACCTCCCCCCGCCAATTCTTTAGATATAGTTTTAGATAATAAATAGTTTTAGATAGTTTACATATTAGAAAAGAAGAAGGAAAAAAAGGAAAAAGGAAAAAGGAAAAGAAGGAAAAGAAGAAGAGGGGAAGGGAAAGGAAGAAGAGGAAGAGGAGGAAAAAAGAATAAGAAAAAGAAGAAGAAGAAGAAGAAGAAGAAGAAGAAGAAGAAGAAGAAGAAGAAGAAGAAGTAGAAGAAGAAGAAGAAGAAGAAGAAGAAGTAGAAGAAGAAGAAGAAGAAGAAGACAAGGAAGAAGAGGAAGAAGAAGAAAACGAAAAAGAGGAAAAAAGAAGAAGAGGGGAAGAAGAAGAAAAAGACACGTTTTTATACTTTCTTATTTAGGGTTCCGCCACATTTTGCAGTTTCTTTCTTTTCTTTAGTTGAATGTTTTTATACTGCTAGCTAGTTGCCTAGTTTGCTGACCCAAAGAAGTTAAAATAGTTATTATATGAAATTCAACTAAAGTCAACATTTTTGGCGACTAGTGCTACTAATAAATTCAACTAGAGCCATCATATGTCCACAAGTGCATTGTTTTTTGAATGAGAAATGATAACTTGGTGTAGTTGATTATCTTCTGCTGCTTATCAGAGATGGGGGGAAGCCGCCACCGCAGACTCCGCTCTGCCACACCGGAGTACGAGTTGGATGCTTTCGAGTTCTTCAGTATCATACTTGGGACTTCAGTATCATCCACGAGGCAGGTATATAAAAGGAGAGATCTCCCCTTCACCCATCTCATTATGATAACTCTGTTGTTTGCTACATCACTCATTGTCCCAAACTACAGAGGCTGCCTGACACTTTTATGAACATGCTGGGTGAAGATCCGCCAAATAATGTGAAGCTGCGACAGGCCGGCAGCGGGTTTCGCAGGCTGTGGGACGTGGAGTTGGTGATCAAGGAGGGCCACATGTACCTGTGTCGTGGCTGGGAGAAGTTCTACCGTGCCTACGACCTGCGGCAGGGGTACTTCCTTCTCTTCAGGTACGACGACGATGCCACCATGCTCATCATGAAGGTGTTCAATGCGACTATGCGTCGCATGCGCTACGCTAACGACGATGATGCCAGTACGTTCTGCCTCTTCTTATTCCTCTACATTTGGCTTTGTCTCGCATCGATTGTTAACGGTCATTGTTGCATTTGGATAGGCAATGGGAGCAGCAGCAGTGACACTGGCTACAGCCAAAGCAGCAGCGATTCTGGCTGTAGCAAAAGCAACAGCGATTCTGGCTGTAGCAAAAGCAACAGCAAGGAGGATGATCCGGACTGGAGTGGGGAAGAAGAGGAGCAGAGTGGGCATCAGGCTGAGGATGACCTAGCGACGGTGGTGGCTGAGGATGACCTAGCGATGGTCGTGCCTGTCCTGCCTGAAGATGGCCTCGCGATGGTGGTGGTGCCTGACAATGACCTCGCGCCGGTGGTGACGCCGGCGATCCCACAGCTGGGCGACATGACCACGCCAATTGTGGTAGAAGACTACATCCCACTGCCTCCACCGCCTCGCTGCTCTTGGCGCATCAGGCTGAGGAAGGAGAAGGAGAAGAACAATGAGAACTGAACTATGTCAGGTATGTTTGATCTCCAAAATGATCTATATATACTTAGCTTTGTTTCCTCCGAAATGACATAAGTTAGCTCTAAGTTAGCTCTAATATGCTTAGTTACCTATGTTAGCTCTAATATGATTAGTTACCTATGTTAGCTCTAATATGCTAAGTTATCTCTACTATGCTTATTTTCCTATAGGTTAACTCCAAAATTACTTATGTTAGCACAAAATGACCAAGTTTACATAATAAGCTTATAGTCTTCTTCTTCTTCTTCTTCTAGTCTTCTTCTAGTATTCTTCTAGTCTTCTTCTTCTTCTTCTTCTTCTTCTTCTTATTCTTCTCCAAAATGACATAAGTTAGCTCTAAGTTATCTCTAATATGCTTACTTTCCTATAGGTTAACTCCAAAATTACTTATGTTAGCACAAAATGACCAAGTTTACATAATAAGCTTATAGTCTTCTTCTTCTTCTTCTTCTTCTTATTCTTCTAGTCTTCTTCTAGTATTCTTCTAGTCTTCTTCTTCTTCTTCTTCTTCATTTTCTTCTAGGTTAGCACCATTTTACTTAAGTATGCTTACTTCTTATAGTCTTGTTCTTCTTCTTCATTTTATTCTTCTTCTTCTAACATCTTGTTTATCATTTTGCAGATTTGATTTAATTCACGGAAGCTTGCATGGATGGAGTGCTTCTTTTCCATTTGTGCTTTTATTTTGTATCAATGAACTTGCATGGTTGGAACTTGTTGTATGGATGGATGGATAACGGTGTTGGATGAACAATGTGAAACTTTTGTAATATGTAAGGATGGAACTATATATGTGTTGGTTATGTATGTATATATGATGAAACTAGTGTGTTGGATATGCTTGTTGTGTATATATGTATATCTGTGAATTGCTGTCAAATTGAATGAATTAAATTAAAAACAAGGCTGTACAGGCTCTTTGCCGTCAGCTAGCTGACGGCAACATGCCACATGGAAGCTACCTGTGATTCCTGGGACTGGCATGTTTGAGCACTTTGCCGTCTGCCAGTGGAAGGCAAAGACCTTAGCCTCTTTGCCGTCCGCTGGCTGACGGCAAAGCACACCGTTAACCCCTAACGGCCCTCACCCCACCTCACTGCCGTCCACGATCTTTGCCGTCTGCTGGCCACCAGAGGCGGACGGCACAATCCTTTGCCGTCCGTTTCCAGGAAGCGGACGGCAAAGAAGGCCTTTGCTGGCACGTGTTCATCCGGACATTTTGCCGTCTGCTGGCGGACGGCAAAGAGGTTTGTCGTCCGTGATCTATGCCTTTGCCATCCGCCGTGGCGGACGGCAAAGAAGCTGATTCCAGTAGTGTGACGTTCTTTTGCATCAAGATTTTGTACATCCAACCATAAAAGCGCATGACAACCTCTGCTTCCCTCTGTGAAGGGCCTATCTTTTACTTTTATCTTCTACCCTTATACAAGAGTCATGGTGATCTTCACCTTTCCCTTTTTACACGTTTTCCTTTGGCAATTACCATGTGTTGGAGAGATCCGGATATATATATCCACTCGGATGTAGGTTATCATAAAGTATTATTGTTGACATTACTCTTGAGGTAAAAGGTTGGGAGGCAAAACTATAAGCCCCTATCTTTCTCTGTGTCCGACTAAAGCTTTGAACCCATAAGTATCACATGAGTGTTAGCAATTGTGAAAGATTAAATGATAGTTGAGTATGTGGACTTGCTGAAAAGCTCTTATATTGACTCTTTCTGATGTTATGATAAATCGCAATTGCTTCAATGACTGAGATCATAGTTTGTTAGTTTTCAATGAAGTTTCTGATTCATGCTCTACCTTGTGAATGAATAGTTACTTTAGCATAGGAAATTATATGACAATGTACTGTTGCTGTTCTAAAGATGATCATGATGCCCGCATGTCCGTATTTTATTTTATCGACACCTCTATCTCTAAACATGTGGACATATTTTTTGATTTCGGCTTTCGCTTGAGGACAAGCGAGGTCTAAGCTTGGGGGAGTTGATACGTCCATTTTGCATCATGCTTTTATATTGATATTTATTGCATTATGGGCTGTTATTACACATTATATCATAATCCTTATGCCTTTTCTCTCTTATTTTATAAGGTTTACATGAAGAGGGAGAATGCCGGCAGCTGGAATTATGGACTGGAAAATGAGCAAATATTAGAGACCTATTCTGCACAACTCCAAAAGTCCGAAAACTTCACGGAGAATATTTTTGGAATATATAAAAAATATTAGGCAAAGAAAGCACCAGAGGGGGGCCACCTGCCATCCACAAGGGTGGAGGGCACCCCTACCCCCTGGGCGCGCCCTCCGGTCTTGTGGGCCACCTGGCAGGCCCCCGATGCCCATCTTCTGCTATATGGTGTGCTTTGACCTGGAAAAAATCAGAAGAAAGCTTTTGGGATGAAGTGCCGCCGTCTCGAGACGGAACCTGGGCAGAACCAATCTAGGGCTCCGGCGGAGCTGTTCTGCCTGGGAAATATCCCTCCGGGAGGGGGAAATCGAAGCCATCGTCATCACCAACGATCCTCTCATCGAGAGGGGGTCAATCTCCATCAACATTTTCACCAGCACCATCTCCTCTCAAACCCTAGTTCATCTCTTGTATCCGATCTCTGTCTCAAAACCTCAGATTGGTACCTGTGGGTTGCTAGTAGTGTTGATTACTCCTTGTAGTTGATGCTAGTTGGTTTATTCGGTGAAAGATCATATGTTCTGATCCTTAATGATAATTAATACTCCTCTAATTATGAACATGAATATGATTTGTGAGTAGTTACGTTTGTTCCTGAGGACATGGGAGAAGTCTTGTTATAAGTAATCATGTGAATTTGGTATTCATTCGATATTTTGATGAGATGTATGTTGTCTTTACTCTAGTGGTGTTATGTGAACGTCGACTACATGACACTTCACCATTGTTTGGGCCTAGGGGAAGGCATTGGGAAGTAATAAGTAGATGATGGGCTGCTAGAGTGACAGAAGCTTAAACCCTAGTTTATGTGTTGCTTCGTAAGGGGCTGATTTGGATCCATATGTTTCATGCTATGGTTAGATTTATCTTAATTCTTCTTTAGTAGTTGCGGATGCTTGCGAGAGGGGTTAAGCATAAGTGGGGGGCTTGTTCAAGAAAGGGCAGCACCCAAGCACCGGTCCACCCACATATCAAATTATCAAAGTAACAAACACGAATCATATGAGCATGATGAAAACTAACTTGACAACAATTCCCATGTGTCCTCGGGAGCGCTTTGCTTTATATAAGAGTTCGTTCAGGCTTGTCCTTTGCTACAAAAAGGATTGGGCCACCTTGCTGCACCTTGTTTACTTTTGTTACTTGTTACCCATTACAAATTATCTCATCATACAACTATCTGTCATCGATAATTTCAGTGCTTGCAGAGAATACCTTGCTGAAAACCGCTTGTCATTTCCTTCTGCTCCTTGTTGGGTTCGACACTCTTACTTATCGAAAGGACTACGATAGATCCCCTATACTTGTGGGTCATCATGCAACCCCCCCCCCCCCCCCCCTTGATTTTATTTGCACTAAAAATTCAGAAATATTTAGAAAAAAATCATATTAAATTTTAAGGGCATTGTGAGAACTTTTATTTTTGGGTCATTTTTATTGCACGGGAAATTCAAAAAACATAAAAAACATGGCATTTTATTTTATTTAACTAAGAAAAACAGAAAACTAAAGTTGGGAGCAGAAGATTGTGCCTACTAGATTCATCAACTTCATACCACTCAAAAATGATCCATTAATATGGTTGATCAAGTCTTATTAACAACCACGTTCGATTAGCATGAAACCGAAGAACTTTCGTAAAACACTAAGTTACCTCAACGGGGATATGCATGTCCCCAACAATAAGCATTTCATATTTCTTTTTGGCAGTAGGTAGAGGTAGTTGAAACCTTCCAATAGTGAATTCAGAGATTTTTCAATAACATTAATGCCATTCACTTGGAATTGTTTCTTTGGAAAGTGCACCGTATGCTCATTACCATTGATATGAAAAGTGACCTTGCTTTTATTGCAATCAATAACAGCCCCTGCAGTATTCAAGAAGGGTCTACCAAGGATAATTGACATGTTGCCGTCCTCGGGCATCTCAAGTATAACAAAGTCAGATAAGATAGTAACATTTGCAACAACAACGGGCACATCCTCACAAATACCGATAGGTATGGCAGTTGATTTGTCAGCCATTTGCAAAGATATTTCAGTAGGTGTGAGTTTATTCAAATCAAGTCTTTTATATAAGGAGAAAGGCATAACACTAACACCAGCTCCTAGATCACATAAAACAGTTTTGACATGATTTCGTTTGATGGAGCAAGGTATAGTTGGTATTCCTAGATCTCCAAGTTTTTTAGGTACTCCATCCTTAAAAGAATAATTAGCAAGCATGGTGGAGATTTCAGCTTCAGGTATTTTCCTCTTATTAGTGATGATGTCTTTCATATATTTTGCATAAGGGGCCATCTTTAAAATATCAGTCAAGCGAGTGCGCAAAAAGACTGGACTAAGCATTTCAGCAAAGCGTTCAAATTCTTCATCATCCTTTTTCTTAGTTGATTTAGGTGGAAATGGCATGGGTTTTTGAACCCATGGTTCTCTTTCTCTTCCATGTTTCCTAGCAACAAAGTCTCTTTCATCATATCTTTTATTTTTAGGTTGTGGGTTATCAAGATCAACAGCTGGTTCCATTTCAACATCATTATCTCGTTCCTTATCATTGTCTGTTGGGTGTCTTTATGAACATCATCATTTTCTTTTTCATTATCATTAGGTGGATGTTCATTACCAGATTGAGTTTCAGCATCAGAAATGGAGACATCATTGTTATCTTCAGTAAGTTTTTCTATCTCAGGTTCACTAGAGGCATGCAAAGTCCTATCATTTTTCATTTTCTTCTTCTTTTTGGAAGCACTAGGTGCACCAGTATTAGTTCTTTGAGAGTCTTGTTCAATTCTTTTAGGGTGTCCCTCAGGATAAAGTGGTTCCTAGGTTATTTTACCTCCTCTAGTTGCTACTCTAACAGCAAAGTCATTTATATTATTATTCATTTCATCAAGCAATTCTCTTTGAGATTTAGCAACTTGTTCTAGTTGAGTTTGAACCATAGAGGCATGTTTTCCTACACCTCTAACATCATTGGAGATTCTAAATAACAAGTCACTCAAGCGGGCAATCATATCAGAAATATATTTCAATTATTTCAAAACATTGGCATTGAAGTGATCTTGTTTCATAATGTAGTTGTCAAACTCATATAAGCACTGACAAGGATGTTTATTATAAGGGATATCACCTTCATCAAACTTTAATAAAGAATTTACCTCTACCACCCGTGGTGGTGGTGTATCAAGTCCATGTATTTCTTCAATAGGTGGAAAATTCTTAACATCCTCTGCTTTAATACCTTTTTCCTTCATACTTTTCTTTGCCTTCTGCATATCTTCAGGACTGAGATATAAGACACCCCTCTTCTTCAGAGTGGGCTTAGGCGATGGTTCAGGAAGAGTCCAATCATCATATTTTTTCAATATATTATTCAATAATTCCTCAGCTTGTTCAACAGTTCGTTCCCTGGAAACACAACCAGCACAACTATCTAGGAATTCCCTAGAAGCGTCGGTTAGTCCATTATAGAAGATATCAAGTATTTAATTTTTCTTAAATGGATGATCAGGCAAAGCATTAAGCAATTGGAGAAGCCTCCCCCAAGCTTGTGGGAGACTCTCTTCTTCAATTTGCACAAAGTTAAATATTTCCTGTAAGGCAGCTTGTTTCTTATGAGCAGGAAACTATTTTTCAGAGAAATAGTAAATCATATCCTGGGGACTACGCACATAACTAGGAGCAAGAGTATTGTACCATATCTTAGCATCACCCTTTAATGAGAACGGAAATAATTTGAGAATATAATAGTAGCAAATTTTCTCATCATGAGCAAAAAGGGTGACTATATCATTTAACTTAGTAAGATGTGCCACAATAGTTTCAGTTTCATAGCCATGGAAAGGATCAGATTCAACCAAAGTAATTAACTCTGGGTCGGCAGAGAATTCATAATCCTTATCAGTAACAAAGATAGGTGAAGTAGCAAATTGAGGATCATATTTCATTCTAGCATTCAAAGATTTTTCTTTCAGTTTGCATAATAATTTCTTTAGATCGTCTCTATCATTGCAAGCAAGAAAGTCTCTAGATGTCTCCTCATCCATAACATAACCCTCAGGTATCTTAGGCAATTCATATCTAGGAGCGCTAGGTCTAACAGGTGTTTCAAGATTTTCAGATTCAAGCATTTCATCAGTTTCAATAATTTCATCAGTTTTAGTAATTTCATTCTCTTTAGCTCTAGCAATTTGTTCATCAAGAAATTCACCAAGTGGCATATTATCACCAAGCAAGGTATTAGCATCATCATGAGTAGCATTCATAGTAGAAGTAGCATCATCCATAACTTGCGAAATATCAGAATTAATAGCATGTGGTGGTGTTGCAAGTCTACTCAAAATAGAAGGTGAATCAAGTGCAGAGTGTGATAGCAATTCCTTACCTTCCCTCGTCTTAGAGGGAATGATCTTGGTTTTTGTATCCTTCAGATTCTTCATAGTGATAAATTGATAATAATCCCAAGTGACTCAACAAATATAGCTATGCTCCCCGGTAACGGCGCCAGAAAAAGGTCTTGATAACCCACAAGTATAGGGGATCGCAACAATTTTTGAGGGTAGAGTATTCAACCCAAATTTATAGATTCGACACAAGGGAGCCAAAGAATATTTGTAAGTATTAGCAGTTCACTTGTCAATCCAACCACACCTAGAGATTAAATATCTGCAGCAAAGTGATCAGTAGCACAGTAGTATGATAATTTTGATAGCGGTGATAAAAGTAGCAGTAACGGTAACAGTGGTAGCAATGGTTTTGTAGCAAGTGTAACAGTAGTAATAGCAATAGTAACTTAGCAAGAGCAATATGTGAAAAACTCGTAGGCATTGGATCGGTGAATTCGTTGGATGATATTCATCATATAACAGTCATAACCTAGGGCGATACAAAACTAGCTCCAGTTCATAAATATAATGTAGGCATGTATTCTGTAAATAGTCATACGTGCTTATGGAAAGAACTTGCATGACATCTTTTGTCCTACCCTCCCGTGGCAACGGGGTCCATAAGGAAACTAAGGGATATTAAGGCCTCCTTTTAATAGAGAACTGGAACAAAGTATTAACATATAGTGAATATATGAACTCCTCAAACTACGGTCATCATCGAAAAGTATCCCGTCTATTGTCACTCCGGGGTTTACGGATCATAACATGTAGCAGGTGCATATAACTTGCAAGATCGGATCTAGAACATAGATATAATGGTGAAAACATAAATGGTTCAGATCTGAAATCATGGCACTCAGGCCCTAGTGACAAGCATAAAGCATGGCAAAGTCATAGCAACATCAATCTCAGAACATAGTGGATACTAGGGATCAAGCCCTAACAAAACTAACTCGATTACATGATGAATCTCATCCAACTCCTCACCGACCAGCGAGCCTACGAAGGAATTACTCACTCCCGGTGGGAAGCATCATGGAATTGGCAATGAAGGAGGGTCGGTGATGACGAAGATCGAAGATTTCCATCTTCGGAGCCCCAAACGACTCCAGATCTGGCCTCCCGATGAAGAACAGGAGGTGGCGGTGGCTCCGTCTCGTGAAACGCGATAATTCTTCCTCCCTGATTTTTTTCTCCGAAAATAGGTATTTAAGGAGTTGGAATTAGGGTCTGCGGGGCCACCAAGTGGGCACAACCCACTTGGGCGCGCCCTGGTGGGTTGTGCTCAACCAGGGCCCCCCCTCCGGTGGTTCTTGGCTCCAGTATTTTTCTTTTATTGTGAAATAATTCTCCAAAAAGTTTTGTTCCATTCTGAGAAATTTATTTCTGCACAAAAACAACACCATGGTTGTTCTGCTGAAAATAGCGTCAGTCCGGGTTAGTTTCATTCAAATCATGTAAATTAGAGTCCAAAAAAAGAGCAAAAGCATTAGGAAAAGTAGATACGACGGAGACGTATCAAACACTACTTTGAGTAATTTGTAGCACATTAGTTTCCAATATTCGGTGTCTTCCTACTAATGTGCACATTAGTAGGAAGACACTGACTACATGCCATTCCTCCTTCACGACCATAATCCATCACTGACCACTCCAAACAAAGATTTTTCAGGGAAACTAATAAAGGAAACCATAATACATGTGTGAATACATAAACAAATACTGTGTCCCTAGTAAGCCTCTACTAGACTAGCTCGTTGATCAAAGATGGTTAAGGTTTCCTAACCATGGACATGAGTTGTCATTTGATAATGGGATCACATCATTAGGAGAATGATGTGATGGACAAGACCCATCCGTTAGCTTAGCATAATGATCGTTCAGTTTTATTGCTATTGTTTTCTTCATGTCAGATACATATTCCTTCGACTATGATATTATGCAATTCCTGGATACCGGAGGAATACCTTGTGTGCTATCAAACGTCACAACATAACTAGGTGATCATAAAGATGCTCTACAGGTATCTCCGAAGGTGTTTGTTGAGTTGGCATAGATCGAGATTAGGATTTGTCACTCTGAGTATCGGAGAGGTATCTCTGGGCCCTCTCTATAATACACATCATAAGCTTGCAAGCAAATGACTAAGGAGTTAATCACGAGGTGATGTATTATGGAACGAGTAAAGAGACTTGCCGGTAACGAGATTGAACTAGGTATAGAGATACCAACGATCGAATCTCGGGCAAGTAACATACCGATGGACAAAGGGAATTACGTATGTTGTCATAATGGTTCGACCGATAAAGATCTTCGTAGAATATGTAGGAGTCAATATGGGCATCCAGGTTCCGCTATTGGTTATTGACCGGAGAGGTGTCTCGGTCATGTCTACATAGTTCTCGAACCCGTACGGTCCGCACGCTTAACGTTCGTTGACGATATAGTATTATATGAGTTATGTGATTTGGTGACCGAATGTTGTTCGGAGTCTCGGATGAGATCACGGACATGACGAGGATTCTCGAAATGGTCGAGAGGTAAAGATTGATATATAGGACGATGGTATTCGGACACCGGAAGTGTTTCGGAGGGTACCGGGTACTTATCGGGTCACCGGAAAGGACCCCCCCCCCCCCCCCCCCCCCCCCCCCCCCCCCCCCCCCCCCCCCCCCCCCCCCCCCCCCCCCCCCCCCCCCCCCCCCCCCCCCCCCCCCCCCCCCCCCCCCCCCCCCCCCCCCCCCCCCCCCCCCCCCCCCCCCCCCCCCCCCCCCCCCCCCCCCCCCCCCCCCCCCCCCCCCCCCCCCCCCCCCCCCCCCCCCCCCCCCCCCCCCCCCCCCCCCCCCCCCCCCCCCCCCCCCCCCCCCCCCCCCCCCCCCCCCCCCCCCCCCCCCCCCCCCCCCCCCCCCCCCCCCCCCCCCCCCCCCCCCCCCCCCCCCCCCCCCCCCCCCCCCCCCCCCCCCCCCCCCCCCCCCCCCCCCCCCCCCCCCCCCCCCCCCCCCCCCCCCCCCCCCCCCCCCCCCCCCCCCCCCCCCCCCTTGCTGGATCAAGAAGGCATAGGACGTCCCCGAGCTGAACGTGTGCAGAACGCGGAGGTGCCATGCGTTCGGTACTAGATCGATTGGAGCGCGAAGAAAGTTCGACTACATCAACCGCATTGTGAAACGCTTCCACTTACGGTCTACGAGGGTACGTAGACATACTCTCCCCTCGTTGCTATGCATCTCCATGGATAGATCATTGCGTGTGCGTAGAAATTTTTTTGTTTTCCATGCAACGTTTCCCAACAACTAAGACTAGTGTTGCTACTGTGGGGGCGGCGTGCACGGTCGGTACGTCGGTCGCATCAAGAACTCTCGGAGTCAGCCATGGCTAATTTGCAAGAGTGAATCAAGGTGTCTATGGGAGGTGGGGAGGGGGCGCCGGTGTGCTGCTGCAATGTGGGTCTACTACCTTTTACCTACGTGGGCATTCTTGTAGATTGCAAAAAGGTCGAGTAATGCTCTAGTGGAAGAGAGTCTAGAGAAAAGCAAGGTTGGATGAAAAGGTAATATATTATTCTTTGGAGGTAGAACAGTCTTAACCAATACTTTTATGAGCACTGCTCCTCTATATATGCTTTCTTTTCTGGAAGCATCTGTCATTATAGAGCAAAATGTCATGGCACGAGACAGGAGAAGAGAAAGTTTCATTTTGTAATTGGCCCTAAGAGTGCTTATAAAAGGATTGTGGTGGACTTAGTATTTTAGATATGACTGTTATGAATCGCACTGTATTTTTTAAGTGAATGTGGAAGTTGGAAAACAATAAAGGTATCTGGCAGAGTTTGCAAACAAGGAAACACCTTCGGAAGCAAGTGTTGATGCAGGCAAGGCATTAGTCTTATGGTTCTAAATCGCACTCTTCTAAGGTACACCAGAGTGACTGGCAATGGTGCTAAAACACTGTCGTGGGAGGATGCACGGGTGAATGATTCCCTTTTGGTTTTCAATTTCCTATCTTGTATAGCTTTCTCTAGGCAGATAACTATTAGATCAGTCAAAGAATCTAGTTGGGACGACATCACTTTCAGAAGAACCTTGTGGGGTGAGACAGCAGAACAATGGAAAGAACTGAAAAAGGTTGTTAATGCAGTGGAACTGACGAAGATGAAGATAGAGTTCGCTACACAATTGGAGATGAGAATTTTTTTTCTCGAATACGCACGAGTGTGCGTATCATATATTAAAGAAGGGGTGGGGAAAGATCCCAATCCACCGTCAATGTTACAGGTTTACAACTACTGGAACAACGACACAATCCGCCGGTCCACCTAGGAGAACAGAGACAAAACGGATCACTCACCGCTCGCCCACCTCAACAACATCTCAAACAGAGCCTCAAACTCGCCTCTAAGTAGTTTTGCCCGCTGCCAGGCTCTCCCCTCGACCACTACTCTCCTAACCACGGCCTCCAGCGATGGCCGGGCACCATCAAAGACGACCGCATTCCTATGATTCCAAAGCTCCCAGAGCACAAGCGTGAATAAGGCCCGCAGCTCCTTGGGTTTGTGCACCCCAGTCGTCCTCATCACACACCAACTCCTAAGAGAGTCCTGGGTCGTGGGGCACCAATCCTGTTTACCCAAGGCCGAGCACAGAGTTCTCCATACTGTTCTAGCAAAGACACATGTGAGAAGGATGTGGTCAATCGTTTCTTCCTCCTGGTCGCAGAAGGGGCATGCATCCTGGTGTGGTATCCCACGTCGAGCGAGACGATCAGAGGTCCAGCATCTATTTCTCATGGCCAGCCACGTAAAGAAACGACACTGCAACGGTGCCTTTGACTTCCATGAGAAGTCCGCAGATGGCACTACCTCCCTGCCGGCAAACAACGCGGCATAAGCAGACCTGACTGAGAATTGGCCGTCAGCCTCCCACGACCAAGAGATGGTGTCCTCCACACCCTCCAACAGTTGTACAGCCTGCAAGCGCTGCCAAGTGTCCAAGTATTCCAGGAGGGCCCCAAACTCCATGTTTGGACCGATGTCCTGTGCCCACATGCTCGCAGATATCGCCTCATGAACTGTACGGGAGGCCTTGTTCCTTGGTGCAATGGAGGCATATAGTGTTGGAGCAATCTCCTGCATCCTCAACCCCTCGAACCATCGATCCTCCCAGAATAGAGTTGTCCTCCCATTGTCAATCGTCGCCCTAGTAGCTGCCCGAAACAGGGCCATGGAATCAGTAGGGATGGCAAACCTGAACTCCATCCAAGGTCTCTCCTGATCCACTCTACGCAGCCACGCCCATCGCGTCTGCATTGCTATGTTCAACCATCTGAGACACGGGATCCCGAGTCCACCGGCCCACCTCGGAGAGCAAACATTTTTCCATGCTACAGAACAGTTCCCGCCATTCGCTTGCTCCTTGCCACACCATAGGAAACCTCTGATAATCTTATTCATATCCGCAATCGTCTTCATTGGCAGGTCCAAAGCCAACATCGCATGAAGCGGGACCGAGCAAAGCACCGAGAGAACCAGAATGAGCCTACCACTTTTAGGCAAAGAGGCCGCCTTCCAAGTTGGCAGATAACTTGCCAGATGATCCACCAGTCCACGTAGGGTCGCTGCTGAGGGCTTCTTGAGGCACAAGGGAAGGCCCAGATATTTACAAGGAAAGGAACCAATCTGACAGCCCAAGATGTCTGTAATGAGAGTCGTCTCCGTCCCTGAGCAATGGATCGGCATGGCCGAGGTTTTCTGAAGGTTCACACGCAGCCCAGATGCCGTGCCGAACATGTCCAAGATCTTAGCAGTAGCTCGCAACTCCACTTCCACCGGCTTGATGAAGATGATAACGTCATCCGCAAAGATTGACATACGATGCCCAAGGCCGACCCGAGCCAGAGGTGCAAGAATCCTCCTGCCTGAGGCCATCTCAAACATGCGCTGGAGGGGCTCCATGACAAGAATAAAGAGCATCGGGGATAGCGGGCCGCCTTGCCTGAACCCGCGGCAGTTGAAGACCGGCGCGCCAGGCACACCGTTGACCATGATCCGGGTGGTCGACGTAGAGAGAAGTCCAGCCATCCAAGATAGCCACCTCGGGCCGAAGCCCATAACCTGAAGGACCTCAAGGAGAAAGGCCCACTGAACGGTGTCGAAAGCTTTCGAGATGTCCAACTTCAGCATGATTGCCGGCTGCTTCAGCGCATGAAGTCGCCGGGCTGTACTCTGGGCCAACATGAAGTTATCATGGAGGGATCTCCCTCTCACGAATGCACTCTGGTGCACACCCACCAAACTAGGGAGGTCCGCCGTGAGGCGGCACGCCAACACCTTATCAAAGATCTTCACCGCCCCATGCACCAAGCTGACTGGTCTATAATCCTTGAGTTCCTCCGCGCCCTCATGCTTGGGCAGGAGTGTGACTAACGCCTTGTTAATAGAAGCAAGGCCTCGCATGTCACCATGGTAGAAGAAGGAAAGCGCCCTCATGAAATCCTCCTTGATGATAGACCAACATGTCGCATAGAATCTGGTCGTGAACCCGTCCGGCCCCGGCGCCTTGTCAAAAGGCATAGATTTGATCACCTTAATCACCTCCTCCTCAGTGAATGGAACCTCAAGGTGCCTCAAGTCCACGGAAGGCAGGTCTAACGCCTCCAAGTTGAGGCCATGCTCGCGGACGGGAGTGGTTCCAAAGAGAGCCTCATAGTAAGAGTCCACCGCGGCCGAAATCCTCTCCTGTCCGGTCAGGAGCTCACCATTGCTCCGGAGGGACATAATCACATTCTTGCGCTGCCTATGCCGAGCATGCCGATGGAAAAAAACTCGTATTGGCATCCCCATCCTTCAGATTCAGCAACCGAGAGCGTTGTCTAGCAATGGATCGCTCAAGAGAGGATAGACCCAGGAGCTTCCTCTTGAGCAGCCTGCAGAGCTCAATCTCCTCCGTAGATAACCTCCTCGAATCCATAGCCACATCCAAGCGGAAAATCAGCTCAAGAGCAATGGCAATCTGCATGCGGATGTTCCCGATCCACTTATCACTCCACCTCTGTAACTGCCTCGCGGAGATGAGAATTGGTTCCGTGCCAAATCACTATGCCTACAACTCTGGTAGCAACCTTGATTCTTATGCTATTTTTGTAGAAAGAGCAAAGCATGCCATAAACTTTATAATTATTTTATAATCATAAAGATTTTGGAGAGACAATTCATGACTTTCGTTCCTCGAAGTACATGTTTATGACTTGATTCATATATAGCATGTACAGTTTGCACTAGGGCCTGCCATTGTAAATAAACAAAAGAACTAAATAAACCCTCCCGATGGAGGGCCAGATTTGCATGGTACTCCCACACACACACAATGGAGTATCATGGTACCGGAAAAATCACCATATAAAGTGGCGTTGAATACTGAACTGCTCATAGTTCTATTTTTTTCTAACCCTAGAGTATGTAACATAATAAATTTTCTTGAAGAAAAGGGATAGCATGGATGGTTATCTATGTTTTCCATAAAGTGTTACGTATTGCTTTCTCCTGATGCCTCCCCATACTCATCAACTTCCTCAATACTTCGAGCTGCGACGTAGTGGAACCTGGCTTGTGGTAAACGTAAGATGACATCGAAGCTAGTACGATGCTAGTTTTTTTTTTTTAATCAATGCTAGCTGCTGACATTTTGTTAGTATTTTTTTTTTTGGCCAACCTCAATCAAACTATCTCTCTTGTGGGTGCTTGTCTGTTTAGCATCCCTGTAACAAGTGAGAGCACCGGAGTAACTCAAGGAGCTTCGCGCGCGTGCACACACACAGGATGGATTTGCTATCGACACTAGCTAAGGTCACTTTTATCTCAACCGTTCCATTGCTTGGTGATTTGAGCCTTTGAGATGATAAGGTTCCCTATTCATGCTTTGTGGAAATTCAAGTTACCAAAGGGGCCAAAACGGCAATGTATAGCTCTTTCTTTTATTTGGCTATGAGAAAACCAGCCACATTTGACCGCGTTTGGGGGCATGCAATGAATATGTTTAGGGCAATCCCACCTGTCGCCCTATCACAGGCTAGTTATAAAAAAGATGCTACCGATCTTTTTGTGTAAGGCCACACACTTCCGGAAAAAAGGTTATTTGAATGTCATTCAGTTGTGCAAATAGTTTAAATTGCACGCTATGCCTCTTAGGGGTGGCCCTATTCTAAATGTTATAGCGTGCTGTTTAAAATGTTGGTTCATGTGTTTGGACCAAAGTCCCTTAACACATGACCTATTTTAAACGCTATAGCGTGCTATTTAAAACCATGCTCTGCATGAATTTGAAGAGTCGTATGGTATAAGAGTTGATACTCGTACTCATATAGTTCTTTGAACACTGGGTAGAAGGCATTCATGTTAGCCAGGAGATGATGTTTCTATTTTTATTATGGGGCCAGGAGATAAGATTTTTAATTGAACGTTAATCAATATTCATCATAGTACATCAAAACAGATCGAGTGGAGTGCATTCGATTTAGAGGAATTTTACAGAAGATGGAGCAAAGATTTCCACATGATTTTTCACCTTTGGTACATTTGAATCATAGGTGTTGTGAATAGTAAAACATAGAATTTTTTCCCCCTGTTCCTACAAATTTCACAGTATTCTGGTCATCTACTCCTAACTTATTTTTTTGCTGAAACCCTAGGTGATGCAGTCATGCAGCAGCTTAAATTACTCGAACATGTACATGTGCATGGGCTGAAAGAGACACAGTATGCAGCCATTACAAATTAGTACTATTTGCTACTGATCAGGCCAACCTTTCCTTTTGGGGCAGTGCCCCTCCGAACGCCTTGCTCTTGAGCTTTCCTGTATTTTCTTGTTCGTTTCTTGTTCCTCTGTATCACAAGTACGGTCATCTTCCATTCCTATACATTTTTTTCAAAATTATATGTTTTGTAATCCTCCAGTCTGAAGAGGATCTTAGTAATACTCCTTTCATTACATTTTAGTATGCACTAGAACATGATGGCGCGCGTTGCCGCACCCGCTCATTTTAAAATACTACACACACTTTTATTAATAAGTTGGTTTCACCGATGAAAACATTATTTTATATTTCGTGTAATCACCTATGAAAACAATATTTTAATATTGTGTAAAATTCTATGCTTCTACCATCTTTTGACGGGATACAAATGGTTGTTCTTCATGGACCTTAGTGACCAAACTGTCCTTGCTTTATCTCGAATAAAAATACAATAATAATATAAGTGGGTTACTTGCAAAATATGATTCTTTGGACTAATCTGGTATATCTTTTTTTAAATATACCTTGCCTACATTGAGCTCCCCATTCTGGTGATTGTCCAGCATCAAAAGGGTTGTTTTGTCTACATAAGTACAAAGGAAAACAAGCCATCTCCAGCATAACATAATGAAAGCTAAAACCCCCATTAAACAAAGGTAAAACCAGAACTCCAAGTATTACCATTGCAATGCGGCTATTTTTTTTTCCTTCATTCTCGAATTTTGTACTTACCGTTCAAACGCTTAATTGATGTCTCTGACTGGCTAAATTTAGCTTCGGAACAATGCACCATGAAGTGGCTGCTTGTGAATTCTTGGGCACCAGAACCTATCAATCCATGTTACCCAACGGCCAACACTGCTAATAGAGCTTCTGTAAAGTAGGAGTAGTTCCTAAATTTATCACACTGGGTAGCGCAAATTTTGAGTGGAAAATTAAAAAAATGTGTCAGCATATTTTCCAAAGTTCTTCCAGCTTGCTAAAAGAAGGTTCTTCCATACATGAAAAATTACAATTCAAAGGAGGATTATGAGAGACATTGTTTAATTGTTCTTTTACCATATTAGTTGACCATTCTCCTTATTTTATTTCTAAATCTTGTGTTAGCATACTGAAATCCTGCAAATTATTAATAAAACTCCCATGATGTTTCCCACAAAGAAAATACAGATCAGAACCTCATTTGCATCTAAATCATAGTAAATTCTCCTCTAGCCAACAATCGATCAATCATCGGCTATCACTGAAGATGCATCAAAGCTTGCCCCTGATCCTGCTGCTATATACTAAGAAAACAAAGCATAATAAACAAAAGAAAAGTAGATGGGGCGTCCTACAGGGGGAATCGAGAAGATGCAACATCATGTGGCCCTCATGCCAAATCCAAACCCAGCAGAGCAATTCACACCGTTGAGCTCGATAATTCCTGAAACAAGAAGATCCAAGGTGAAGGCCAGATGGGAAGAAGGAAAGGATGACACAGACACGCAGCAGGACGAACCCAGAAAAAAGGAAAGGGGGTGGAGGCGGATGCAGGAGGAGGACAGCCGACGATGGACGCCGACGGCACGGGCGGCCGTCGCAGCCACCACGAAGAAATGCTTCAGGACACGGCATTAAAAACATCAAAGAAGAGGCCTGAGGAGGACAGTACATGGCAAGTGAAGGTCACCGACGGGGAGGCAGGTCCGTAGCAGAAGCTCGCCGACGGGACGGAGGACGGCGGCGGCGCATCACGGATGAAGGAATAGAGGAGCAGTTCCGGAGGAATAGACCTGGTAAAAGAAAATTTGGGCCTGTAAACACGCACGTTCGCCTGGACCTGTGTCTTTGACAGCCCGATTACAGACAGAACCCGAAACTCATTCCGTGGAGCAGCGGCCCACAAAACGGTGCATGGAATGCGTGATGACCTGGAGACGACTGAGCTGATCAAAATCGTACATTAGAGTAATCCGACGGTTTAGAGACTTAAAACGCTGTGGAGGCTCCTAGCTCACTACGTTATACTATTTTTTAATGTACTCTGTGTCTTACGCGTTCGCAGCCAAATGTTCTTATTTAATCACCGCGCCATAGGCTCGTAACCGCCTCTTGCCTTTTCCTTTCCTCTTGCGATTTGGTCCCATCTAGTCACCCTCTGTTGCTCAATATATAGAGCGGCGTTGAATGCTAATTGCGCATACAGTTATAAGTTAGTGTCTTAGCTGAACTGATGAAGAATATTGCACATCTAAGTTTCTGGCAGAAAAGGGGCAATGTGGATGATTGCTTACAAGTCCTCATCGGGTTGCTGCATTGTTTTCTCCCGATGCCTCCCATACTCATGGACAATGAAATTGAGAAAGTTAAATGTAAAAAAATAAAACTATGGAACTCAATGCTAGTAGTCTCATTCACTATCCTTGCCTTTGGCCCTTTCTATCCATTCTTCTGTTTCACACTTTCTAGTTTATATAACCGGGGTGGAAATAATTAAGAAGGAAGAATAGGTAGGTGGAGGATTGAGAAGAGTAGGTGGTACAATGTTGCACATTGATCAGAGTAAGCGAAGATGTTATGATTCAGGAAAGGCGGAAACAAGCGAAAAGTTTAATATATAAAGAATGTCATTTCATACTCACGACATCCTCACGAACAAGTGTACTTATGATGTGCTCACTCTTGCGGTTGCAATTTCCCAAAAGAGATCTAAACTGGACAATCGAGCAAGCTTTTTGCACAGAAGATGACACACTATAGCATCAGCTCCAGAACAACAACTATTTGTTTGGGGTTTGTATGTTTGCCTTTAAGGTTGCTGCTTGGTTGCTGTTTGTGGTCAAGTTTGGAACGGTTTTGTCCGGTTTTCCGCTAGTTAATTGGGCAACTCTCTTCTCTTTAATTAATAGACGAGCCAAATATTTTGCCTATGTTTAAAAAAGCCATCTTGTGATATTGAACACTGAAAGATGTTATTCCTTGGCATCAGGCTCTGTTGAGCTGATGTCTAAAAGCATCATATATATAGCATAAGTTTGCATATCCTATTCCTCATGTTTGTCATTAGTAATACTACTATTATTCCTCTATCATTAGTATCACTATCATTAGTAATACTACTATATTTGTTGGCCTAACCAAACCAAGGAAATTATATATTACAATCTCTGTCCGTCATTAGTTTCTTGAAAACAAAATGCAAGTAAGTGGTTTATCATTCCTTGGAAGATGGAAACTGCTGCCCTCCATTTACCAATAGTTGGTCACCACTAAATGTTGCTACGATCATGTCATGTGCATGTTACTGCAAGTACAATAGTACTAAGTTGTTTTAGTGAACCGACATGACATGTTGCAACAAGGAATTGGAAATGCTGCTCTATGTGTATGAAATTGTAACAAACAAAAGACAAAAAATCACGGTGATCATTGTAAGGATGACTCTGAGTAATTTGTAACACGTTAGTTCTCAATATTCGAAGCACACTTTCATAATAGATCCCTGAGATTGACACTGATTAAAGTATTATAGTAGGGATATTTTAGATGCGTACATCAGTGAAACATGAAGCTTTGCACTATTATAGTAGGATTATTGATAATGAGTCTTTATCATTTGCATGAACATGCCACCACAATTACTTGAGTGCACTGGATGCATCCATGACCACTACTAGACCAATCCACATGAGATTGATGGAGATGAATTCCGTCTCTCTGTATCCATGTGGCACTCTCACTGACGATTGTATCCTAACAACATACAGATATGGCATGATTAAAACTAAAATATTTGTGCGGGAAAATAAGTTAAGGTTAGTGCTGCTAATGTGACTTTTGTTTCCTGAACTTATGATATTATATATAGCAAATTATCAACTCAATTGTCCGAAGAAGTGAACAATCACTACTGCAGGATGCTGCTAACGCGACAGTACAATCAGAGGCCCTTCGACGAAACTGTGTGTGATGCATTAATCGCAAGCGGTGATGTAAAAAAAGGTCAAAAAAGATGCAAAACGTTTGCGATGGTGGATACATCAAACACGGTTCAGATTTTAGATGTGTGTGCGATGCGGGGCATACAGTTGATACATACGAAATGTTTGCGATGAGACAGAATAACAGAAACAGGCAGCCAGATCAAGGTGTGTGCGATATACGTCATACAGTTCACCTCGATAAACTGTTTGTGATGAGGTGGAACAACAGAAACGGGCAGCCAGATGAAGGTGTGTGCGATATACGGCATACAGTTCACTCGGATGAACTGTTTGTGATTAGACAACACAAAAGAAACAGTCAGCCTGATGAATATGTGTGCGATATACGGCATACAGTTCACTCGGATGAACTATTTGCGTTGAGCCAAGAGAACAGAAACGGTTCAACTTAACAAGATATGTGTGATACGCGGCAAACAGGTCTGCAATCGGAAATATGTGGGAAGACCGATAACAACACAGACGATTCCTGTTAACAAGCCGTGTGTGTTGCGAGCAAACGATTGCTGGTATACAATTATGAGTGATTGATGAAAACATCACCGACGGGTTCCATTGTTTAGTCCGTGTGCGATGTGATTTGCTCTGTCCGCACAACATCTACGTACGCACTGTCTATAGAGCATCAACATATATACTTAAAAAGACAGCATTGCATAACCAAATTAAGCATACAATTACACAAGTGACTACACACATAATATTTCCACACACCAAAGTAAGCAATTACATGCATACTAAACTAGGAGAAACAAGGATCTAATCATCTACTTCTTGTTGCGACGACGCTTGCCATTGCTCTGCTTCTGGCTGGATCCCTGGCCGTTTTGGGGAAGGAGGCACTTCCTCATGTCAACTATCCGCCTGTACATCTCGTAGCTCGTGTACGCCTCCTTGGCCATGTACACGACATGAGCTTTGTCGAGTTTCTCCATCCAGTCCGAGTGCCAGGCACGCTTGTCCTTGTTGCAGGAATCCTTCATGTCTCTGTAGTAGGGATCGATGATGGCCTCGGCGAGGTGAACCAGTGAGTCATTCTCATGCTCGTTGCTGCCCCAGATCTTGTATTGGCCCTAGATGTCGACAAAATTCTGGCAGGCGATGCCCGAATTCTTGAGCACCTTTACATCGTTGGTGATGTCCACCATAGCGAACATGTAGTGGGGGCTGTTGACAAACCTGGCGAAACGCTCGCAAGGCCATGTGGCCAGGCAGTAGTGGTAGACGAAGACGTGATTGCGCACGCACATCTGGGTGACAGCGACCTTGGGACGAGACCCGGCACGAGCGCGGGTGTACTCGAGGTCGAACCCGACCACCTTGTACTTCTCCTCAGCAAGCAACAGCTCCATGATGTGGATGGAGTGCTCCACCCAGACCGGGTTGTTGGTGTACACCACCGAGAGCTCCGTGAACCTTCTGTGGGTGTCCACCACGGCATGCATGGTGAACTGCTGCTCGTTGTCGGCAGCCGTTCGAAGCGCCATTGGAGCCGTGCAGGATACCCTCTAAGAATTTGTCGTGGTGGGTGTGCTCTTGCAATAGTGGGGCGCGATCGAAAGGTTGAAGAGACACAGGGGTTAAATAGCTGCTGTAATAAATGGGGGCCGGCCGGCCTGTAATCGTCACGTCTTGTCACCACATTCATAGCGGAGGATTCCAGTGCACGCTTGCGAACACCGCACGCATTTTGTTTGACCACGCGTGGGCTCGAAGAGGCGCCAAATGTATCGTTGGTGAGCCTGTTCCTGCGCAACCGCATAGTTTACCGCGCAAGCTTCCTGCCCGGCTAGTTTGGACAAATCATGGGCGTTTATTGGAAAAAAGCTTTGTAAAAACGAAGTGTGTGGAATGACTTCGGTCATAAGTTTACCCGTGGGTGATGAGGTCAAAGTTACACAGAAGGGTTATGATGGACACTCGAGTGCGATAATTAATTCTGCGCTCTGCAGGGCACACGGTTGAAGAAACTAACTGTGTGCAATAATGTCGAAGATCGTAGTCGAGTTAGTTATACAGATCGTGTGCTATGAGATCGACAAGGTAAACACATTCGAGAATGGTTAATAAAATCTAAGTCCATTGCATATTAAGGTCAAAATAGTGCTACCAATATACGAGTCTCATACGATGGCATTTCAATGATTGTACCACAAAAGCTTGAAATATTACAAGGTTCAAATTCCAGAGTTATATGGCTCAAATCCAAAGATTACAAGGTTCAAACTGATATTAGAAATGAAATTCAGCTCATTAGCTGCAAATGCCCGCGCTGATTCGTTGAACATGGATATAAGAGAGGTTCAAACTAATATTACCACTTGTAAGGCTGGTTTTGAAACCTCATAATTTTTGCAACGGGGTCAGCCACTGAGAAGTCATGTATGGGGTTTACACGATGACTTCCGATTACTCTGTCATCTGAAGTTCCAAAATGAAATTCAGCTTTTTCGGAGCCTATACCATTCTGCCGCAGCCGCCGGCGCTGAAGGAAATATGCCCTAGAGGCAATAATAAAGTTGTTATTTATATTTCCTTATATCATGATAAATGTTTATTATTCATGCTAGAATTGTATTAACCGGAAACTTGATACATGTGTGAATACATAGACAAAACAAAGTGTCCCTAGTATGCCTCTACTTGACTAGCTCGTTAATCAAAGATGGTTAAGTTTCCTAACCATAGACATGTGTTGTCATTTGATGAACGGGATCACATCATTAGGAGAATGATGTGATGGACAAGACCGAACCGTCAGCTTAGCATAATGATCGTTAAGTTTTATTGCTAAAGCTTTCTTCATGACTTATACATATTCCTCTAACTATGAGATTATGCAACTCCCGAATACCGGAGGAACACCTTGTGTGCTATCAAACGTCACAACGTAACTGGGTGATTATAAAGATGCTCTACAGGTGTCTCCGAAGGTGTTTGTTGGGTTGGCATAGATCGAGATTAGGATTTGTTACTCCGAGTATCGGAGAGGTATCTCTGGACCCTCTCGGTAATGCACATCATATGAAGCCTTGCAAGCAATGTGACTAATGAGTTAGTTGCGAGATGATGCATTACGGAACGAGTAAAGAGACTTGCCGGTAATGTGATTGAACTAGGTATGATGATATCGACGATCAAATCTCGGGCAAGTAACATACCGATAACAAAGGGAACAACGTATGTTGTTATGCGGTTTGACCGATAAAGATCTTCATAGAATATGTAGGAGCCAATATAAGCATCTAGGTTCCGCTATTGGTTATTGACCGGAGATGTGTCTCGGTCATGTCTACATAGTTCTCGAACCCGTAGGGTCCGCACGCTTAATGTTCGATGACGATTTGTATTATGAGTTATGTCATTTGATGACCGAAGTTTGTTCAGAGTCCTCGATGAGATCACGGACATGACGAGGAGTCTAGAAATGGTCAAGACATAAAGAGTGATATATTGGACGATGTTATTCGGACATCGGATGAGTTCCGAGAGGTACCGGGTAATTATCGGAGTGCCGGAAGGGTTACCGGAACCCCCCGGGGAAGTAATGGGCCAACAAGGGCCTTAGGGGAGAGAGAGGGCAGGCCACGAGGAGGTGGTGCGCGCCCCCCCTTGGGGAGTCCGAATAGGACTAGGGGAGGGGGTGCGGCCCCCCTTTCCCTCTCCCTCTCCCTCTCCCTTCCTTCTTCCCCCTTCCACCAAGTGGAATCCTACTAGGACTTGGAGTCCTAGTAGGACTCCTCTCTCTTGGCGCGCCCTACAGGGGCCGGCCGGCCTCCTCCTACCTCCTTTATATATGTGGGCAGGGGAGCACCCCAAAGCACAACAGACAATCTCTTAGCCGTGTGCAGTGCCCCCTCCACAGTTTAACACATCGGTCATATCGTCGTAGTGCTTAGGTGAAGCCCTGCGCCGGTAACTTCATCATCATCATCGCCACGCCGTCGTGCTGACGGAACTCTCCCTCGTCCTCAACTGGATCAAGAGCTCGAGGGACGTCATCGAGCTGAACGTGTGCAGAACTCGGAGGTGCCGTACGTTCGGTGCTTGATCGGTTGGATCGCGAAGACGTTCGACTACATCAACTGCGCTAAGCTAACGCTTCTGCTTTCGGTCTACGAGGGTACGTGGACACACTCTCCCCTCTCGTTGCTATGCATCTCGTAGATAGATCTTGCATGAGCATAGAATTTTTTTGAAATTGCATGCTACGTTCCCCAACAGTGGCATCCGAGCCAGGTCTATGCGTAGATGATATGCACGAGTAGAACACAAAGAGTTGTGGGTGATAATAGTCATACTGCTTACCACCAACGTCTTACTTTGATTCGGCGGTATTGTTGGATGAAGCGGCCCGGACCGACATTACATGACCATGTTCATGAGGCTGGTTCTACCGACGTGCTTTGCACACAGGTGGCTGGCGGGTGTCTGTTTCTCCAACTTTAGTTGAATCGAGTTTGACTACGGCCGGTCCTTGTTGAAGGTTAAAACAGCACACTTGACGAAAAATCGTTGTGGTTTTTATGCGTAGGTAAGAACGGTTCTTACTAGAAGCCCATAGCAGCCACGTAAAACTTGCAACTACAAAGTAGAGGACGTCTAACTTGTTTTTGCAGGGCATGTTGTGATGTGATATGGTCAAGACATGATGTGATACACGTTATTGTATGAGATGATCATGTTTTGTAAAAGTTATCGGCAACTGGCAGGAGCCTTATGGTTGTCGCTTTATTGTATGAAATGCAATCGCCATGTAATTGCTTTACTTTATCACTATGCGTTAGCGATAGTTGTAGAAGCAATAGTTGGCGAGACGACAACGACGCTACGATGGAGATCAAGGTGTCAAGCCGGTGACAATGGAGATCATGACGGTGCTTCGGTGATGGAGATCATGAGCACAAGACGATGATGGCCATATCATGTCACATGTTTTGATTGCATGTGATGTTTATCTATTATGCATCTTATTTTGCTTAGTACGGCGGTAGCATTATAAGATGATCCCTTACTAAAATTTCAAGGTATAAGTGTTCTCCCTGAGTATGCACCGTTGCGACAGTTCGTCATGCCGAGACACCACGTGATGATCGGGTGTGATAAGCTCTACGTTCACATACAACGGGTGCAGGACAGTTTTGCACGTGCGGAATACTCGGGTTAAACTTGACGAGCCTAGCATATACAGATATGGCCTCGGAACACTGAGACCGAAAGGTCGAACGTGAATCATATAGTAGATATGATCAACATAGAGATGCTCACCATTGAAAACTACTCCATCTCACGTGATGATCGGACATGGTTTAGTTGATATGGATCGCGTGATCATTTAGATGACTAGAGGGATGTCTATCTAAGTGGGAGTTCTTAAGTAATATGATTAATTGAACTTAATTTGTCATGAACTTAGTCCTGATAGTTTTTGCATATCTATGTTGTAGATCCCCCCCCCCCCCCCCCCCCCCCCCCCCCCCCCCCCCCCCCCCCCCCCCCCCCCCCCCCCCCCCCCCCCCCCCCCCCCCCCCCCCCCCCCCCCCCCCCCCCCCCCCCCCCCCCCCCCCCCCCCCCCCCCCCCCCCCCCCCCCCCCCCCCCCCCCCCCCCCCCCCCCCCCCCCCCCCCCCCCCCCCCCCCCCCCCCCCCCCCCCCCCCCCCCCCCCCCCCCCCCCCCCCCCCCCCCCCCCCCCCCCCCCCCCCCCCCCCCCCCCCCCCCCCCCCCCCCCCCCCCCCCCCCCCCCCCCCCCCCCCCCCCCCCCCCCCCCCCCCCCCCCCCCCCCCCCCCCCCCCCCCCCCCCCCCCCCCCCCCCCCCCCCCCCCCCCCCCCCCCCCCCCCCCCCCCCCCCCCCCCCCCCCCCCCCCCCCCCCCCCCCCCCCCCCCCCCCCCCCCCCCCCCCCCCCCCCCCCCCCCCCCCCCCCCCCCCCCCCCCCCCCCCCCCCCCCCCCCCCCCCCCCCCCCCCCCCCCCCCCCCCCCCCCCCCCCCCCCCCCCCCCCCCCCCCCCCCCCCCCCCCCCCCCCCCCCCCCCCCCCCCCCCCCCCCCCCCCCCCCCCCCCCCCCCCCCCCCCCCCCCCCCCCCCCCCCCCCCCCCCCCCCCCCCCCCCCCCCCCCCCCCCCCCCCCCCCCCCCCCCCCCCCCCCCCCCCCCCCCCCCCCCCCCCCCCCCCCCCCCCCCCCCCCCCCCCCCCCCCCCCCCCCCCCCCCCCCCCCCCCCCCCCCCCCCCCCCCCCCCCCCCCCCCCCCCCCCCCCCCCCCCCCCCCCCCCCCCCCCCCCCCCCCCCCCCCCCCCCCCCCCCCCCCCCCCCCCCCCCCCCCCCCCCCCCCCCCCCCCCCCCCCCCCCCCCCCCCCCCCCCCCCCCCCCCCCCCCCCCCCCCCCCCCCCCCCCCCCCCCCCCCCCCCCCCCCCCCCCCCCCCCCCCCCCCCCCCCCCCCCCCCCCCCCCCCCCCCCCCCCCCCCCCCCCCCCCCCCCCCCCCCCCCCCCCCCCCCCCCCCCCCCCCCCCCCCCCCCCCCCCCCCCCCCCCCCCCCCCCCCCCCCCCCCCCCCCCCCCCCCCCCCCCCCCCCCCCCCCCCCCCCCCCCCCCCCCCCCCCCCCCCCCCCCCCCCCCCCCCCCCCCCCCCCCCCCCCCCCCCCCCCCCCCCCCCCCCCCCCCCCCCCCCCCCCCCCCCCCCCCCCCCCCCCCCCCCCCCCCCCCCCCCCCCCCCCCCCCCCCCCCCCCCCCCCCCCCCCCCCCCCCCCCCCCCCCCCCCCCCCCCCCCCCCCCCCCCCCCCCCCCCCCCCCCCCCCCCCCCCCCCCCCCCCCCCCCCCCCCCCCCCCCCCCCCCCCCCCCCCCCCCCCCCCCCCCCCCCCCCCCCCCCCCCCCCCCCCCCCCCCCCCCCCCCCCCCCCCCCCCCCCCCCCCCCCCCCCCCCCCCCCCCCCCCCCCCCCCCCCCCCCCCCCCCCCCCCCCCCCCCCCCCCCCCCCCCCCCCCCCCCCCCCCCCCCCCCCCCCCCCCCCCCCCCCCCCCCCCCCCCCCCCCCCCCCCCCCCCCCCCCCCCCCCCCCCCCCCCCCCCCCCCCCCCCCCCCCCCCCCCCCCCCCCCCCCCCCCCCCCCCCCCCCCCCCCCCCCCCCCCCCCCCCCCCCCCCGAGGAAAGTAGAACTTGATGAGGTAGTGGTACCTTCTCTTGAATTGGAAAGTAGTTCATCACAGAAATCAGTTCCAGTGATGCCTACACCAATTAGTGAGGAAGATAATGATGATGATCATGAAACTTCATATCAAGTTACTACAGAACCTCGTAGGTCAACCAGAGTATGTTCCGCACCAGAGTGGTACGGTAATCCTATTCTGGAGGTCATGTTACTAGACCATGATGAACCTACGAACTATGAGGAAGCGATGATGAGCCCAGATTCCGCGAAATGGCTTGAGGCCATGAAATCTGAGATGGGATCCATGTATCAGAACAAAGTGTGGACTTTGGTTGACTTGCCCGATGATCGGCAAGCCATAGAGAATAAATGGATCTTCAAGAAGAAGACTGACACTGACGGTAATGTTACTGTCTACAAAGCTCGACTTGTTGCGAAAGGTTTTCGACAAGTTCAAAGAGTTTACTACGATGAGACCTTCTCACCCGTAGCGATGCTTAAGTCTGTCCAAATCATGTTAGCAATTGCCGCGTTTTATGATTATGAAATCTGGCAAATGGATGTCAAAACTGCATTCCTTAATGGATTTCTCAAAGAAGAGTTGTATATGATGCAACCAGAAGGTTTTGTCGATCCTAAAGGTGCTAACAAAGTGTGCAAGCTCCAGCGATCCATTTATGGACTGGTGCAAGCATCTTGGAGTTGGAATATACGCTTTGATAGTGTGATCAAAGCATATGGTTTTATACAAACTTTTGGAGAAGCCTGTATTTACAAGAAAGTGAGTGGGAGCTCTGTAGCGTTTCTAATATTATATGTGGATGACATATTATTGATTGGAAACGATATAAATTTTTTGGATAGCATAAAAGGATACTTGAATAAGAGTTTTTCAATGAAAGACCTCGGTGAAGCTGCTTATATATTGGGCATCAAGATCTATAAAGATAGATCAAGACGCTTAATTGGACTTTCACAAAGCACATACCTTGATAAAGTTTTGAAGAAGTTCAAAATGGATCAGTCAAAGAAAGGGTTCTTGCATGTGTTACAAGATGTGAAGTTGAGTCAGACTCAATGCCCGACCACTGCAAAAGATAGAGAGAAAATGAAAGTCATTCCCTATGCCTCAGCCATAGGTTCTATCATGTATGCAATGCTGTGTACCAGACCTGATGTGTGCCTTGCTATAAGTTTAGCAGGGAGGTACCAAAGTAATCCAGGAGTGGATCACTGGACAGCGGTCAAGAACATCATGAAATACCTGAAAAGGACTAAGGATATGTTTCTCGTTTATGGAGGTGACAAAGAGCTTGTCGTAAATGGTTACGTTGATGCTAGCTTTGACACTGATCCGGATGACTCTAAGTCACAAACCGGATACGTATTTAAATTGAATGGTGGAGCTGTCAGTTGGTGCAGTTCCAAGCAAAGCATCATGGCGGGATCTACGTGTGAAGCAGAGTACATAGCTGCTTCGGAAGTAGCGAATGAAGGAGTCTGGATGAAGGAGTTCATATCCGATCTAGGTGTAATACCTAGTGCATCGGGTCCAATGAAAATCTTTTGTGACAATACTGGAGCAATTGCCTTAGTGAACGAATCCAGAGTTCACAAAAGAACCAAACACATCAAGAGACGCTTCAACTCCATCCGCGATCAAGTCAAGGAGGGAGACATAGAGATTTGCAAAATACATATGGATCTGAATATTGCAGACCCGTTGACTAAGCCTCTTCCACGAGCAAAACATGATCAGCACCAAGACTCCATGGGTGTTAGAATCATTACTGTGTAATCTAGATTATTGACTCTAGAGCAAGTGGGAGACTGAAGGAAATATGCCCTAGAGGCAATAATAAAGTTGTTATTTATATTCCCTTATATCATGATAAATGTTTATTATTCATGCTAGAATTGTATTAACCGAAAACTTGATACATGTGTGAATACATAGACAAAACAAAGTGTCCCTAGTATGCCTGTACTTGACTAGCTCGTTAATCAAAGATGGTTAAGTTTCCTAACCATGGACATGTGTTGTCATTTGATGAATGGGATCACATCATTAGGAGAATGATGTGATGGACAAGACCCAACCGTCAGCTTAGCATAATAATCGTTAAGTTTTATTGCTAAAGCTTTCTTCATGACTTATATATATTCCTCCGACTATGAGATTATGCAACTCCCGAATACCGGAGGAACACCTTGTGTGCTATCAAACATCACAACGTAACTGGGTGATTATAAAGATGCTCTACAGGTGTCTCCGAAGGTGTTTGTTGGGTTGGCATAGATCGAGATTAGGATTTGTTACTCCGACTATTGGAGAGGTATCTCTGGGCCCTCTCGGTAATGCACATCATATGAAGCCTTGCAAGCAATGTGATTAATGAGTTACTTGCGGGATGATGCATTACAGAACGAGTAAAGAGACTTGCCGGTAACGAGATTGAACTAGGTATGATGATACCGATGATCGAATCTCGGGCAAGTAACATACCGATAACAAAGGGAACAACGTATGTTGTTATGCGGTTTGACCGATAAAAATCTTCGTAGAACATGTAGGAGGCAATATAAGCATCCAGGTTCCGCTATTGGTTATTGACCGGAGATGTGTCTCGGTCATGTCTACATAGTTCTCGAACCCGTAGGGTCCGCACGCTTAACGTTCGATGATGATTTGTATTATGAGTTATGTGATTTGATGACCGAAGTTTGTTCGGAGTCCCGGATGAGATCACAGACATGACGAGGAGTCTCGAAATGGTCAAGACATAAAGAATGATATATTGGACGATGTTATTCGAACACCGGATGAGTTCCGAGAGGTACCGGGTAATTATCGGAGTGCCGGAAGGGTTACCGAAACCCCCCGAGGAAGTAATGGGCCAACATGGGCCTTAGGGGAGAGAGAGGGCAGGCCACGAGGAGGTGGCGCACCCCCCCCTTGGGGAGTCTGAATAGGACTAGGGGAGGGGGCGCGGCCCCCCTTTCCCTCTCCCTTCCTTCTTCCCCCTTCCACTCTTGGCATGCCCTACAAGGGCCGTCCGGCCTCCTACTCCCTCCTTTATATACGTGGGCAGGGGGCACCCCAAAGCACAACAGACAATCTCTTAGCCGTGTGCAGTGCCCCCTCCACGGTTTAACACCTCGGCCATATCGTCGTAGTGCTTAGGTGAAGCCCTGCGCCGGTAACTTCATCATCACCGTCGCCATACCATCGTGCTGACGGAACTCTCCCTCATCCTCAACTGGATCAAGAGCTCGAGGGACATCATCGAGCTGAACGTGTGCAGAACTCGAAGGTGCCGTACGTTCGGTGCTTGATCGGTTGGATCGCGAAGACGTTCGACTACATCAACCGCATTAAGCTAACGCTTCCGCTTTCGGTCTACGAGGGTACGTGGACACACTCTCCCCTCTCGTTGCTATGCATCTCCTAGATAGATCTTGCGTGAGCGTAGAATTTTTTTGAAATTGCATGCTACGTTCCCCAACAGGCACTCACCCCCCCCCCCCCCCCCCCCCCCCCCCCCCCCCCCCCCCCCCCCCCCCCCCCCCCCCCCCCCCCCCCCCCCCCCCCCCCCCCCCCCCCCCCCCCCCCCCCCCCCCCCCCCCCCCCCCCCCCCCCCCCCCCCCCCCCCCCCCCCCCCCCCCCCCCCCCCCCCCCCCCCCCCCCCCCCCCCAATATGGGGGGAACCCAACAGGCACTCATCAACAAACCATTCATTTTTGCGAAATAAATGTAGGGCAAACCTCATTACCTTTAGCACCCTAGCTCTGACAACAAAGAACCTGTCGAATATAATCTCCGGTAAGGTCCCTCGGTAGGAGTTCAAAGTAATTTCTGAGAGATGCAGATCTAGGCATTCGATGTGATTGTTATATTGTATCACATTATCCACCACCGGGCCTAATCTTATCTGCAAAAGAAGAAAACGTGTTAGTGCCTACATGCAGTTTTGAACACTACTACAGGCCTATTTGGTTTGCAGGATTTGTAAAATGCACTAACGTGCCATGTTCGATCCGATATGATTAACATGGGCATTTGATTACAATCTAGAAAAATGTAGCCTTCTTCATAAGAGGTTGGAGTGGATGAAAAGTTACCTAAGAAAACTAGTACAGATGAATCCAAAGGAGAAATGCTTATGGATTGTAACCATATGGATCAAGCAACCAATATGGGGGGAACATGTATGTACTGAAATCCTCCAAAAATCCATCAGAAATCGTAGTACATTGTCATTGTAAACTTGGAAAAAGGTGTCAAAAATTGAACTCCCTTATGGTTAACATTTAACAGGAAAGGAACATCACCTTGATATATAGCTTCTCTAGGCAGGGAAAGCATCTCAGGAAACTGACAATTTGGTCCAGGTTGGGGCCTATAGATTCTAGTGCCAAGACCTTAACTGTGCGCAGTTTCGGGGTCAAGCTTGTCGGAATCATTTTCTGGATGACAGACAAACATACATCTTCAAAATTACAAATAGTTTTTATTTCCAGAAGGAGAGGTAGTAGGCGGCTGTTGTACCTGAACGGGTGTGGATCCAATAACAAGTTTGGAGTATTTGTCAGACGAGTAGCCCACCACTGTCAATTTTGGCGCAGAAATGACATTGATTCTTGTTGGACCTTCTTGATCAACTACAAGTAATCTCTCAAGTGAAGGTGTGTCCTCAATGACCATACCGTGGTACACATTTTGTGATGTCTTCTTGCAGCACCAGCAACACACATAAATAGTCCGGAGAGTCATGGAGGTGATGTGGAAGCTACCCCACCCATTGATCGCCTGAAGACGAAGGTACTCAACTCGCGCCTGCTCGCACGGCACACGGGTCGCGTGGCGGCACGTATATTGTTTTTCTATTTTGATGATTAATGCTGCCGCTTTATTGCTAAATCGAAGCATGGCACGTATCCATTGTTGGTCTAACGCCCACGGTTCGAATAAATAATCCATTTGCGATATTGGTTCCCAATTATTAATAATATCCCATTTGTAAGAATAAAGATTACATCAAAACTTGTCTCAAATTTGACAAAAAAATGTACAACGCCACTGTGTATTGGTGTCCATATGACAACACGATAAGTTTCATGAATTTCAAATAAGTTTTGGATGTACTTGATTTTAAAAATCATGATTCTCAATGTTTGAAATTTCTTGCACAGGGAACATATGCACCCAGTGAGACACATGTGTTTTTCTAATCCATTTAGGTGCACTGTCACGTGTGCATGTAGCTCAAATTTGATTTTTGCACATTATACCCCTATAAAATCAATCAATGTACTAAAACGTCTTAATGATCTCTGGGGGTTTTTTTTTCAAAATTAAAACGTCCCTCCTTTGGTAACATATGTTCACCGCGGGAAAATTTAACATGCATCATAGCTGCGATGGATGTGCGGTGTGTGTGTTTGTGTGTGTGTGTGTGCGCGCGCGTCCGGGGGGTGGCTGGCAGTACACTATGAGTCGTGAGCCACCGTGTGAGTTGGCCGTTTTGTGAGGCAGGTGCCACATCAGAGTCGTGAATTCGTTATTTAAAACATTACACAACCCTTTCATACATATATACATGTTTTGGCCACATGCAGTCGGTGGTTGTCCTACACTACACCTCACTCGTGTGTGACGCCTTCTGTGGACCCGCGAGGTCATCGTCGATCACTTTGACCAACAGCCGGCAGAGAGGTTAATTTGACCAGCAAGGTAGAATCTTTTTTGTGTGTGTTATGGTGGGAGTATATATATAGTATGCATCGAAGAGGTGGGAGGGGACTAGCATATATACTACGTACGCGTCCGTGCTCAGTGTCGGGACTTTTCGGTTTCCGAGGCACGTGCCACATCAAAGTTGTGCATTGGCTATTCAAACATCACACAACACCTCTTTGGGCCACATGCATGCAGGCGGTGGTTATGCTAGGACACTCACGCATGACGCTTCCATCTGCGGGCCCGCGAGGTCATCGTCGATGCATGCATCACTTTGACCTACATCGGGAGAGGTTAATTAATTTCACCATCAAGGAGGATTCTTTTTGGGCTGTGTTATGGTAGGAGCATATAGTATGCGTCGAAGAGGGGGAAGGGGACCAGCATATGTAGTACGCTTCATGTACCTCGCTCTGTGTGGAGACTTTACGGTTTTTGAGGCATGTGCCACATCAAAGTTGTGCATTTTGGGTATTCAACATATGTTTGGCCCACATGCAAAGCGATGGTGGTTGTCCTCTCGCACCCCCCCCCCCCCCCCCCCCCCCCCCCCCCCCCCCCCCCCCCCCCCCCCCCCCCCCCCCCCCCCCCCCCCCCCCCCCCCCCCCCCCCCCCCCCCCCCCCCCCCCCCCCCCCCCCCCCCCCCCCCCCCCCCCCCCCCCCCCCCCCCCCCCCCCCCCCCCCCCCCCCCCCCCCCCCCCCCCCCCCCCCCCCCCCCCCCCCCCCCCCCCCCCCCCCCCCCCCCCCCCCCCCCCCCCCCCCCCCCCCCCCCCCCCCCCCCCCCCCCCCCCCCCCCCCCCCCCCCCCCCCCCCCCCCCCCCCCCCCCCCCCCCCCCCCCCCCCCCCCCCCCCCCCCCCCCCCCCCCCCCCCCCCCCCCCCCCCCCCCCCCCCCCCCCCCCCCCCCCCCCCCCCCCCCCCCCCCCCCCCCCCCCCCCCCCCCCCCCCCCCCCCCCCCCCCCCCCCCCCCCCCCCCCCCCCCCCCCCCCCCCCCCCCCCCCCCCCCCCCCCCCCCCCCCCCCCCCCCCCCCCCCCCCCCCCCCCCCCCCCCCCCCCCCCCCCCCCCCCCCCCCCCCCCCCCCCCCCCCCCCCCCCCCCCCCCCCCCCCCCCCCCCCCCCCCCCCCCCCCCCCCCCCCCCCCCCCCCCCCCCCCCCCCCCCCCCCCCCCCCCCCCCCCCCCCCCCCCCCCCCCCCCCCCCCCCCCCCCCCCCCCCCCCCCCCCCCCCCCCCCCCCCCCCCCCCCCCCCCCCCCCCCCCCCCCCCCCCCCCCCCCCCCCCCCCCCCCCCCCCCCCCCCCCCCCCCCCCCCCCCCCCCCCCCCCCCCCCCCCCCCCCCCCCCCCCCCCCCCCCCCCCCCCCCCCCCCCCCCCCCCCCCCCCCCCCCCCCCCCCCCCCCCCCCCCCCCCCCCCCCCCCCCCCCCCCCCCCCCCCCCCCCCCCCCCCCCCCCCCCCCCCCCCCCCCCCCCCCCCCCCCCCCCCCCCCCCCCCCCCCCCCCCCCCCCCCCCCCCCCCCCCCCCCCCCCCCCCCCCCCCCCCCCCCCCCCCCCCCCCCCCCCCCCCCCCCCCCCCCCCCCCCCCCCCCCCCCCCCCCCCCCCCCCCCCCCCCCCCCCCCCCCCCCCCCCCCCCCCCCCCCCCCCCCCCCCCCCCCCCCCCCCCCCCCCCCCCCCCCCCCCCCCCCCCCCCCCCCCCGTGTGTGTGTGTGTGTGTGTGTGTGTGTGTGTGTGTGTGTGTGTGTGTGTGTGTGCGTGTGTGCGTGTGTGTGTGTGTGTGTGATGGGGGGCGGGACTGCTACTTCGCACTTTGCTAGGTGAACCTCCGTGGGGGCGGGCATGCGTTCATAGCTTAGGATTCCCCTCCTGCCGACACGAGGGGGGAGGAGGGAAGCAATACCGTGCGCTTTGCGAGATAGGTGCCACATCGAAGTTGCATTTGGTATTTGAACATCAAACCACCCTTTTCATACATATATTTGGTCCACATGCAAGTGTGTTCGTGTTTTGACCCTTTCCCGTGTCATTTTCTCCAAATTTATGAACATTAGACAAGTCGGATGACGCAACAGACACGGTTCACTCACACTAACCGTGTGCCACGCCGGTGCCCCTGTCACACACATCAGCACAGTACATTGGGCTCCACGAGGCTTCCCCTCTTAAAAATATCTACCCGCATGCAGGTTTTTTCTGTTTGATAACACACGGTTACTATGTTTCGACCGTGTGTGATGTTTGTTGTTCCCGCTCCCGCCTACATCGATCCCTCAAAAATATCTGCCCGGCTCAAGGGTTTTTCTGTTTCATAACACACGGTTGTTATTTCCGGACCATGTGCGATGCACCATCATCCAAATTTTCAATAGCCCCGGCATTTCACTCCCGCGTTTGACTCCCGCGTAGTAAAATTTTCAGTAGCCGCGTCATTTCCTCAAACACACCCCCTCCACACTCACACCCCAAAACCTCCTCGGGCATGCGCGCACGCGCGCACACACACCCCCCCCCCCCCTCCCACAACCCCTCCCTCGCTCGAAAACCTAGCAAGGTCGCTACCGCCGCCGCAAGGCCTCCATTGTCAACATGTGCCGGTTTGCCCGTGCAGCTTACCCACCGATCTCCAAACCCAGGCCGCCCTGAGTTTCTTAGATGATGCCTGCCAAACGCCCTCTTTCCCACAGATCCACATCCCCATCCCCCACTCCAGAGCATCGCAGCCTAAGCCCGGCTACGCTTCCCGTGGAGCTCGAGGAGCGACTGGCCCAAAAGAGGTGTATTGCGGCCTCTTCGCCCGACGTCGCCGAGGTGGCCGCCGAGGAAGCTGACGACCATTAGTGGCCGCAGGCACTCAATCAGTGGGCTAGAGTATGCGGGTATGTCGCGGACGCCGGCTACGAGATCGAGGTCATCGACAGCGACGGCCTGACACGGGCTATGTCACAGATTAAGTGGCCCACCCCCAACCCCTCGGGTTCAACCGCCGTCGATCTCATCCATGGCCCCGCCGCTGATCTCCTCTGGCTCGCTGTCAAGAATTTGCCATCCTACATCGCCATCGAGCCCCTTTTGTCATTTCTGAAGGACACGTTCTGCGACGCTGGCTTGGGATCCACAGCTTCCAAGTCAGACCTCATCGACGGCGACCACGAGAAGGGCACCCTCTTCGGCTCTTCCCAGGGGAAAGAGCCCATCTGCTCTTCCAAGGGGAAAGAGCCCGTCTGTGACATCAGGGAGGGCACCCTACAGTCGTGCTCTTCCAAGGGGAAGGAGCCCATCTGCGACAACATGGAGCGCACCCAGGGTCCGTGCTCTTCCCACGGGAACGAGCCCATCTGTGACAAGTGAGGAAACCCATGATTTGTTTTGCCGTGCCTCTTCACAGGGGGGAACCCATGATTTGTTTTGTCGAGTCTCTTTTGTAGTGTAGTGAGAATATGTCCAGTTTTAATTGCTATATTTGGTTGTTTGCAGTATGCCTTGTTTATTTCAGTTGTTCACAATGTGATGCTCTATATGTGCAACTATTTACTGTGCAGTACATTTTCATCAATACCAGTTTTAAACATACCGATATGAATGCATATATTTGCTTACTGTTAAGCCTGTTATAGCTAGCATATGCCTCTTTTAAAGTTTTTTGGTTGTTCGGTTGTTTGTAGTTAGCACATGTCCAGTTTCAAATGCTATATTTGGTTGTTCGTAGTATGCCTTGTTTATTCCAGTTATTCACAACGTGATGTTCTATATGTGCAAGTATGAACTATGCAGTTCAATTTCATCAATACCAGTTTCAACAATACCACTATGAATGACTACATTTGGTTGCTGCATTTTATAGTTAACACGCCTTTCCATTTTTATTTAACAATAACCAGTGTACTTAGACCGGCACAATACCAGTTTGAATGACTATGTTTGCTTGTTGTTAAATGTTAGACCTGTTGTAGTTAACACACATTTTCACTTGTTTTGCTTTACTAGCATGCTTAAACCTACACACTGAAGCTATCTTTTAAATATTATTTTGTCTGTCTTGGATATATTTGGTTGATGTTTAGCCTGTTGTGCTTAACATGCCTCTCGATGTACTTACACTAGTGCAGAATCGGCCTTTAGTCCCGGTTCGTAAGGGCCTTTAGTGCCGGTTCACCAACCGGCACTAAAGGGTGGGGACTAAAGCCCCCACCCCCTTTAGTCCTGGTTCGTCATGGCCCGAGACCAAAGGCCCACCACGTGGCACGAGCCCGCGCCAGGGGCTGGGGGACCTTTAGACCCGGTTGGTGACACCAACCGGGACTAGAGGTTTAGGGGTTTAGGGTTTTAGGATTTATGAATTTTGGTTTATTTTTCCTTTTCGTTTTGTGTTTTTAATTATTTTTTTCATTTCAAACATATTTCACGCTACTACAGTCGTACGTCAAGTGCCACTGCTACCACATACTGTACATGTCATATATAATAGAATTTATCGTATGACCAATCATATATC
Source organism: Thinopyrum obtusiflorum (assembly GCA_036873465.1). NCBI lineage: Eukaryota > Viridiplantae > Streptophyta > Magnoliopsida > Poales > Poaceae > Thinopyrum > Thinopyrum obtusiflorum. The sequence goes on from JAAAWM010012239.1 coordinate 273,660, forward strand.
ATAGAATTTCTCGTACGACCATGCATACACATATATATATATATATAATTTGGTATATACAATTTCTCCTACAATTTGCAGATCATTACATGCAGGCATTAGGTGTAATGGTATTCTCCTTTGGGATCTATGACCTGGTCAAGCAAAAATCCCGCAATTTCCTCTTGAATTGCTCGTACGCGGTCCGTTGGTAGGAGCTTACCCCGCATCTCTTGCATCTTTATTAAAGAAGGAGATCAATATGAATATATTAGTTGTGTGTATATATATTAGATCATTGATAAAAAGAACTTTGAATTGTGTTTGCGTACCCAAAGTTGTCTTGAAGATGTGTTCCTTTCGGACGTCATAATGCGAATGTTCTCGCAAATATAGTATGCACATAAATTATTCCCCGACACCTGGCTCATGCACTTTACGAGAATAGAATTCAATCAGATAATAATTAATCAAGCATGATAATGATATTGAAACTAGAATTAAAGAGATGCGCAGACGTAGCTAGTACTACTTAATTACCTTGGGTCGCACCCATTTCAGCTGTTATTTCCATTCGCCTTTAACCTGTTTGATGAACTTTTGCCAAGCCCTGTCCGCCAGCAAAAAAATGAATAAAGGAGTTATTAATTGGTTGATATCAGGAAATGAACTAAAGAGGCCGACATAGTGCGATAATGATTGAAATTACCTGTCGATCATCCCCTCATGATTGCGTAATCATTAATGTCTTTAAGTAGTGAGTCCAGTACTTGAATTTTTCCCTCGTCAACTTCAATGATTAGCAGGATCCAGTGGAAACTGCATGCGCACACGTTTGTATAATTAAGCGGGTATGTGCATAACTCATCAACTACACTTATTAAAATCTACTCCCTCCGTTCCTAAATATTTGTCTTTCTAGATATTTCAACAAATGACTACATACGGAGCAAAATAAGTGAATCTACACTCTAAAATATGTCTATATACATCTGTATGTGGTAGTCCATTTGAAATCTCTAAAAAGACAAATATTTAGGAATGGAGGGAGTAGTAAGCAAAAACAGAATTTGTAGTACAAGACAGTAACACTCACCCGAAGTTGTAAGGAAGTAGTATTTCTGGTTGGGTATTTAGTCACTTCAAAAACTCTAGCAAGCTTCTCTCTGTGTCCTTTCTCGATGTCTCAAGTAACCATGTCTTTTCATTAATGGTATTTGGGTCAATGAACCCAATGCCATAGCGTCCATCTCTTCTCATTTCATACATCTTCATTCTGCATAATACCACAGAAAAGAATATAGTGAGGATAATTACAGGTAATGAACGAGCATAGCTAGCTAGAGACTTAAATTACAGAAAAAAACACTTACAGATAATAGCAACTGACGATAGATTTGTCGAGTGCGTCTTGATTGAATAACTGAAATATTTCTTGAAACTCAACCCACAAATCTTTTTCATGGAAGTAATGCTCTTTCTTGACTTTCACCATGAGGGACTCTCGCCCATTGTTTACTTCTCTCAGGTGCCATTCATGCAATGTGTGCATTCTCGTTGATAGAAGCGGAATCTCCTCAGGCTTGACCAGAGGTTGGCCACGGACATATTTCCATTTTAGTTCCTCCTCTGTAAACCCGGGGAGTTCCTCGATGCCTAGGAGTTGTTCAACAGTGACACCGGCCTTTTTAGCCTACCTTCTATGATCGTCAGTTATTACCAGCTGCTCAGCGGTACTCACATATGGTTGTACAATGAGCGGGGGGGGTCGATTGCACTGCCTGTTCTCCCAGCTGGGGAACAGTTTTCCCGGTTTTTTACCAACCGCTTGGCTCGAGTTCGAGCTCGACTCCTTCTGTTTTTGTGCATGATATAACTTCCTAATAGAGCGCTCATAGTCTGAGGCCGTCTCTTCACAGCCGGTTGAGCATTATCAATAAAGTGTTGTATCACTTCCTCAGGTATGATCTCCTTTGGCGGGGGCGGTTTCGGTGCAAAATGGGCCTGAACTTCGGCATGCACTACGGCATTGTTTTCCTCGTCAGTCAAGTCATAAGGCAACTTTGGAAGAGCCTTGAGGCTTGGACCATATCTGAATTTCTTGCCTGTTGTACTGCTAGCCGCCGTAGCTGCGGCGCCTCTCTTCCGCTGTTGCTGAGGCGGCGGAGACGGTTGACGCGGTGCCGGACTTGGAGGAGGAGGAGTCGGCTGACACGGTGCCGGAATTGGAGGAGTAGGAGTCGGCTGATGCGGTGGCGGACTTGGAGGAGGAGGAGTCGGCTGACGCGGTGGCGGACTTGGAGAAGGAGCCGGCTGACGTGACGGACTTGGAGGAGGAGTCGGTGGCCTTGGAAAGACGATGCAATCCTTTCTCCATAGAATGATATGACGTATGGCATCTCCCAGTGTGCGCTCCTCGTCACCTCCATGAATGTCAAGCTCTAGCTCGTTATATCCCGACATCACTTCATCCACCCCTACATGAGCATAGCCAGCTGGAATCGGATTGCCATGGAAGGTTGCTTCAGGGGGATTTGTTAAAGCATAGCCATCCGCCACCTTCATTGATATGTTCTTCACCTCAATGTGTAGCTCACAAGGTGCCGCACGTTGGATATCATCCACGGGGTATCTAGCCAGCAGTGCATCATCGGCCGGGGTGGAACCCATGCTGCTTCTCGGCATAGATGGGACAGTGCTATCCAATGATGGATCTTCTTGCTGCTTCCGCTGAGATGCCCTTTCCTGGCTAAGTGAGTCGATCTGCTTCTGCTGTCGCCTGAAAGCGCGTTCCAACTCCGCGTGCTTTGATTCTACCTGTTGAAGGTGGTCTGCTTCCTCTGCTCCTCCTCCAGCTTCCTCTTCTGCTCCTCCTGTTGCTTCTTTCTCGCACGGCTTCTGTAGTCGACATTCCAATCCGCAAACCCCTTAAACCACAGAACAACGCCTTTGCCTCGTGTTCGTCCCGGGTGTTCAGGATTCTTCAGGGCGCGCGTAAGCTCGTCATTCTCTCTATTGGGCGTGAACGCCCCCGTTCGAGCCTCTTCTATTGCAACAAGTAAAGCGTCGGAGGCTTCTTTAAGACTTGCCCGCTCAATAACCAGCCCTGTCTCTGGGTCCAACTTCTCCCCATGCGCATAAAACCAAGTCCTGCACCTGGGGGGCCAACTCAATGTAACTGAAGTGACCCCTGCAGCAGTCATCTCTTGCTCAGCGAGATCCCATTTAGGCCGGGCGACCTGGTAGCCACCTGGCCCCAGCAGATGGTGCCACTTCTTTTTCGCAGCATTAATCTTATTTATTCTCGATCGTTCCTAAGCTGCTTCTGATTCCTTGAACTTCACGAAAGCGTCCCAGTGATCTCTTGCCTTCACCAGTGCTCCCTTGAATTCTGGAGTCCGCTTTCCGTCTTGGACGTACGCGGCCCATATTTTTTTCTTGTGGTTGTTGAATGCTATCGCCATCTTCTTAAGAGCACTCTTCCTGACTGTCTCCCATTATGCATCTGTGAAATGATCTGGTAGGGTGAAATATGACATGAGCGATTCCCAAAGCAGATCTTTTGCTCTTTCGGAGACAAAAGTAACTCCTTGCTCTTCTTTTGCTGGCTTATTCCATTCTTGAATGGAGATCGGGATTTGGTCCCTGACAATAACTCCGCATTGACGAGTAAACTTGTCTGCATTCTTCTTAGGTTCAAGCAGTTCGCCAGTTGTTTTGATGGCATCGATATTGTACCTTACGCCATCCTGCAACTTTTTGGCCGGGCTTCATACTGCCCTACTTGTAGAAGATTTTCTCGATCCAGAGGGCTAAAAGAAGAAAGATCGATTCGTTAATATATATATATGACTTCTCTTTTATACTTCCAAGAGTATGTACTTCCACTCTCAATGGATAAGGTTTAAAGGTGTGGACGTGCTAATTAGTAAAAAAGACTAACAAATTTACTTTGTATGCGTAGCTACTCCCAAAAAAGAAGGAACGGTGCATGCTAATCTATTTATCTAATATGGTTGTTAGTTGTTTTTTTTTCATGGTAATACGTGTCTCATTTATATAATAAGGATCCTAGTACAAGCCACGTACATACCGACCTGACAAAACTGAAAAGACAGCAGAACGCTAGCCTTTGCACACAGGAACACCAGCCAAGAAGTAAAATTACAAACAAGACTGAAGAATCCTCTGAGCTTGACACCAATGCCCGTCACCTGCCTCTGGCACCACCATAGCAGCCACCAAAGGAGAAAATGACGGATCCCCTCCACACCCGAGCTCGACGCGGCTCCATCGCTGATATGCAGCTTTGCGAACCTCCAAGGTGGCTCGCCAATAAAGGCGAAGCCATTGCCGTTGAACGAATCAGACCGGGGCAACACCCCGGACACGCCATCGAACTCCAGATCTGGCACCCCTGCGCAACTAAGACGTTGGAGGAGGAAACCATACCTGCCTGCCATGAACCACGAACCCAGATCCACCATCTTCCAGATGCCGTCGATGCAGACCACAATCTGCATCCGCTCCTGGACTACCTCCCAAGCTCCACGCCGGCGCTGGAGCAAACGCTGGCGCAGCGGCGGAGCCCGAGGACACAGGTCCACCACGAGGATACCGCCGCCGCACCATCCTTGCTTGAACAGTCTGGTTTCCAAATCCACCCCAAAAGCGGATCGCCTCGTTGGGGAAGGATCTGAAGATTTATTAGTCGGCGCCGCCATCGCCACCGCCGAAGCCTTGACGATGAACAACCCAAAATCCTAAGAAAACAATGCCTAAAACAATCCACACGCATGGATCCGGCGACCCCCCTCACCACCGACGACCGAGGTCGTCAGCGGAGGGGAGCCGCCGGAGGACGGCGGCGGAGGAAGGCGCCCTGGCGGCAGGAGGCGAGATCGCCTTTCTTTCTTCTCCTGGAAGAAAGAAAGCGACCCGAATATACACCGTGGTGATGTACGTTGGTTGTTAGTTGTTTGACGGGTCTATACTACTCTGATCCTATCGTATTGAGTATTGTACTTTTTCTATTTCTGTAGATATGGGAGTATATGCTTCTGTCGTGAGATAGTATATACTCTATTTTTCTACAAGATAGTTTATACTACATTTTTTTTGAAGAAGTATATGCTTCTGTTTTATGAAAGTGTATATACCTGATCTTTTTTGAGGAAGTATATACTACACATGTTGTGAGTAAGTGCGTGCAGCTTCATTTGTGAGGAAGTATATACTTAATATCTTATGGGAGAGTATGCAACACATCTTTTCTGAGGGAGTATATACATTTTTTTCTAAAGAAGTATATACTACATCATCTGTGAGGAAATATACGTCTTCGTTTTACAAGAAAGTATATACTGCAAAATTGTGATTGAGTATATATGTTATTTTTGTATCCGAGAGTAGATACCACATTATTTATGAATTATATACTTTTTTATTAAAGAGTATATACTGTGTTATTAAGAAAAAGAAAATTTAGTATGGTAAGCTCGCATAAGAATTTATTCACCAAAAAAGAGTATATGTATACACGAAAGAAGAAGTATGCACGCGTTTGATCACCGGTAACAAAAAATGGCTTGTTTGCAAAAGTGCAAAGAAACCTTCTATAGTCGTTCCATTCATACAGTACATGATAAAGCATTCATGTATATGCATCAGCGGTGGCTATATGAACACGGTCAAGTTTCCGTCACGACATGTGCTTGATTACAGGAGATCAGACCGCCACCGGCCACTGTCATCTTTGCGCTGCACCCTTGGCCATCGATGCTACTGCTTGGTAGATATAACATTCATCACTTCCACAGGTCACAAAAAATGGCAAAAGGAAACCGCTTGCAGAAATCATGTAGGATAGATACAAAAAAATTACTTCAGGTCAACACCTAGAGGATGGTCGGTGACCAAGAACATCATGTGTACCGTGGCCTCCGCCCTCCGCCACTTACCCACGAGAAATATTGTTTGCTGTTGGGGAGATGGAGAAGTTGTCGTCAGAATCAAAGTTGGACCCCAATTGATAACACAAGAACGTACCTCTGGAATAAAACGGATCATGCTCCTTATGTATTACATCGGATCCTCTTTTGTGTTTCTCAAAAGATCTGCAGCAGATTGAATACTAATTCTCAGAAGACTGGATCTAATCAATGAGAGGATGAACCACTGCCAATGGAGGCTGCTGCCGAGCGAGCTCCTTCTCTTGGAGGGTGATGTAGTCCGCCGCAGTCGCGGTCATGCCAGTCGTCGCCACTGCCACCGCAGCCGTGCCAGCCGTCGCCGCAGGACGCAAATGAGATGACGGGATAGATGGATAAGGACTCAAATTGACAGGATGGTCCAACGAGGCATATAAAAACGCCTAGAAAATCGGAGCAATGAGTTTGGTCATTTCGGCTGAATTTTCTCCACGTAGTAAAGGAGCCACGTGCATGGGAGTATGTACTCCTAGGAGTACTAACCCATTTTCCTATATATATATATATACACACAAATCAATCCCCCCCCCCCCCCCCCCCCCCCCCCCCCCCCCCCCCCCCCCCCCCCCCCCCCCCCCCCCCCCCCCCCCCCCCCCCCCCCCCCCCCCCCCCCCCCCCCCCCCCCCCCCCCCCCCCCCCCCCCCCCCCCCCCCCCCCCCCCCCCCCCCCCCCCCCCCCCCCCCCCCCCCCCCCCCCCCCCCCCCCCCCCCCCCCCCCCCCCCCCCCCCCCCCCCCCCCCCCCCCCCCCCCCCCCCCCCCCCCCCCCCCCCCCCCCCCCCCCCCCCCCCCCCCCCCCCCCCCCCCCCCCCCCCCCCCCCCCCCCCCCCCCCCCCCCCCCCCCCCCCCCCCCCCCCCCCCCCCCCCCCCCCCCCCCCCCCCCCCCCCCCCCCCCCCCCCCCCCCCCCCCCCCCCCCCCCCCCCCCCCCCCCCCCCCCCCCCCCCCCCCCCCCCCCCCCCCCCCCCCCCCCCCCCCCCCCCCCCCCCCCCCCCCCCCCCCCCCCCCCCCCCCCCCCCCCCCCCCCCCCCCCCCCCCCCCCCCCCCCCCCCCCCCCCCCCCCCCCCCCCCCCCCCCCCCCCCCCCCCCCCCCCCCCCCCCCCCCCCCCCCCCCCCCCCCCCCCCCCCCCCCCCCCCCCCCCCCCCCCCCCCCCCCCCCCCCCCCCCCCCCCCCCCCCCCCCCCCCCCCCCCCCCCCCCCCCCCCCCCCCCCCCCCCCCCCCCCCCCCCCCCCCCCCCCCCCCCCCCCCCCCCCCCCCCCCCCCCCCCCCCCCCCCCCCCCCCCCCCCCCCCCCCCCCCCCCCCCCCCCCCCCCCCCCCCCCCCCCCCCCCCCCCCCCCCCCCCCCCCCCCCCCCCCCCCCCCCCCCCCCCCCCCCCCCCCCCCCCCCCCCCCCCCCCCCCCCCCCCCCCCCCCCCCCCCCCCCCCCCCCCCCCCCCCCCCCCCCCCCCCCCCCCCCCCCCCCCCCCCCCCCCCCCCCCCCCCCCCCCCCCCCCCCCCCCCCCCCCCCCCCCCCCCCCCCCCCCCCCCCCCCCCCCCCCCCCCCCCCCCCCCCCCCCCCCCCCCCCCCCCCCCCCCCCCCCCCCCCCCCCCCCCCCCCCCCCCCCCCCCCCCCCCCCCCCCCCCCCCCCCCCCCCCCCCCCCCCCCCCCCCCCCCCCCCCCCCCCCCCCCCCCCCCCCCCCCCCCCCCCCCCCCCCCCCCCCCCCCCCCCCCCCCCCCCCCCCCCCCCCCCCCCCCCCCCCCCCCCCCCCCCCCCCCCCCCCCCCCCCCCCCCCCCCCCCCCCCCCCCCCCCCCCCCCCCCCCCCCCCCCCCCCCCCCCCCCCCCCCCCCCCCCCCCCCCCCCCCCCCCCCCCCCCCCCCCCCCCCCCCCCCCCCCCCCCCCCCCCCCCCCCCCCCCCCCCCCCCCCCCCCCCCCCCCCCCCCCCCCCCCCCCCCCCCCCCCCCCCCCCCCCCCCCCCCCCCCCCCCCCCCCCCCCCCCCCCCCCCCCCCCCCCCCCCCCCCCCCCCCCCCCCCCCCCCCCCCCCCCCCCCCCCCCCCCCCCCCCCCCCCCCCCCCCCCCCCCCCCCCCCCCCCCCCCCCCCCCCCCCCCCCCCCCCCCCCCCCCCCCCCCCCCCCCCCCCCCCCCCCCCCCCCCCCCCCCCCCCCCCCCCCCCCCCCCCCCCCCCCCCCCCCCCCCCCCCCCCCCCCCCCCCCCCCCCCCCCCCCCCCCCCCCCCCCCCCCCCCCCCCCCCCCCCCCCCCCCCCCCCCCCCCCCCCCCCCCCCCCCCCCCCCCCCCCCCCCCCCCCCCCCCCCCCCCCCCCCCCCCCCCCCCCCCCCCCCCCCCCCCCCCCCCCCCCCCCCCCCCCCCCCCCCCCCCCCCCCCCCCCCCCCCCCCCCCCCCCCCCCCCCCCCCCCCCCCCCCCCCCCCCCCCCCCCCCCCCCCCCCCCCCCCCCCCCCCCCCCCCCCCCCCCCCCCCCCCCCCCCCCCCCCCCCCCCCCCCCCCCCCCCCCCCCCCCCCCCCCCCCCCCCCCCCCCCCCCCCCCCCCCCCCCCCCCCCCCCCCCCCCCCCCCCCCCCCCCCCCCCCCCCCCCCCCCCCCCCCCCCCCCCCCCCCCCCCCCCCCCCCCCCCCCCCCCCCCCCCCCCCCCCCCCCCCCCCCCCCCCCCCCCCCCCCCCCCCCCCAGCAGGCCTTTGTGGGCCTATTGAACCTGTGCTGCCCGGTGGGGCCTACTGGGCCGTACGGGCCTGCATCCTGGCCCAACTAGAGGTTGGGTTTCTAGTCGTATACAGCCCGTGGGGGCCTAGTAGGCGGGCTTTTTTTGTAATTTATTTGTTTTTCTGTTTTTTTTTGTTTTCTGCTTTATTTATTTTCTTTTGTTTCTGAGTTGTTTTTTGCTTTATTTAGAGTTTCTTTGTGAATCTTTTTGCTTTAGGTCAAAAAAATTATAAACTTTCTGTTAGTGCAAGTAGTTTTCAAATTTGGAAAGTTTAAAATTGAATTATTTGAAATTTGTGTGAATCACTAGTTTGTAAATAACTTTACTTTAAAAATAGATTTTTCAGTGATTCTTTTTTCTGTTGTTTAATATTAGTGTGTTTTATCATTATATTTAATTTGGTAATTCTTAGGTTATATTAAAAATGAAATGCCTTTGTAACAGATGAGTTTTCGTCCGAAACCCTGATACTTCGAAAGAGATTATCCATTTTGTACACGAAGTGCATCCAGTTTTTGCCGTAACCCTCTCAACTTTTTAGCACATGCTATGTGGGTGAAATGATGATGCCATGCCAACTTTCAACCTTTTCAGAGTTCATTTGTAGTGCTTTTTAATTTCAGGGTCATTTACCATAAAAAATAGTAAATGCATGAAAAATAGCAAATGAAGTCAGAAAGGGTTGAAAATTGATGATGTGGCTTTGAATGGTGCATACTGAACGCACAAAAAGTCTGGAGTTGAAATAAGTTTAAAAAATTGAAATGCCTTTGTAACAGATGAGTTTTCGTCCGAAACCCTGATACTTCAAAAGAGATTATATTGTCCATTTTGTACACGAAGTGCATTCAATTTTTGCCGTAACTCTCTCAACTTTTTAGCACATACTATGTGGGTGAAATGATGACACCATGCCATCTTTCAACCTTTTCAGAGTTCATTTGTAGTGCTTTTCAATTTCAGGGTCATTTAGCTCAAAAAAATTAGTAAATGGATGAAAAATAGCAAATGAAATCAGAAAGGGTTGAAAATTGATGACGTGGCTTTGAATGGTGCATACTGAACGCACAAAAAGTCTAGAGTTGAAATAAGTTTGAAAAATTGGAATGCCTTTGTAACAGATGAGTTTTCGTCCGAAACCCTGATACTTCGAAAGTGATTGTCCATTTTGTACACAAGTGCATCCAGTTTTTCCCATAAACTTCTCAACTTTTTAGCACATGCTATGTGGGTGAAATGATGATATCATGCCAACTTTCAACCTTTTCAGAGTTCATTTGTAGTGCTTTTCAATTTCAGGGTCATTTAGCTCAAAAAAATCAGTAAATGCATGAAAAATAGCAAATAAAGTCATAAAGGGTTGAAAATTGATGACATGGCTTTGAATGGTGCATACTGAATGCACAAAAATTCTGGAGTTGAAATAAGTTTAAAAAATTGAAATGCCTTTGTAACAGATGAGTTTTCGTCCGAAACCCTGATCCTTCGAAAGAGATTGTCCATTTTGTACACGAATTGCATCCAATTTTTGTCGTAGCCTGTCAACTTTTTAGCACATGCTATGTGGGTGAAATGATAATACCATGCCAACTTTCAACCTTTTCAGAGTTCATTTGTAGTGCTTTTCAATTTCAGGGTCATTTAGCTAAAAAAATCAGTAAATGCATGAAAAATAGCAAATGAAGTCGAAAAGGGTTCAAAATTGATGACGTGGCTTTGAATGGTGCATACTGAACGCACAAAAAGTCTGGAGTTGAAATAAGTTTAAAAAATTAAAATGCCTCTTGTAACAGATGAGTTTTCGTCCGAAACCCTGATACTTCGAAAGAGATTGTCCATTTTGTACACGAAGTGCATCCAGTTTTTGCCATAACCCTCTCAAATTTTTAGCACATGCTATGTGGGTGAAATGATGATACCATGCCAACTTTCAACCTTTTCAGAGTTCATTTGTTGTGCTTTTCAATTTCAGGGTCATTTAGCTTTTTAAAAAAGCAGTAAATGCATGAAAAATAGCAAATGAAGTCAGAAAGGGTTGAAAATTGATGATGTCACTTTGAATGGTGCATACTGAATGCACAAAAAGTCTGGAGTTGAAATAAGTTTAAAAAATTGAAATGCCTTTATAACAGATGAGTTTTCGTCCGAAACCCTGATACTTCAAAAGAGACTGTCCATTTTGTACACGAAGTGCATCCAGTTTTTGCCGTAACCCTCTCAACTTTTTTGCACATGCTATGTGGGTGAAATGATGATACCATGCCAATTTTCAACCTTTTCAGAGTTCATTTGTAGTGCTTTTCAATTTCAGGGTCATTTAGCTCAAAAAATTAGTAAATGCATGAAAAATAGCAAATGAAGTCAGAAAGGGTTGAAAATTGATGACGTGGTTTTGAATGGTGGATACTGAACGTGCAAAAAGTCTGGAGTTGAAATAAGTTTGAAAAATTGGAATGCCTTTGTAACAGATGAGTTTTCGTCTGAAACCCTGATACTTCGAAAGAGATTGTCCGTTTTGTACACGAAGTGCATCCAGTTTTTGCCGTAACCCTCCCAACTTTTTCCCCCCCCCCCCCCCCCCCCCCCCCCCCCCCCCCCCCCCCCCCCCCCCCCCCCCCCCCCCCCCCCCCCCCCCCCCCCCCCCCCCCCCCCCCCCCCCCCCCCCCCCCCCCCCCCCCCCCCCCCCCCCCCCCCCCCCCCCCCCCCCCCCCCCCCCCCCCCCCCCCCCCCCCCCCCCCCCCCCCCCCCCCCCCCCCCCCCCCCCCCCCCCCCCCCCCCCCCCCCCCCCCCCCCCCCCCCCCCCCCCCCCCCCCCCCCCCCCCCCCCCCCCCCCCCCCCCCCCCCCCCCCCCCCCCCCCCCCCCCCCCCCCCCCCCCCCCCCCCCCCCCCCCCCCCCCCCCCCCCCCCCCCCCCCCCCCCCCCCCCCCCCCCCCCCCCCCCCCCCCCCCCCCCCCCCCCCCCCCCCCCCCCCCCCCCCCCCCCCCCCCCCCCCCCCCCCCCCCCCCCCCCCCCCCCCCCCCCCCCCCCCCCCCCCCCCCCCCCCCCCCCCCCCCCCCCCCCCCCCCCCCCCCCCCCCCCCCCCCCCCCCCCCCCCCCCCCCCCCCCCCCCCCCCCCCCCCCCCCCCCCCCCCCCCCCCCCCCCCCCCCCCCCCCCCCCCCCCCCCCCCCCCCCCCCCCCCCCCCCCCCCCCCCCCCCCCCCCCCCCCCCCCCCCCCCCCCCCCCCCCCCCCCCCCCCCCCCCCCCCCCCCCCCCCCCCCCCCCCCCCCCCCCCCCCCCCCCCCCCCCCCCCCCCCCCCCCCCCCCCCCCCCCCCCCCCCCCCCCCCCCCCCCCCCCCCCCCCCCCCCCCCCCCCCCCCCCCCCCCCCCCCCCCCCCCCCCCCCCCCCCCCCCCCCCCCCCCCCCCCCCCCCCCCCCCCCCCCCCCCCCCCCCCCCCCCCCCCCCCCCCCCCCCCCCCCCCCCCCCCCCCCCCCCCCCCCCCCCCCCCCCCCCCCCCCCCCCCCCCCCCCCCCCCCCCCCCCCCCCCCCCCCCCCCCCCCCCCCCCCCCCCCCCCCCCCCCCCCCCCCCCCCCCCCCCCCCCCCCCCCCCCCCCCCCCCCCCCCCCCCCCCCCCCCCCCCCCCCCCCCCCCCCCCCCCCCCCCCCCCCCCCCCCCCCCCCCCCCCCCCCCCCCCCCCCCCCCCCCCCCCCCCCCCCCCCCCCCCCCCCCCCCCCCCCCCCCCCCCCCCCCCCCCCCCCCCCCCCCCCCCCCCCCCCCCCCCCCCCCCCCCCCCCCCCCCCCCCCCCCCCCCCCCCCCCCCCCCCCCCCCCCCCCCCCCCCCCCCCCCCCCCCCCCCCCCCCCCCCCCCCCCCCCCCCCCCCCCCCCCCCCCCCCCCAAGACGTAGCGTCTTGCATGGCATGGGATAAGCTAGCCGAATTGTAAAAGATGAAAAGTACACGTTGAAATAGTTGAAGTCGTGCTTAATTACGAAAAAATAACACTTGTCGTCGTTGCGTACCGTTTCAACATCGAACGTCTCCTCCAGCTTAATACTGAAGCGCCGATCTTCGTCCAGGTGAGGCCTGTCGCACTGACCTCGGTCGTCGTGGCACCAGTCGCACTCCCCCGGGAGACTTTCGTCGTCCGAGTACGACATTTCCTATGTTCATAATTCAAATATTAAACATCCCCCCCCCCCCCCCCCCCCCCCCCATTATTATTCATCACGGGTTGACTATCGGTTTGTCGAGTCTTTTCTTGAAAACTCTCAGCTCACGTGGTGTATACATTCGACCGTTGGTGATGGTCGCTCCTCCCTTTGTCCCCGTGTGCATTACACCAAAATGTCTAGCTAGCACACGGGAACAAAGGAGAAGCGACCCCCACGACAACAGTCGGGATTCTTCGTCCTCTCATATATATATGGTGGAACTCTCCCTCACTGATTCCTCTCTGACATTTGCGACCGTCGGTGATGGTAGCTCCTCCTTTCGTTCTCGAGTGCATTACACCAAATTGTCTAGCACACGGGAACGAAGGAGAAGCTACCCCCACGACAACAGTCGGGATTCTTCGTCCTCTCATATATGGTGGAGACTCGACAGACTTACAGTCAACCCGAAATATCGTTTAATTATCTTTCTAAAAGAGGATTTGGCTGGTCTCACCTCGATGTCGGAGGGGGCGGTGACGGGGACGACGGCGGGGCCTGGAGGGGCCGGGGGGGGCTCCTAGATTTCTGCGAAAACAAAAACCCTATAAGCTATCAACTAATCATAGTGCTCTCCAATTTTAGCATTCAAAGTAGGATCGGAGTAGTTTTCCACTTTGAGCATTCAATAAGCAAAATCAAATCACAAAATAAAGTAGTATTCAAATTAGGATGCATTCACGGAGCCCAATCCCAGACATGGCCCCTCTGATCAAGCAGGCCTCCTCCGCCGAGTCCACGACGAGGATGCGGGATGATACGTCCATTTTGTATCATGTTTTCTTACTGTTATTTATAATGTTTACCCTAGCAAATGACGGGTATCGGTGCGGGCGGTGGACACCCAAAGGGAAGTAACCATCACCGTGTCATAGCTCCAGTGAGGTCCCTGAAGAACCTGCCAGGTATTGTCGAACCTGCCCTCCAACGCAACCATGTAGCGATGGAGATGCTCATCCTCCTCGCTGACACGGTGACGTACCATCTCCGCGGGGGACGAAAGCCTCCACACCGTCACTAGCCCACACGACCGCCACCAAAGAAGGTTCAGGTCAACAACGGGCTGGCTCCTCACCAAGCTGCGGCCCCCGGAAGCTCCCAGTACCAGCCCGGCGGAGCCCAATCCCAGACATGGCCCCTCTGATCAAGCAGGCCTCCTCCGCCGAGTCCACGACGAGGATGCGGGATGATACGTCCATTTTGTATCATGTTTTCCCCCCCCCCCCCCCCCCCCCCCCCCCCCCCCCCCCCCCCCCCCCCCCCCCCCCCCCCCCCCCCCCCCCCCCCCCCCCCCCCCCCCCCCCCCCCCCCCCCCCCCCCCCCCCCCCCCCCCCCCCCCCCCCCCCCCCCCCCCCCCCCCCCCCCCCCCCCCCCCCCCCCCCCCCCCCCCCCCCCCCCCCCCCCCCCCCCCCCCCCCCCCCCCCCCCCCCCCCCCCCCCCCCCCCCCCCCCCCCCCCCCCCCCCCCCCCCCCCCCCCCCCCCCCCCCCCCCCCCCCCCCCCCCCCCCCCCCCCCCCCCCCCCCCCCCCCCCCCCCCCCCCCCCCCCCCCCCCCCCCCCCCCCCCCCCCCCCCCCCCCCCCCCCCCCCCCCCCCCCCCCCCCCCCCCCCCCCCCCCCCCCCCCCCCCCCCCCCCCCCCCCCCCCCCCCCCCCCCCCCCCCCCCCCCCCCCCCCCCCCCCCCCCCCCCCCCCCCCCCCCCCCCCCCCCCCCCCCCCCCCCCCCCCCCCCCCCCCCCCCCCCCCCCCCCCCCCCCCCCCCCCCCCCCCCCCCCCCCCCCCCCCCCCCCCCCCCCCCCCCCCCCCCCCCCCCCCCCCCCCCCCCCCCCCCCCCCCCCCCCCCCCCCCCCCCCCCCCCCCCCCCCCCCCCCCCCCCCCCCCCCCCCCCCCCCCCCCCCCCCCCCCCCCCCCCCCCCCCCCCCCCCCCCCCCCCCCCCCCCCCCCCCCCCCCCCCCCCCCCCCCCCCCCCCCCCCCCCCCCCCCCCCCCCCCCCCCCCCCCCCCCCCCCCCCCCCCCCCCCCCCCCCCCCCCCCCCCCCCCCCCCCCCCCCCCCCCCCCCCCCCCCCCCCCCCCCCCCCCCCCCCCCCCCCCCCCCCCCCCCCCCCCCCCCCCCCCCCCCCCCCCCCCCCCCCCCCCCCCCCCCCCCCCCCCCCCCCCCCCCCCCCCCCCCCCCCCCCCCCCCCCCCCCCCCCCCCCCCCCCCCCCCCCCCCCCCCCCCCCCCCCCCCCCCCCCCCCCCCCCCCCCCCCCCCCCCCCCCCCCCCCCCCCCCCCCCCCCCCCCCCCCCCCCCCCCCCCCCCCCCCCCCCCCCCCCCCCCCCCCCCCCCCCCCCCCCCCCCCCCCCCCCCCCCCCCCCCCCCCCCCCCCCCCCCCCCCCCCCCCCCCCCCCCCCCCCCCCCCCCCCCCCCCCCCCCCCCCCCCCCCCCCCCCCCCCCCCCCCCCCCCCCCCCCCCCCCCCCCCCCCCCCCCCCCCCCCCCCCCCCCCCCCCCCCCCCCCCCCCCCCCCCCCCCCCCCCCCCCCCCCCCCCCCCCCCCCCCCCCCCCCCCCCCCCCCCCCCCCCCCCCCCCCCCCCCCCCCCCCCCCCCCCCCCCCCCCCCCCCCCCCCCCCCCCCCCCCCCCCCCCCCCCCCCCCCCCCCCCCCCCCCCCCCCCCCCCCCCCCCCCCCCCCCCCCCCCCCCCCCCCCCCCCCCCCCCCCCCCCCCCCCCCCCCCCCCCCCCCCCCCCCCCCCCCCCCCCCCCCCCCCCCCCCCCCCCCCCCCCCCCCCCCCCCCCCCCCCCCCCCCCCATTTGAACTCCTGACTTTTTGTGTGTTCAAAATGCACCATTCAAAGCCACATCGTCATTTTTCAATCCTTTCTGACTTCATTTGTTATTTTTCATGCATATACTAATTATTTTGAGCTATAAGACCCTAAAATTGAAAAGCATTTAAAATGAACTCTGAAAAGGTTGAAAGTTGGCATGGTATCATCATTTCATCCACATAGCATGTGCAAGAAAGCTGAGAGGGTTACGACAAAACCTGGATGCACTTCGTGTACAAAACGGACAATCTCTTTCAAAGTATCAGGATTTCATACGGAAACTCGTCTGTTACAAAGGGATTTCATTTTTCTAAACTTATTTGAACTCCTGACTTTTTGTGTGTTCAAAATGCCCCATTCAAAGCTACATCATGATTTTTCAATCCTTTCTGACTTCATATGTTATTTTTCATGCATTTACTAATTATTTTGAGCTATAAGACCCTAAAATTGAAAAGCATTTCAAATGAACTCTGAAAAGGTTGAAAGTTGGCATGGTATCATCATTTCATCCACATAGCATGTGCAAGAAAGTTGAGAGGGTCCCGGCAAAAACTGGATGCACTTCGTGTACAAAACGGACAATCTCTTTCAAGTCATATATATATATATGGTGGAACTCTCCCTCACTGATTCCTCTCAGACATTTGCGACCGTCGGTGATGGTAGCTCCTTCCTTTCGTTCCCGAGTGCATTACACCAAATTGTCTAGCATACGGGAACGAAGGAGAAGGTACCCCCATGACAATAGTCGGGATTCTTCGTCCTCTCATATATGGTGGAGACTCAATAGACTTAAAGTCAACCCGAAATATCGTTTAATTATCTTTCTAAAACCGGTTCGTGGCTGGTCTCACCTCGAGGTCGGAGGGGGTCGGTGACGGGGACGACGGCGGGGATGATGGAGGGGGGCTCCTAGATTTCTGCGAAAACAAAAACCCTATAAGCTATCAACTAATCATATGCATACGCCTTGCATAGTGCTCTCCAATTTTAGCATTCAAAGTAGGAGTAGTTTTCCAATTTGAGCATTCAATAAGCAAAATCAAATCACAAAATAAAGTAGTATTCAAATTAGGATGCATTCAATTATAAGCAAAACTACATCATCTCCATGCGTCCGTACATCGTCGAGGGGGGGGGGGGGGGGGGGGGGGGGGGGGGGGGGGGGGGGGGGGGGGGGGGGGGGGGGGGGGGGGGGGGGGGGGGGGGGGGGGGGGGGGGGGGGGGGGGGGGGGGGGGGGGGGGGGGGGGGGGGGGGGGGGGGGGGGGGGGGGGGGGGGGGGGGGGGGGGGGGGGGGGGGGGGGGGGGGGGGGGGGGGGGGGGGGGGGGGGGGGGGGGGGGGGGGGGGGGGGGGGGGGGGGGGGGGGGGGGGGGGGGGGGGGGGGGGGGGGGGGGGGGGGGGGGGGGGGGGGGGGGGGGGGGGGGGGGGGGGGGGGGGGGGGGGGGGGGGGGGGGGGGGGGGGGGGGGGGGGGGGGGGGGGGGGGGGGGGGGGGGGGGGGGGGGGGGGGGGGGGGGGGGGGGGGGGGGGGGGGGGGGGGGGGGGGGGGGGGGGGGGGGGGGGGGGGGGGGGGGGGGGGGGGGGGGGGGGGGGGGGGGGGGGGGGGGGGGGGGGGGGGGGGGGGGGGGGGGGGGGGGGGGGGGGGGGGGGGGGGGGGGGGGGGGGGGGGGGGGGGGGGGGGGGGGGGGGGGGGGGGGGGGGGGGGGGGGGGGGGGGGGGGGGGGGGGGGGGGGGGGGGGGGGGGGGGGGGGGGGGGGGGGGGGGGGGGGGGGGGGGGGGGGGGGGGGGGGGGGGGGGGGGGGGGGGGGGGGGGGGGGGGGGGGGGGGGGGGGGGGGGGGGGGGGGGGGGGGGGGGGGGGGGGGGGGGGGGGGGGGGGGGGGGGGGGGGGGGGGGGGGGGGGGGGGGGGGGGGGGGGGGGGGGGGGGGGGGGGGGGGGGGGGGGGGGGGGGGGGGGGGGGGGGGGGGGGGGGGGGGGGGGGGGGGGGGGGGGGGGGGGGGGGGGGGGGGGGGGGGGGGGGGGGGGGGGGGGGGGGGGGGGGGGGGGGGGGGGGGGGGGGGGGGGGGGGGGGGGGGGGGGGGGGGGGGGGGGGGGGGGGGGGGGGGGGGGGGGGGGGGGGGGGGGGGGGGGGGGGGGGGGGGGGGGGGGGGGGGGGGGGGGGGGGGGGGGGGGGGGGGGGGGGGGGGGGGGGGGGGGGGGGGGGGGGGGGGGGGGGGGGGGGGGGGGGGGGGGGGGGGGGGGGGGGGGGGGGGGGGGGGGGGGGGGGGGGGGGGGGGGGGGGGGGGGGGGGGGGGGGGGGGGGGGGGGGGGGGGGGGGGGGGGGGGGGGGGGGGGGGGGGGGGGGGGGGGGGGGGGGGGGGGGGGGGGGGGGGGGGGGGGGGGGGGGGGGGGGGGGGGGGGGGGGGGGGGGGGGGGGGGGGGGGGGGGGGGGGGGGGGGGGGGGGGGGGGGGGGGGGGGGGGGGGGGGGGGGGGGGGGGGGGGGGGGGGGGGGGGGGGGGGGGGGGGGGGGGGGGGGGGGGGGGGGGGGGGGGGGGGGGGGGGGGGGGGGGGGGGGGGGGGGGGGGGGGGGGGGGGGGGGGGGGGGGGGGGGGGGGGGGGGGGGGGGGGGGGGGGGGGGGGGGGGGGGGGGGGGGGGGGGGGGGGGGGGGGGGGGGGGGGGGGGGGGGGGGGGGGGGGGGGGGGGGGGGGGGGGGGGGGGGGGGGGGGGGGGGGGGGGGGGGGGGGGGGGGGGGGGGGGGGGGGGGGGGGGGGGGGGGGGGGGGGGGGGGGGGGGGGGGGGGGGGGGGGGGGGGGGGGGGGGGGGGGGGGGGGGGGGGGGGGGGGGGGGGGGGGGGGGGGGGGGGGGGGGGGGGGGGGGGGGGGGGGGGGGGGGGGGGGGGGGGGGGGGGGGGGGGGGGGGGGGGGGGGGGGGGGGGGGGGGGGGGGGGGGGGGGGGGGGGGGGGGGGGGGGGGGGGGGGGGGGGGGGGGGGGGGGGGGGGGGGGGGGGGGGGGGGGGGGGGGGGGGGGGGGGGGGGGGGGGGGGGGGGGGGGGGGGGGGGGGGGGGGGGGGGGGGGGGGGGGGGGGGGGGGGGGGGGGGGGGGGGGGGGGGGGGGGGGGGGGGGGGGGGGGGGGGGGGGGGGGGGGGGGGGGGGGGGGGGGGGGGGGGGGGGGGGGGGGGGGGGGGGGGGGGGGGGGGGGGGGGGGGGGGGGGGGGGGGGGGGGGGGGGGGGGGGGGGGGGGGGGGGGGGGGGGGGGGGGGGGGGGGGGGGGGGGGGGGGGGGGGGGGGGGGGGGGGGGGGGGGGGGGGGGGGGGGGGGGGGGGGGGGGGGGGGGGGGGGGGGGGGGGGGGGGGGGGGGGGGGGGGGGGGGGGGGGGGGGGGGGGGGGGGGGGGGGGGGGGGGGGGGGGGGGGGGGGGGGGGGGGGGGGGGGGGGGGGGGGGGGGGGGGGGGGGGGGGGGGGGGGGGGGGGGGGGGGGGGGGGGGGGGGGGGGGGGGGGGGGGGGGGGGGGGGGGGGGGGGGGGGGGGGGGGGGGGGGGGGGGGGGGGGGGGGGGGGGGGGGGGGGGGGGGGGGGGGGGGGGGGGGGGGGGGGGGGGGGGGGGGGGGGGGGGGGGGGGGGGGGGGGGGGGGGGGGGGGGGGGGGGGGGGGGGGGGGGGGGGGGGGGGGGGGGGGGGGGGGGGGGGGGGGGGGGGGGGGGGGGGGGGGGGGGGGGGGGGGGGGGGGGGGGGGGGGGGGGGGGGGGGGGGGGGGGGGGGGGGGGGGGGGGGGGGGGGGGGGGGGGGGGGGGGGGGGGGGGGGGGGGGGGGGGGGGGGGGGGGGGGGGGGGGGGGGGGGGGGGGGGGGGGGGGGGGGGGGGGGGGGGGGGGGGGGGGGGGGGGGGGGGGGGGGGGGGGGGGGGGGGGGGGGGGGGGGGGGGGGGGGGGGGGGGGGGGGGGGGGGGGGGGGGGGGGGGGGGGGGGGGGGGGGGGGGGGGGGGGGGGGGGGGGGGGGGGGGGGGGGGGGGGGGGGGGGGGGGGGGGGGGGGGGGGGGGGGGGGGGGGGGGGGGGGGGGGGGGGGGGGGGGGGGGGGGGGGGGGGGGGGGGGGGGGGGCGTTGAAATAGTTGAAGTCGTGCTTAATTACGAAAAAATAACACTTGTCGTCGTTGCGTACCGTTTCAACATCGAACGTCTCCTCCAGCTTAATACTGAAGCGCCGATCTTCGTCCAGGTGAGGCCTGTCGCACTGACCTCGGTCGTCGTGGCACCAGTCGCACTCCCCCGGGAGACTTTCGTCGTCCGAGTACGACATTTCCTATGTTCATAATTCAAATATTAAACATCCCCCCCCCCCCCCCCCCCCCCCCCATTATTATTCATCACGGGTTGACTATCGGTTTGTCGAGTCTTTTCTTGAAAACTCTCAGCTCACGTGGTGTATACATTCGACCGTTGGTGATGGTCGCTCCTCCCTTTGTCCCCGTGTGCATTACACCAAAATGTCTAGCTAGCACACGGGAACAAAGGAGAAGCGACCCCCACGACAACAGTCGGGATTCTTCGTCCTCTCATATATATATGGTGGAACTCTCCCTCACTGATTCCTCTCTGACATTTGCGACCGTCGGTGATGGTAGCTCCTCCTTTCGTTCTCGAGTGCATTACACCAAATTGTCTAGCACACGGGAACGAAGGAGAAGCTACCCCCACGACAACAGTCGGGATTCTTCGTCCTCTCATATATGGTGGAGACTCGACAGACTTACAGTCAACCCGAAATATCGTTTAATTATCTTTCTAAAAGAGGATTTGGCTGGTCTCACCTCGATGTCGGAGGGGGCGGTGACGGGGACGACGGCGGGGCCTGGAGGGGCCGGGGGGGGCTCCTAGATTTCTGCGAAAACAAAAACCCTATAAGCTATCAACTAATCATAGTGCTCTCCAATTTTAGCATTCAAAGTAGGATCGGAGTAGTTTTCCACTTTGAGCATTCAATAAGCAAAATCAAATCACAAAATAAAGTAGTATTCAAATTAGGATGCATTCACCCCCCCCCCCCCCCCCCCCCCCCCCCCCCCCCCCCCCCCCCCCCCCCCCCCCCCCCCCCCCCCCCCCCCCCCCCCCCCCCCCCCCCCCCCCCCCCCCCCCCCCCCCCCCCCCCCCCCCCCCCCCCCCCCCCCCCCCCCCCCCCCCCCCCCCCCCCCCCCCCCCCCCCCCCCCCCCCCCCCCCCCCCCCCCCCCCCCCCCCCCCCCCCCCCCCCCCCCCCCCCCCCCCCCCCCCCCCCCCCCCCCCCCCCCCCCCCCCCCCCCCCCCCCCCCCCCCCCCCCCCCCCCCCCCCCCCCCCCCCCCCCCCCCCCCCCCCCCCCCCCCCCCCCCCCCCCCCCCCCCCCCCCCCCCCCCCCCCCCCCCCCCCCCCCCCCCCCCCCCCCCCCCCCCCCCCCCCCCCCCCCCCCCCCCCCCCCCCCCCCCCCCCCCCCCCCCCCCCCCCCCCCCCCCCCCCCCCCCCCCCCCCCCCCCCCCCCCCCCCCCCCCCCCCCCCCCCCCCCCCCCCCCCCCCCCCCCCCCCCCCCCCCCCCCCCCCCCCCCCCCCCCCCCCCCCCCCCCCCCCCCCCCCCCCCCCCCCCCCCCCCCCCCCCCCCCCCCCCCCCCCCCCCCCCCCCCCCCCCCCCCCCCCCCCCCCCCCCCCCCCCCCCCCCCCCCCCCCCCCCCCCCCCCCCCCCCCCCCCCCCCCCCCCCCCCCCCCCCCCCCCCCCCCCCCCCCCCCCCCCCCCCCCCCCCCCCCCCCCCCCCCCCCCCCCCCCCCCCCCCCCCCCCCCCCCCCCCCCCCCCCCCCCCCCCCCCCCCCCCCCCCCCCCCCCCCCCCCCCCCCCCCCCCCCCCCCCCCCCCCCCCCCCCCCCCCCCCCCCCCCCCCCCCCCCCCCCCCCCCCCCCCCCCCCCCCCCCCCCCCCCCCCCCCCCCCCCCCCCCCCCCCCCCCCCCCCCCCCCCCCCCCCCCCCCCCCCCCCCCCCCCCCCCCCCCCCCCCCCCCCCCCCCCCCCCCCCCCCCCCCCCCCCCCCCCCCCCCCCCCCCCCCCCCCCCCCCCCCCCCCCCCCCCCCCCCCCCCCCCCCCCCCCCCCCCCCCCCCCCCCCCCCCCCCCCCCCCCCCCCCCCCCCCCCCCCCCCCCCCCCCCCCCCCCCCCCCCCCCCCCCCCCCCCCCCCCCCCCCCCCCCCCCCCCCCCCCCCCCCCCCCCCCCCCCCCCCCCCCCCCCCCCCCCCCCCCCCCCCCCCCCCCCCCCCCCCCCCCCCCCCCCCCCCCCCCCCCCCCCCCCCCCCCCCCCCCCCCCCCCCCCCCCCCCCCCCCCCCCCCCCCCCCCCCCCCCCCCCCCCCCCCCCCCCCCCCCCCCCCCCCCCCCCCCCCCCCCCCCCCCCCCCCCCCCCCCCCCCCCCCCCCCCCCCCCCCCCCCCCCCCCCCCCCCCCCCCCCCCCCCCCCCCCCCCCCCCCCCCCCCCCCCCCCCCCCCCCCCCCCCCCCCCCCCCCCCCCCCCCCCCCCCCCCCCCCCCCCCCCCCCCCCCCCCCCCCCCCCCCCCCCCCCCCCCCCCCCCCCCCCCCCCCCCCCCCCCCCCCCCCCCCCCCCCCCCCCCCCCCCCCCCCCCCCCCCCCCCCCCCCCCCCCCCCCCCCCCCCCCCCCCCCCCCCCCCCCCCCCCCCCCCCCCCCCCCCCCCCCCCCCCCCCCCCCCCCCCCCCCCCCCCCCCCCCCCCCCCCCCCCCCCCCCCCCCCCCCCCCCCCCCCCCCCCCCCCCCCCCCCCCCCCCCCCCCCCCCCCCCCCCCCCCCCCCCCCCCCCCCCCCCCCCCCCCCCCCCCCCCCCCCCCCCCCCCCCCCCCCCCCCCCCCCCCCCCCCCCCCCCCCCCCCCCCCCCCCCCCCCCCCCCCCCCCCCCCCCCCCCCCCCCCCCCCCCCCCCCCCCCCCCCCCCCCCCCCCCCCCCCCCCCCCCCCCCCCCCCCCCCCCCCCCCCCCCCCCCCCCCCCCCCCCCCCCCCCCCCCCCCCCCCCCCCCCCCCCCCCCCCCCCCCCCCCCCCCCCCCCCCCCCCCCCCCCCCCCCCCCCCCCCCCCCCCCCCCCCCCCCCCCCCCCCCCCCCCCCCCCCCCCCCCCCCCCCCCCCCCCCCCCCCCCCCCCCCCCCCCCCCCCCCCCCCCCCCCCCCCCCCCCCCCCCCCCCCCCCCCCCCCCCCCCCCCCCCCCCCCCCCCCCCCCCCCCCCCCCCCCCCCCCCCCCCCCCCCCCCCCCCCCCCCCCCCCCCCCCCCCCCCCCCCCCCCCCCCCCCCCCCCCCCCCCCCCCCCCCCCCCCCCCCCCCCCCCCCCCCCCCCCCCCCCCCCCCCCCCCCCCCCCCCCCCCCCCCCCCCCCCCCCCCCCCCCCCCCCCCCCCCCCCCCCCCCCCCCCCCCCCCCCCCCCCCCCCCCCCCCCCCCCCCCCCCCCCCCCCCCCCCCCCCCCCCCCCCCCCCCCCCCCCCCCCCCCCCCCCCCCCCCCCCCCCCCCCCCCCCCCCCCCCCCCCCCCCCCCCCCCCCCCCCCCCCCCCCCCCCCCCCCCCCCCCCCCCCCCCCCCCCCCCCCCCCCCCCCCCATTTGAACTCCTGACTTTTTGTGTGTTCAAAATGCACCATTCAAAGCCACATCGTCATTTTTCAATCCTTTCTGACTTCATTTGTTATTTTTCATGCATATACTAATTATTTTGAGCTATAAGACCCTAAAATTGAAAAGCATTTAAAATGAACTCTGAAAAGGTTGAAAGTTGGCATGGTATCATCATTTCATCCACATAGCATGTGCAAGAAAGCTGAGAGGGTTACGACAAAACCTGGATGCACTTCGTGTACAAAACGGACAATCTCTTTCAAAGTATCAGGATTTCATACGGAAACTCGTCTGTTACAAAGGGATTTCATTTTTCTAAACTTATTTGAACTCCTGACTTTTTGTGTGTTCAAAATGCCCCATTCAAAGCTACATCATGATTTTTCAATCCTTTCTGACTTCATATGTTATTTTTCATGCATTTACTAATTATTTTGAGCTATAAGACCCTAAAATTGAAAAGCATTTCAAATGAACTCTGAAAAGGTTGAAAGTTGGCATGGTATCATCATTTCATCCACATAGCATGTGCAAGAAAGTTGAGAGGGTCCCGGCAAAAACTGGATGCACTTCGTGTACAAAACGGACAATCTCTTTCAACCCCCCCCCCCCCCCCCCCCCCCCCCCCCCCCCCCCCCCCCCCCCCCCCCCCCCCCCCCCCCCCCCCCCCCCCCCCCCCCCCCCCCCCCCCCCCCCCCCCCCCCCCCCCCCCCCCCCCCCCCCCCCCCCCCCCCCCCCCCCCCCCCCCCCCCCCCCCCCCCCCCCCCCCCCCCCCCCCCCCCCCCCCCCCCCCCCCCCCCCCCCCCCCCCCCCCCCCCCCCCCCCCCCCCCCCCCCCCCCCCCCCCCCCCCCCCCCCCCCCCCCCCCCCCCCCCCCCCCCCCCCCCCCCCCCCCCCCCCCCCCCCCCCCCCCCCCCCCCCCCCCCCCCCCCCCCCCCCCCCCCCCCCCCCCCCCCCCCCCCCCCCCCCCCCCCCCCCCCCCCCCCCCCCCCCCCCCCCCCCCCCCCCCCCCCCCCCCCCCCCCCCCCCCCCCCCCCCCCCCCCCCCCCCCCCCCCCCCCCCCCCCCCCCCCCCCCCCCCCCCCCCCCCCCCCCCCCCCCCCCCCCCCCCCCCCCCCCCCCCCCCCCCCCCCCCCCCCCCCCCCCCCCCCCCCCCCCCCCCCCCCCCCCCCCCCCCCCCCCCCCCCCCCCCCCCCCCCCCCCCCCCCCCCCCCCCCCCCCCCCCCCCCCCCCCCCCCCCCCCCCCCCCCCCCCCCCCCCCCCCCCCCCCCCCCCCCCCCCCCCCCCCCCCCCCCCCCCCCCCCCCCCCCCCCCCCCCCCCCCCCCCCCCCCCCCCCCCCCCCCCCCCCCCCCCCCCCCCCCCCCCCCCCCCCCCCCCCCCCCCCCCCCCCCCCCCCCCCCCCCCCCCCCCCCCCCCCCCCCCCCCCCCCCCCCCCCCCCCCCCCCCCCCCCCCCCCCCCCCCCCCCCCCCCCCCCCCCCCCCCCCCCCCCCCCCCCCCCCCCCCCCCCCCCCCCCCCCCCCCCCCCCCCCCCCCCCCCCCCCCCCCCCCCCCCCCCCCCCCCCCCCCCCCCCCCCCCCCCCCCCCCCCCCCCCCCCCCCCCCCCCCCCCCCCCCCCCCCCCCCCCCCCCCCCCCCCCCCCCCCCCCCCCCCCCCCCCCCCCCCCCCCCCCCCCCCCCCCCCCCCCCCCCCCCCCCCCCCCCCCCCCCCCCCCCCCCCCCCCCCCCCCCCCCCCCCCCCCCCCCCCCCCCCCCCCCCCCCCCCCCCCCCCCCCCCCCCCCCCCCCCCCCCCCCCCCCCCCCCCCCCCCCCCCCCCCCCCCCCCCCCCCCCCCCCCCCCCCCCCCCCCCCCCCCCCCCCCCCCCCCCCCCCCCCCCCCCCCCCCCCCCCCCCCCCCCCCCCCCCCCCCCCCCCCCCCCCCCCCCCCCCCCCCCCCCCCCCCCCCCCCCCCCCCCCCCCCCCCCCCCCCCCCCCCCCCCCCCCCCCCCCCCCCCCCCCCCCCCCCCCCCCCCCCCCCCCCCCCCCCCCCCCCCCCCCCCCCCCCCCCCCCCCCCCCCCCCCCCCCCCCCCCCCCCCCCCCCCCCCCCCCCCCCCCCCCCCCCCCCCCCCCCCCCCCCCCCCCCCCCCCCCCCCCCCCCCCCCCCCCCCCCCCCCCCCCCCCCCCCCCCCCCCCCCCCCCCCCCCCCCCCCCCCCCCCCCCCCCCCCCCCCCCCCCCCCCCCCCCCCCCCCCCCCCCCCCCCCCCCCCCCCCCCCCCCCCCCCCCCCCCCCCCCCCCCCCCCCCCCCCCCCCCCCCCCCCCCCCCCCCCCCCCCCCCCCCCCCCCCCCCCCCCCCCCCCCCCCCCCCCCCCCCCCCCCCCCCCCCCCCCCCCCCCCCCCCCCCCCCCCCCCCCCCCCCCCCCCCCCCCCCCCCCCCCCCCCCCCCCCCCCCCCCCCCCCCCCCCCCCCCCCCCCCCCCCCCCCCCCCCCCCCCCCCCCCCCCCCCCCCCCCCCCCCCCCCCCCCCCCCCCCCCCCCCCCCCCCCCCCCCCCCCCCCCCCCCCCCCCCCCCCCCCCCCCCCCCCCCCCCCCCCCCCCCCCCCCCCCCCCCCCCCCCCCCCCCCCCCCCCCCCCCCCCCCCCCCCCCCCCCCCCCCCCCCCCCCCCCCCCCCCCCCCCCCCCCCCCCCCCCCCCCCCCCCCCCCCCCCCCCCCCCCCCCCCCCCCCCCCCCCCCCCCCCCCCCCCCCCCCCCCCCCCCCCCCCCCCCCCCCCCCCCCCCCCCCCCCCCCCCCCCCCCCCCCCCCCCCCCCCCCCCCCCCCCCCCCCCCCCCCCCCCCCCCCCCCCCCCCCCCCCCCCCCCCCCCCCCCCCCCCCCCCCCCCCCCCCCCCCCCCCCCCCCCCCCCCCCCCCCCCCCCCCCCCCCCCCCCCCCCCCCCCCCCCCCCCCCCCCCCCCCCCCCCCCCCCCCCCCCCCCCCCCCCCCCCCCCCCCCCCCCCCCCCCCCCCCCCCCCCCCCCCCCCCCCCCCCCCCCCCCCCCCCCCCCCCCCCCCCCCCCCCCCCCCCCCCCCCCCCCCCCCCCCCCCCCCCCCCCCCCCCCCCCCCCCCCCCCCCCCCCCCCCCCCCCCCCCCCCCCCCCCCCCCCCCCCCCCCCCCCCCCCCCCCCCCCCCCCCCCCCCCCCCCCCCCCCCCCCCCCCCCCCCCCCCCCCCCCCCCCCCCCCCCCCCCCCCCCCCCCCCCCCCCCCCCCCCCCCCCCCCCCCCCCCCCCCCCCCCCCCCCCCCCCCCCCCCCCCCCCCCCCCCCCCCCCCCCCCCCCCCCCCCCCCCCCCCCCCCCCCCCCCCCCCCCCCCCCCCCCCCCCCCCCCCCCCCCCCCCCCCCCCCCCCCCCCCCCCCCCCCCCCCCCCCCCCCCCCCCCCCCCCCCCCCCCCCCCCCCCCCCCCCCCCCCCCCCCCCCCCCCCCCCCCCCCCCCCCCCCCCCCCCCCCCCCCCCCCCCCCCCCCCCCCCCCCCCCCCCCCCCCCCCCCCCCCCCCCCCCCCCCCCCCCCCCCCCCCCCCCCCCCCCCCCCCCCCCCCCCCCCCCCCCCCCCCCCCCCCCCCCCCCCCCCCCCCCCCCCCCCCCCCCCCCCCCCCCCCCCCCCCCCCCCCCCCCCCCCCCCCCCCCCCCCCCCCCCCCCCCCCCCCCCCCCCCCCCCCCCCCCCCCCCCCCCCCCCCCCCCCCCCCCCCCCCCCCCCCCCCCCCCCCCCCCCCCCCCCCCCCCCCCCCCCCCCCCCCCCCCCCCCCCCCCCCCCCCCCCCCCCCCCCCCCCCCCCCCCCCCCCCCCCCCCCCCCCCCCCCCCCCCCCCCCCCCCCCCCCCCCCCCCCCCCCCCCCCCCCCCCCCCCCCCCCCCCCCCCCCCCCCCCCCCCCCCCCCCCCCCCCCCCCCCCCCCCCCCCCCCCCCCCCCCCCCCCCCCCCCCCCCCCCCCCCCCCCCCCCCCCCCCCCCCCCCCCCCCCCCCCCCCCCCCCCCCCCCCCCCCCCCCCCCCCCCCCCCCCCCCCCCCCCCCCCCCCCCCCCCCCCCCCCCCCCCCCCCCCCCCCCCCCCCCCCCCCCCCCCCCCCCCCCCCCCCCCCCCCCCCCCCCCCCCCCCCCCCCCCCCCCCCCCCCCCCCCCCCCCCCCCCCCCCCCCCCCCCCCCCCCCCCCCCCCCCCCCCCCCCCCCCCCCCCCCCCCCCCCCCCCCCCCCCCCCCCCCCCCCCCCCCCCCCCCCCCCCCCCCCCCCCCCCCCCCCCCCCCCCCCCCCCCCCCCCCCCCCCCCCCCCCCCCCCCCCCCCCCCCCCCCCCCCCCCCCCCCCCCCCCCCCCCCCCCCCCCCCCCCCCCCCCCAGGCCCTGGTCCACGCCGACAAGGTGAAGAAGCTGGAGCTGGAGCGGGAGGAGCTGAAGAAGGTGGTCTTGGAGCTGACGAAGGAGAAGCACACGGCCAACGGCGCTTTGGCGGATGTGCAGGCCGCAGTCCTCGGCAAGGCCGAGCTACTCTCCAAGGCCAACGACTCCATCAATGACCTGAAGCTGAAGCTGGACGGCCTGGAGGGGACGCTTTCAGAGGCCAGGGCTCGTGAGGAGACCCTGAACCAGGCCCTAGCGGACGAGAGGCAGAAGAGGAAGAACGACGCCGCCAACGACGAGGACTATGTGGCCAGCGTGGAGCTATGGATCAGCCGCCTCATCGACGTCGCGGGGAAGCTCACCGCCCAGCTAGCCGTCATGGGCATGCCGGACGTCAGGCTCTCCGAGGACAGGAACATAAGCCCCAATGCCAGGCTGACCTTGTTCTTCGAGCGCATCCTCGACGCCCTGGATTAGCTCCGCTCCAACCGGGCAACATATCTGGCCAACGAGGCCCGGAGGCTCTGCCGGGGTGCCCTGACCAAGGTGCTCACCAAGGTGGCATTCTGGAACCCCACCGTCAACTTCGTCGACATGCTAGAGAGCTTGCCGGAGGAGGCGGACCTCGCGGCGCTCAAGGAGCATATCAAGCCCATCATCGACTGCGTCGACGGAGTCCAGAGGGTGGAGGGCCAGCGCCGGGACTAGGCACACCGTTTCTCGTTGCCGCTGCGAGTTCAAGACCAAGACAATTTTATCTTAAGTTAGAACCGCAGCGATTATTTGATGTAACATAACTTTGCAGTACTTTAAGATCAAGCATGCTATCTTCCTGTTAGATCTTTCTTTGTATGTTTGCACCCTACACTTGGTTGGATAAGGCTGCCGACACGTAAACCCATGCCATGGTGCTTTGAGGACGGATCCTTAGCACCCTACCGGGGGGGCGCTTGCTGCCGGGCAAACCACCTTGCCGTTCTCAGCGCGGCCGCTTGAACTGTCGAGCGGACTCAAGACAGAGACAAGGGCGTTGCTAATAGCGGGTAGGCCACCTTGCCGTTCTCAGCGTGGCCGCTTGAACTGTTGAGCGGGCTCGAAACAGAGCAAGGGCGTTGCCAATGGTGGAAGGGTCCCATTGCGTGCAGGTTTCCCGTACAAGGAACGAGATCCTTCGAGGAAGACCAACTTATATAAATGAAAATAAACAAAATTTTGCGTGACTTAGCTTTTCGTGGCCACGCGGATGGCTGTCATGGCTGCGGACGGCACCAGAGGGCGGCTGATCGACGTCGCCTTCTCCTCTCGAGCCATCGCCATGAAGAAGTCGATGCGCTGACCTTCAAACCGGATTTTCACAGCGGCGCGCCCCTACCTGGCGCGCCAAAGATGTCGGGGAAACTACACCTATGGGAACACAGATAATCCCTTCTACGGTTGACAGGCGCGGGGCTGTGGAAAGAGCGGGACTAGAAGATCAACACAGAGGAATTATCCAGGTTCAGGCCGCAAGTGATGCGTAATACCCTACTCCTGCTGGTTTGTGTTTATCTGGTGTTCGTGGGCTAGCTACAGAGCGTGTAACCTCCAAAAAGTTCGAATCCTCCCTCAGTACGCCACGGGCCTCCTTTTATAGTCGAAGGGGCTGCCACAGTGGCACACAGGAGGTGTAAAGTTGTACAGTAGTTGAGCTTATCGCCTGACATCACAGGACAAAACGCATTAAATGCACTACTTAGGTGTCCTCATGCTTTATCGGGGATGGCAATGAAGCCCGTCCCGTCCGTCGCCGCTTCGCCTTGCTCCGACACGCATCCAGGCCAATGAGGCATGCATCGCCATGTAGGCTGGCAGGCTGCTGAGCTGGTGCGGTGGCAGGGTCTTCATGAAGATCTGCATGCCACCATGCAGGTGCTTGACTAGTTGTATTAGGAGCCACGTATTGCCACGTGGGTACTTGCTTAGTTGGTGGGTCGGCCGCTGAGCTGGGGCGGCGACAGGGCGGCAAGGCCTTGCCGTGGTCCTGCTGATATTCCCGGCAAGGGTCTTGACGGGGCCTTGCGGGCGCCTTCGGCAAGAGTCTTGCTGGGGCCTTGCGGGCGCCCTCGGCAAGAGTCTTGCCGGGGCCTTGCGGGCGCCCTCGGCAAGGAGTCTTGCCGAGGCCTCGTGGGTATCTTCGGCAGGAGCCTTGCTGGGGCCTCGTGGGCATCCTCGGCAAGGAGCCCCGCTATCGTCCTGTCTTCTGGTTCCCATCTAGGCCTCGCGGGCCCTTTGTCTTCACAAAGATCTGCATGCCACCATGCAGGCGCCTCCCGAGCCTTGGTTCCAATGCTTGTCGACAGTTTTGGAACTCTCAGGCTGAAGGGTGGTGGCCTTGCTGGTGTTGGGTAAGTTGCCCCGGCAAGGCTCTTGCCGGGGCTGTGTGGGCCGCCCCGGCAAGGGTCTTGCCGGGGGGAAGCCCATCTTGCTGCCTCGCCCTTCTGCGCCCCTGGTTGGGGTGCTGCTCTGGTGGTCTTGTATTTTTGCTTCCTTCCTCTGCCCCGCTAAGCGTGGCCACAGGTGCGGCTCTAACTGCCCATGCACAAGTAAAGGGGTACAAAGAGGGCCCCTACTTTTGTACACTGACAGGAGCCCCCAGGCCTAGGCCACACATAAGCGCGATGCATTGTTGGGCTAGGCCCAGAACGGTGCGCGGGCATGCGTGGCAGAGTTTTACCATAGTAACTCCCTCGCCAGTTGCGCTTCCCCACGACCCGCTTTGAATGCGTGACGTGGGGGTCGTGCGTGGAGTGATTGCTGCACACGCATGTCACATCGTGGTAAATGGTAAAGAGGCGGCCCGCACCTTCCCCATAAAAAGGGAAAACCGCAGGCGCACTGCTCATTTACCCTCTGCGTCTTTTCCAATCTCAGAACCGCTGTTCCCCTCTTCTTCCTCAAGCGAAAAATCGAAGCTCTCGCCTCTGCTTGTCGCCGCCACGCCCCCATTGCTCTCGATCCCTTACCTCTTTCTCAGCCGTCATGGCACCCAAAACTAGCAAGGGCAAGGGAGTGGCCAAGGACGCCTGGGAGAAGGAGGTGCCGGAGAGCGAGGCGGCGCTTCGGACGCAGCACGCCTACTTCCCTTCGTCGGTCGACGCGGTCCATCTTAGGGACTACTTCTTGCCCCTGTGGGGGAGGAAGACGACGGGGCACCCTGCCACGCGCATCGTCCCCGCCGATTTTGCCAAGGCAGGCCCAAATCGGTACCCCTTCTTCGTCGACTTCTTCTCTTGCGGGCTCTGCCCCTCTTTCTCTAATTTCTTCAATGATGTCATGCACACCTACGGCTTCCATCTTCTGGATCTTACGCCGAATGCCGTGGCGTGCATGGCCTTCTTTGCCCATCTCTGCGAGGGTTTCGCCGGAGTGCTCCCTAGCACAGCGCTCTTCCGCCACTACTTTTACCCCCGCATCCAGCCAGGGGGCGCCATCTCCGGCTGCGTCACCTGGATCCCGAGGACTCAGGAGAAGGGCACATACCCGGAGGGCGCCAAGAAGGAGAGGTGGGAGGAGTGGCGGAGCCAGTGGTGCTGGATCGAGGAGAAGGATCCACCGGAGTTCTGCCGGGTTCGCCAGAGTCCGCCGGTCCGCCGAAGGGACTGGAGCGACCTCGACGCCAACGACAAGAAGCTCTCAGTCGCCACCACCAGGATTCATTGCCTCACCGAGGCCGGGCTCACCCTTGAGATGATTGGGGCCGATTTCATCTGCCGCCGAATCACCCCTCTGCATAACAAGGGGAGGCCGGCCTGGGATTACAGGAACGCGGCCGATGTCATGAGGCTCCGCCCCGGGTTGAAGCACAACTTCACGGTGATGGGGCATGCCCATTTCTGCCAGAGGCTCTTCCAGCTCGATGTGGGCGGCGACGGCAGGGCTGAGAGGACAGGCAAGGCCGCGAAGGCCGGCAAGGCCGCCAAGGGGCCTGTGTTTGGGTTGCCGGCGGGGGTGGTCCCGCTGAGCAACAATTCTCGCTGGACCAAGATCATCGCCATGATGCCTGACTTCAACGCGCACGGCCTTGACCCAAGCTGGGCCGAGCCAGAAGCGGAGCGGGTGCAAGAGTTCTTCAAGAATTTGTTGGGTGGTGGCCTTGCTAGTGTTGGGTAAGTTGCCCCGGCAAGGCTCTTGTCGGGGCTATGTGGGCCGCCCCGGGAAGGTTCTTGCCGGGGGGAAGCCCATCTTGCTGCCTCACCCTTCTGCGCCCCTGGTTGGGGTGCTGCTCTGGTGGTCTTGTATTTTTGCTTCCTTCCTCTGCCCCGCTAAGCGCGGCCACAGGTGCGGCTCTAACTGCCCGTGCACAAGTAAAGGGGTACAAAGAGGGGCCCTACTTTTGTACACCGACATTGTTCATCAGCTCTCATTAATAGGTTGTGGGTCATCAAGAGTATTTTCTAACCTAGACAAGTTATCAGCCACGGGGTTCTCAGCTCCTTTTCTATCAGTGATATGTAAGTCAAATTCTTGTAGCAAGAGAACCCACCTAATGAGTCTAGGTTTAGCATCTTTCTTTTCCATAAGATATTTTATAGCAGCATGATCAGTGTTAACAATCACTTTAGAATCAACAATGTAAGACCTAAATTTATCACAAGCAAACACCACTGCTAAAAATTCTTTTTCAGTAGTAGCATAATTGCGTTGGGCACTATCTAGAGTTTTACTGGCATAATGAATAACATTTAATTTCTTATCAACTCTTTGTCCTAGAATAGCACCAACAGCATAATCACTAGCATCACACATAATTTCAAAAGGCAAGTTCCAATCAGGTGGTTGAACAATAGGTGCAGAAATTAAAGCTTTCTTAAGTGTTTCAAAGGTTTCTACACAATCATCATAAAAAAATGGAACATCCTTTTGTAAAAGATTTGTAAGAGGCCTAGAAATTTTAGAGAAGTCTTTAATAAATCTCCTACAGAAACCAGCATGACAGCGGAAACTACGAATACCTTTGATATCTTTAGGACATGGCATTTTCTCAATTGCATCAACTTTAGCTTTATCCACCTCAATACCTCGTTCAGAAATTTTATGTCCCAAGACAATACCTTCATTAACCATAAAGTGGCACTTCTCCCAATCCAAGACAAGATTAGTTTTCTCACATCTCCGCAAAACTCGATCAAGGTTGCTTGAGCAATCATCAAAAGAAGTTCCGTAAATGGAAAAATCATCCATGAAAACCTCAACAATCTTTTCACAAAAGTCAGAGAATATAGCAGTCATACATCTTTGAAAGGTAGCAGGTGCATTACATAAACCAAAAGGTATACGTCTATAAGCATACATTCCAAAAGGACAAGTAAAGGTGGTTTTCTGTTGATCAGGTTGTGAGATGGGTATTTGAGAAAACCCAGAATATCCATCAAGGAAACAGAAGTGTGTGTGCTTAGATAGTCTTTCTAGCATTTGATCAATAAAAGGTAGAGGGTAATGATCTTTTCTAGTTGCTTTATTTAATTTTCTAAAATCAATTACCATTCTATAACTAGTGACAATTCTTTGTGGAATAAGTTCATTTTATCATTAGGAACAACAGTAATACCTCCCTTTTTAGGGACACAATGAACAGGACTTACCCATCTACTATCAGCTATAAGATAGATTATACCTGCTTCCAGAAGCTTCAATATTTCAGTTCTTACCACTTCTTTCATTTTAGGATTTGAACGTCGTTGATCAACAATGTGTTTAGCATCAGGTTCCATATTAATTTTATGCTGAAAGAGAGTGGGACTAATGCCCTTTAAATCATCAAGAGTATATCCAATGGCAGCTCGGTGTTTCTTCAGAACCTTCAATAATCTTTCTTCTTCATGTTCTGAAAGGTTAGCACTAATAATAGCAGGATATATCTTTTTCTCATGAAGATAAGCATATTTCAAAGTGTCAGGCAATTGTTTTAATTCAAACACAAGATCACCTTTAGGTGGAGGAGGACCTCCTAGAGTTTCAGTAGGCAAATTGTGTTTAAACAGAGGTCGTTGTTCAAAGAAAATTTTATCTATCTCATTTCTTTCATGCAGATGCATATCATTTTCATGGTCTAGCAAATATTGTTCTAGTGGATCAGTAGGAGGCACGAGAACAGAAGCAAGACCAATTATTTCATCCTTACTAGATAATTCTTTCTTATGATGCTTTCTACTAAACTTAGAAAAAATAAACTCATGAGACTCATCACCAAAACTAACACCGACAGTTTGTTTCTCACAATCTATTTTAGCATTAATGGTGTTCAAGGAAGGTCTACCAAAGCTAATGGGACAAAAGTCATCTTGTGGGGAACCAAGAACGAGAAAATCAGTAGGGTATTCTATTTTCCCACACAAGACTTCAACATCTCTAACAATCCCAAGTGGTGTGATGGTGTCTCTATTAGCAAGTTTAATAGTGACATCTATGTCTTCTATTTCAGCGGGTGTTATATCATTCATAATTTCTTGATATAAGGTAAAAGGAATAGCACTCACGCTAGCACCTATGTCACATAAACCATGATAACAGTGATCTCCTATTTTAACTGAGACAACGGGCATGCCAACAACAGGTCTATGTTTATCTTTTTCATCGGGTTTGGCAATTCTAGCAGCTTCATCACAGAAGTAAATAACATGACCATCTATATTTTCAACAAGGAGATCTTTAACCATAGCAACACTTGGTTCTACTTTGATTTGTTCAGCAGGTTTAGAAGTTCTAATATAACTTTTGTTGACCACAGTTGAAACTTTAGCATGTTCCTTTATCCTAACACGGAAAGGTGGTTTTTTAATATAAGCAGTGGGAACAACTGGATCAACATTGTAAATAATAGTTTCATATTTAGCTATTACCAGTTCTTTAATTTCTTCTTTAATAGGTGGGTGATATTTAAACCACTTCTCCTTAGGGAGATCAACATGAGTAGCAAATGATTCACAAAAGGAGGCTACTATCTCAGAGCCAAGTCCATCTTTAGTGCTAAACTTTTGAAAAGCCTCGATATTCATAAAAGATTTAATACAATAATACTTAAGCTTAATACCTGACTCTTTACCTTCGTCGAGTTCCCAATCTTTAGAGTTGCATTTAATTCTTTCTAAAAGATCCCACCTGAATTCAATAGTCTTCTTCATAAAGGAACCAGTACAAGAAGTAGCAAGCATGGATTGATCATCACAAGAAAGACGAGCGTAAAATTTTTGAATAATAATTTCTCTTGAGAGATCATGATTGGGGCATGAATGTAACATTGACTTAAGCCTCCCCCAAGCTAGAGTGATACTTTCTCCTTCACGAGGCCAAAAATTATATATATAATTCCGATCATGATGAACTACATGCATAGGATAAATTTTTTGGTGAAATTCCAATTTTACTCGATTCCAATTCCAAGATCCAATATCATCGCATAGCCTATACCATGCCAATGCTTCCCCCTTCAAAGATAAAGGAAAAACCTTCTTCTTAGCTTCATCTCTGGGTAAACCTGCAAGCTTAAATAATCCACAAATTTCATCCACATATATCAAGTGCATATCAGGATGTTCGGTTCCATCTCATGCATAAGGATTAGCTAGCAGTTGATCTATCATACCCGAAGGAATTTCATAACAAATATTTTAAGTTGGTGCAGTAGGGTGAGGGGTAACTAATTATGGTTTCGATCGAGGTGAATATACCCCGAACAAACCCCTCAAAGGATTGTTCTCCATAGTAACAAGTGACAATAAATTTCAGCACGTAGTAATAATTTTTCCTTACCGATTTCCACTTACCAAGAGCGCTTCACTCCCCAGCAACGGTGCCATAAAAGAGCCTTGATGACCCACAAGTATAGGGGATCAATCATAGTCCTTTTGATAAGTAAGAGTGTCGAACCCAACGAGGAGCAGAAGGAAATGACAAGCGGTTTTCAGCAAGGTATTCTCTGCAAGCACTGAAATTATAAGTAACGAGTGGTTTGATAGCAAGATAATTTGTAACGAGCAAGTAACAATAATGACAAATAATATGCAGCAAGGTAGCCCAATCCTTTTGTGGCAAAGGATAGGCCAAAACGGTCTCTTATGATAAGCAAAGCGTTCTTGAGGGTACACAGGAATTTCATATAGTCACTTTCATCATGTTGGTTTGATTTGCGTTCGCTACTTTGATAATTTGATATGTGGGTGGACCGGTGCTTAGGTGCTATTCTTACTTGAACAAGCCTCCTACTTATGATTAACCCCCTCGCAAGCATCCGCAACTACGAGAAAAGTATTAAGAATAAATCTAACCATAACATTAAACTTTTGGATCCAAATCAGTCCCTTATGAAATAGCGCATAAACTAGGGTTTAAGCTTCTGTCACTCTCGCAACCCATCATCTAATAACTACTCCACAATGCATTCCCTTAGGCCCAAATATGGTGAAGTGTCATGTAGTCGACGTTCACATGACACCACTAAGGGAATCACAACATACATACCATCAAAATATTGAACACGTATCAAGTTCACATGATTACTTGCAACAAGATTTCTCCTATGACCTCAAGAACAAAAGTAACTACTCACAAATGATAATCATGCTCATGATCAGAGGGGTATTAAATAGCATAATGGATCTAAACATATAATCTTCCACCAAATAAACCATATAGTAATCAACTACAAGATGTAATCAACACTACTAGTCACCCATGAGCACCAATCTAAGGTTCCGGTACAAGATTGAACACAAGAGATGAACTAGGGTTTGAGAGGAGATGGTGCTGTTGAAGATGTTGATGGAGATTGCCCTCCCCAAGATGGGAGAGTTGTTGGTGATGATGATGACGATGATTTCCCTCTCCGAGAGGGAAGTTCCCCCGGCGAAATCGCTCCGCCGGAGGGCAAAAGTGCTCCTGCCCAAGTTCCGCCTCGAGACGGTGGTGCTTCATCCCGAAAGCCCTCCTCTTATTTTTTCTAGGTCAAAATGACTTATATACCAGAAGAGGGGCACCAGAGGTGGGCCGAGGAGGGCACAACCCACCAGGGCGCGCATGGGCTCCCTGGCGCGCCCAGGTGGGTTGTGCCCACCTGGTGGGCCCCCTTTGGTACTAATTTGCTCCAATAATTCTTATATATTCCATAAAAATTATCCATGATGTTTCAGCTCATTTGGAGTTGTGCAGAATAGGTGGCCTGACGTAGCTTTTTCAGGTCCAGAATTCCAACTGGCGGTATTCTCCCTCTTTGTGTGAACCTTGCATATTATGAGAGAAAAGGCATTAGAATTACTCCAAAAAGCATTATTATACATAAAAACAATATAAATAACAGTAGAAAAACATGATGCAAAATGGACGTATCAGCGGTCGCATGACTTGCTGGAGGTTCTAACGCAACATAACCAGAGACAACAGAGAGAAATACAGAGTTTCAAACGGGCGCAAGTGCCCGTTCGAGCGGTCGTTTCATTTCTTTGCAGAAACAGAGAAAAGTTTCAGAGCATTTGACAGTGTTCCAAACGAGCGCATGAGCCCGTCCGAGCGGTCGTTCGACATCATCGACCGGAAGAGGAAAAATAATAGAACGAAAGACAACATTCAAAACAGACGCCGCCGCCTGTTTCAGCGGTCGTTCGATATATGCACAAACACAGGTAAGTTATCAGGGAGAACGACGGCGTTCCATGCGGGCACTTGTGCCCGTATGAGCAGTCGTTTCACACCCTGGCGGCCACAATAAGCCCGTGGAAGAAGGTAAATCTCCTCCATCTCTCTCTTTTCTTCTTCTTCCTCCAAACCTCTCCAAACCCTAGCAAAGCTTC
The DNA here is from genome assembly GCA_036873465.1 of Thinopyrum obtusiflorum. Classification (NCBI taxonomy): domain Eukaryota; kingdom Viridiplantae; phylum Streptophyta; class Magnoliopsida; order Poales; family Poaceae; genus Thinopyrum; species Thinopyrum obtusiflorum. The sequence goes on from JAAAWM010012239.1 coordinate 311,045, forward strand.
ACCCAATTTCTCTACTCGCTCAATTTCGATTCAAATCCTTCCGTGTGATCGATCTACCATGTGTTTATCCTCCGACCCCCAAGTTATTTTTCACAAATCCATGTTCTACATGCCTATCATTGCCATGACTAGGAGATGCATATTTTTTATCCAAATTTGAGTTTGGCTTGGATTCATTGATGTTTTTGGAGGAGTATGACGTTGTGACTACCGTATGATCAATATTGTTTAATTGTATTTGATGTAGGGTGGAACCCTAGGGGCCGATCTTTCATGATTTGGAGGGGATCCCACGAAGAACACGATGAACACATGAGGGGAAACACGAGGGGGAACGAGAGGAAACAATCAAATCAACGATAAACGATCACACATGTGATAGATCCATGAACACAAAGAGAGATACATGATTCAATCCAACAAAGGGGGATACAAAGGTCACTAGTTCATCTCCTAGAAGGAGGTCTTGAATTCACTAGGGGGTCTTCTCCGTGAGGAGGTTGGGGGATCTTCTCCTAGATGGAGGACTTGGCCAAAAAATGGAGTAGGTATCAAGTGGATGAGCAAAGCTCTATCTGTCATATGAGCTAAACCAATACTAACCCTAATAAGAGGGAGGAGGAGGAGTATATATAGTCTAGGGACACGAAGGGGTAAGTGAGGGGCGAAACGGGTACATGGGCCTTGGCCCGCAACACTGTACGCAGACAGGCATCGGACGTCCGACCATTACCGGTCGTCCAGTGGCTCGCGAGGGTCCGGACGTTCGGTAAGGTTTGGACTTCCGACGTTTTCGTTTTGTAACGGTGGTGCCGGATATCCAGAAGCTGGCGGTCATCCGGTGGCTGGTGGTTGTCAGACATCCGGCGTCTGGCGGTCGTTCGGACGCTGTAGGGTGTGCCTCGGCTGTAGTCGTTCTGGCTGGCTGATCTTCCACATGTCGGATGTCCGGTAAGGACCGGTCGTCCGGTGGCTGTGACTTGCTGTCAACCCTTTCTCTTGTTCCTTGCACTTGGTGTCCTCGCCATCTTTTTCAATGCTCCTAGCTGTTCCATGGTCTTCCTCTTGGTTCCTGGTCATGCATAGCACATGTGTTTGAGGTAGTAGACATGTCTCACATGTGGAAAGTGACGGTTCGAAGAGGAGCGAGTTAACCTTGTGTCCAATGGCATATGCTTGAGGTCTCATTGTATGTCCTCTTGGGGCTTGGGGAGTAGTCATAGTGTACATGGAGATGACCGTAGGATGCTCCACATCATCTCCCCCCTTGGGAAAGATCCGACCTCGGATCGTAATCCGCATCACCATGGAAACGGTTGTCGTGGACGGTCTTGTAGTTGGACAAAGTTGAAGACATGGCGCAATCCAAGTACTCCAAATTGTCTCTGGAGTGGTATTCATGCAAAAAGAGCAAACACAAGCGACACTCGGAAATACAATGGTTAGCGCACACAAGGCGTCCATCAAGGAAGTATGAGCCCGTCCGAAAAGATTGTTCATGGCAAGGCACAAGATGCTTATCCAAATGATGTAGAATGATATGTAATGCATTCATGGGAGCAAATTCATTCATTGTGCACATGAATGTATTGTGAATGTGATCAATGCAACCATTGTGCAAAATGATGTCATAATGGGACGGTGTATCAAAAGCATGAACATGGTAATTGGTGCTCAATGTGACTATGTGATCATGCAAATGATAGTAGGGAATGTGATCATTATGTATGAATATGCCATCAAGGAAGATCACAACAAATTTGCTAAGAAAGTGCACAAGCTCATATATCATGGATGACATAGAAATACAAGATGCAACAAGGCAATCATAATGTGAGTCAATCCATGCATAAAATGCAAATTTGTTATGGGTGGTGTTGTCACATGGCTCAATGTCATGGTAGAAGTGGTGGTCCGGTGGTGCTTCCAAAGTAGGCGCATCCACTAAGGTCGAGCACTCCTCAACTTGAAGGCCCATAGGGTCCATCTCCAGTGTCGGTCCTCCATCCAATAGATGTATCATGTAGACAAGAAGAAAGAGACAACAATGAAAGAATGACCCATCCAATATGCGTATTTGAGGATGGCTCAAAGGGAAGGAGTTCACCTTTAGGAATTTCTCGCAAATGTTAGTTTTGCACATCGTGTACGCCTTCACATAACCAATATGTCTCATGACGACACTGCCTTGTGAATCCTCCAAAATGAAAGAACATGACAAACACTCGAAAAAACAAATGAGGTGTCAGTGTACAATAGTAGGGGTCCTATTTGTACCCCTTTACTTGTGAGCAGTTGCAGCCACGGGCCGATGGCCACGCTTAGCGGGGCAGAGGAAGGAAGCAAAGACACAAGACAACCAGACCAACGCCAAGCCAGAGACACGAAGTGCAGAAGGGCGAGGTGAACTCCCCCGGCAAGGCCCTTGCCGGGGGCGGCCTCCACAGCCCCGGCAAGAACCTTGCCGGGGCAACTCGCCCAGCACCAGCAGAGCCGCCACCCTTGAGCCTAAGAGTTCCGACGCCATCACCCACATTGGAACCAAGGCTCGGGAGGCGCCTCCATGGTGGCATGCAGATCTTTGTGAAGACCAAGAACATACAAGACTAGATGAGAATCGGAAGACGAAGATCCTCGGCAAGATCCTTGCCGAGGATACGACCCTTGCCGGGGCCCCGGCAAGGGTCTTGCCGAAGACATCCGCGGGGCCACAGCCAGGCCCCCGCCCGCCGAGACTCCACCGCCGTTCCCACACAGCTGCCATCCCACCAACTAGGCGAGCACCTGTGTGGCGACGTGCGGCCTCCAGACCAACTCAGCAAGCACCTGCGTGGTGGCATGCAGATCTTCGTGAAGACTCTGCCACCGCACCAACTCAGCAGCCAGCCAGCCAGCGTGGCACTACACACCTCGTCAACTCGGACGCGCGTCGAAGCCAGGCGAGGCGGCAACAACTGGGACGAGCTTCCTTACCATCCCCGATAAAGCAAGAAGGCACGTCGGCAGCGCATTAAATGCATTTATCCTATGGTGCCAGGAGATAGACTCGACTACTGTACAAACTTTCCACCTCCTGTGTGCCACTATGGCAGCCCCTTTATCTATAAAAGGAGGCCCGCGGCGTACTGGGAGAGCATTCGGACTTTTTGGACCCTGCACGCTTTGTAGCTAGTCCAAGAACACCAGATAAACATACACCAGCAGGAGTAGGGTATTACGCATGACTTGCGGCCCGAACCTGGATAATCCCCCTGCGTTGATCTTCTAATCCCGCTCTTTCCACAGCCCCGCGCCCGCCAACCATAGCAAAAGGGATTCTATGTGATCCTGTAGGTGTCGTTTCCCCCGACATCTTTGGCGCGCCAGGTAGGGGGCACAAGTTGTGAGAATCCGGTTTTGAAGCCGACGCCTCGACTTCATCATCATGATGGCCCCCAAGAGGAAGGAGATGACCGAGCGAGCGGCACCATCCACAGACGCAGTGGCTGTCCGCACGGCGACAGAAAAGCTAAGTCATGCAAAACTTTGAGTAGTTCCTTTATATATAAGGTTATTCTCCTCGGAGATCTTGCTCTTTGTATGAGAAACCTACACGCGATGGGGGCCTTCCGTTGTTGGCAACGCCATTGTTCTGTTTCGAGTTCGCTCAACGGTTCGAGCGGCCGCGTCGAGAACGGCAGGGTGGCCTTCCCACTATTAGCAACACCCTTGTTCTGTTTTGAGTCCGCTCAACAGTTCAAGCGGCCGCACTGAGAACGGCGAGGTAGTTTGCCTGGCCGCAAGCACACCCGGCCGGCTGTTGAGGATCCGTCCTCGAAACGCTGTGGCCTGGGTTTACGCCCCGGCAAGCCTATCCAGTTAAGCGTAGGGTGTACATACAAAGAGAGATCGAACAGGAAAATAACATGCGTCGTTTCAAAGTAACTGCAGAGTTATATTACACCAGTTGTTGCTACGGTTCTAACTAAAGATAAAAATTGTCTTGGTCATGAACCCGCAGCGACGATGGGAAACGGAGTGCCTAGTCCCGGCGCTGGCCCTCTATCCTCCGAACTCCGTCGACACGGCTGATGATCGGCTCGATACGCTCCTCGAGCGCCGCGAGGTCCACGTCCTCCGGCAAGCTCTCCAGCGCGTCGGCGAAGTCGACGTCAGGGTTCCAGTACGCCACCTTGGTGAGGACCTTGGCAAGGCGCCCCGGCAAAGCTTCTGGGCCTCATTGGCCAGAGAGGTCGCTCGGTTGGCCCGAAGCCGCTCCAGGGCTCCGAGGACGCCCTCGAAGAACAGGGTCAGCCTGGCGTTGGGGCTCACATTCGGCTCCTGGGAGTACATGACATCTGGCAGGCCCATGGTGGCTAGCTGCGCGGTGAGCCTCCCTATGACGTCGACGAGGCGGCCGATCCAGAGGTTCACGCCCTTCGCGTAATCCTCGTACTCGGCGGCGCCATTCCTCCGCAGCCGTCTCTCCTCCTCTAGGTCCTTGGTCAGGGTCTCCTCCCGGGCCCTGACCTCCGAAAGCGTCCCCTCCAGGCCATTCAGCTTCAGCTTCAGGTCTTTGATGGAGTCGTTGGCCTTGGAGAGCAGCTCGGCCTTGCCGAGGACTGCGGCCTGCGCCTCCACCAAAGCGCCGTTGATCATGTTTTTCTCCTTCGTCAGCTCCAGGACCTTTTCCTTCAGCCCGTCCCGCTCCACCTCCAGCTCCTTCACCTTGCCGCCGTGGACTAGGGCCTGAGAATCGAGTGCCTCCTTGTGCCTCTACTCCAGCTCCTGGGTCCACTGCGCGACAAGCTTCTCGACCTCCTCATCCTTGCCACGGAGTGTGGTGGCAAGTGCCTCCTCACGGGCGGCTAGGTCTTCCTCCTGGGAGTTCAGTAGAGCCTGGTGCTGTTGTCAAGCGGCCTCATCTTTGGTGGCCTACTCCTTTGCCAGCTCCTGGGCCTTCTCGATGTCGGCCTGCTTCAGGACCCCCCCCCCCCCCCCCCCTCGATGACGAGGTCGATATCTTCTTGGTCCATCGAGGGAGGATCTAGAGACCAGAAGAAAGAATGGAACGAGGTCAAGATCAAAATACAAAGAGTTCCGCTTTGTCCACCGCCGCCATCTTGGATTTTGCCTGGTCGGAGCGGGCACGGTGGAGCGCCTAGAGCTTCTGGAAGTTGATGCTCATGGCCCGAAGAATTTGCTCCTCTTGGGAACCGCCATCACCAGGGCTCGGCTCATCAACAACTTGGAGCCCGGTGGTGGCGAGTGCCTCGTCGTCAAACACCTCCCCCTCGACCGGCGCCCTGGTGCCTGCTGTCCCTGGGAGGTGGACAAACAGGCCGTCGCCCACCTTCAAGTACCTGCCCGAGATGGGGGCCGGAGGGGAGGGAAGTTGGTCGTTAACCACCTCCTCCTCGGCGGCAGCCTTACCGGCCTCCCCAGCTGCGGCCTCACCGGCCCCTTCGGCAGCAGCCTTGCCGGCCTCTCCGGCAGACCCCTTGGCGGCCTCCTCAGTAGCAGTCTTGGCAGCCTCCTCGGCAGCGACCCTGTCGGCCTCAGCCTCGGCGTCCTTGGCGGCCTCCTCGATGACGAGGTCGATATCTTCTTGGTCCATCGAGGGAGGATCTAGAGACCAGAAGAAAGAATGGAACGAGGTCAAGATCAAAATACAAAGAGAAAAAAAGAAGGAAAGACAGAGACGAAAAGCCGGCCACGTACCTCTGCCAAGCTGGGAAGAAGTGTTCCCCTCCCCACCAACATCTGTTGCCGGGATGGAGCCACCCAAGTTCTCCTCCTCCTCTCCCTCCATGTGTGTGGGCCCGGTGGTGGGGGTCCTTGCCGGTGACGCCCCCCTGGGCGGCGTGGTCGACGGGGGCGGCGTGTTAGGAGTGGCCCCCAGGGGTTTCTCCTGCTGCCGCTCTCCTCCTACGATCCCGGCAAGGTCAGCGTCAACAATTCACACCCTGATGCCCATCGACAAGGAAATAAGCAG